>QYSD01000008.1:0-335704 GCA_009806315.1 Rhodotorula sp. ZM1 | reverse complement strand
TGGAAGTGGCGAGCTGCGCCTTCGGTTTGGACGGGCAGAGCCGCTTCCAGTGCGGTCCCTGGCAGAGCGGACAGGGCGAGGGCGGGTCGCGATCCTTCAGGCGGTCGCCTTTGCGGGAGGACGACGACGAGGGCTGCGCGCGGCCAAGGAGGGCGAGGCTGGTAGGCGAGGCTAGTAGGCGCGGCGTTGGTGCGGAGGATCTCGTTCCGGACGAGTTCGAGAATCGAGTCCGTGGTGGGCAGCATCGAGGGGTTCGAGACGGCGATCGTGGTCTGGAGGGACGAGAGGGAGGCCGGGAGGGCGGCGAGGAGGTGAGACGAGTAGATCGTGTCGAGGTTGACATCCGCCGCCTTGATAGCTGTCAGGGTCGCCTTGTACTCCTTTGCAAACGCGTCGTAGGCCTCACGCGATGCAAAGGGGAGCGAGAGCGACCAGAAACGGGTGAGGAGGCGGAACAAGCCTTGGGCGTCGATTGGCCGGATCGCGTCGCGCAGCTTGGTCCAGTAGGCGTGCGCGTCGTGCTTGCAGTCTGCGACGTAGTGTACGACTGCAGCTGAGCAGGAGACAATGATGGACGAGACGGCGAACTCGTTCAGGCGGTCCCACTCGTCCGGTGACGGCATGTTGCCCTTGCCCGTCGCCGCTGAGCGCACCAGGTCGCCTGACATGACTATGTAGGCGAGTGTGCCGACAAGCGCGCGCATCTGGATGGCCCAGACATCGTAGTTCTCCGGTCCTCGAAGATGAGAGTCGGCGGGTAGAGGAGTGGGTCGGTTTGGGACGGTGATGGCGGGTGCGGCCGTGCTGGTAAGGGCGCTGTCGTGGTCCTTGGCCATGCTGGGCACCCGTCGCGCCTGTGCGAGCGTCTAGAGTTGCGGGTGGTCGAAAAACTCGTGGAGGCTCGGGCTCATAACCTGTCGCTGCTCTCCAGCGGAAGAGAGTGAAGCGCTAGTTAGATTGCTGAATCTACTGAGAGAGAGAAGAGAGATAGAACGGACCTGCTCTCCAGCGGAAGAGAGTGAAGCGCTGGAGAGCAAGAGAGGACAACGAGGCGCGAGTGACAAAAGGGAGCGAGCCGGCGGCGGGGTTCGAAACGCGGTCAAAAGAGGCGATGGGCCGTGAGAGGGCTTAAGGCTGCACTTGTGCTGCAACACTTTTCAGCTCCTATCTCGCTCAGCACCGACTTGATGCAACCCACGCCGGGCTCAACCTGTTCCCTGCACCATACTTCACTACACAACCCGCTCACACCCCAACCATATTACTGTTGTTGTTGTCGTCGCTAGCAACCAGGCATAGTATCGCAATAATTGCAGTGGAGTCAATTCAGTTTGCCTCTCCACAGCAGTAGATACCTGCTCTAACGTTTTACGGTCGTGGTGTCAGTCTTCACTGGTCTGCATGTGCATTGTCCCAATATGCCTTGAAACAAGGAATCTCTCTCTCTCTCTCTCTCTCTCTGTGTGTGTGTCTGTGTGTGTCTGACTGAGTCCCCTGCTTGTTCTCTCCCATCCCTCACTCTCACTCATCAGGTGTGCGGCTGCAGCCTGCAAAAACAACCACTGCAACATCCTCTAAGCCTACAGATCCTTCCTAGCACTTTCTTCCGCCCAACCTGCCATTACCAACAGCATGCACAAAGATGCTGAGTATTGAATTCTTGCCAAGTGTGGATAGTTATGGGCCAACCAGACACACAAGAACCTGCTGTTCATCAAGGTAGAGAGGAAGACAGGGTGGCAAGCAATCAGGGAGGAGCTGGAGGAAGGGAAGACGGCAAAGGTGAGGGAGCTGAGAAGGGAGAGTCTGGGGTAGAGACCAAGGTGGTCAGTACCACATCGACAGCAACTCATTCTCCATCCTGCTTACCATGCACTTTGATGTTAAACCCAATTAAGTCTGCCTCGGCTGACCTCCTTTTTCCCCCAGGGGCCACCTTGCAGGGCCCCTCCCATCTTGCCAGTGTGGCAATGCTTTGCTCCACCTCCAGGACCACCAGCAGCAATCTTGTTCCCACCTGACCTGTCCTGCTCATGTGTGCCTGCCTTGTACAACCGGCAACCTCCCAAGCTGCTGTCAATTCCACAGATGTGGTGGACATTGACATTGACTTGGCAACAGGCCAAGGGGACCAGAATTATCAGTATGCACAACCCCGTGTGATGACGAGTAGGCACCTTGCCGCTTCTCATCCTTGAACAACCTCCCACTGCTACTCGCCCCAATGCCTGCAACATTGCTCATCATGTCCGGTGCTACGAGAAGTGTGCCTCCTCATCACTCCCTGAACCGCTTGCTGACGTGTCGCAACAGCATTGACAGCGAACAATTACTACACCTGTAAGTCGGACGGTCTTACCACAGATACTAGCGGAGGACACGTGGCGGTCACGTGACAATTGTGGCAGTCACGTGACGGTTGTGTGATGGCGAGCGCGTGGGCCGTTTCCTGGTTTGTTCGCTACGCTCACGCTGACGGGACAAACCAGTTGCGACACGCTCTGGTCCTCGCAGTCTCGTCGTCGTCAAGCCAGTGTTGAGCGACACGTCATTGCCCTTCCCCTTTTTGCAAACGACCAGTGGCACGCTGGCTACGACACGCGCCTCAGCAAGGCGCCACGGTGTCCCTACAGTGAACCCCTTGGTCTACCCAGACGAGCGACGGCGTCACCACCCTCCTCCTCCATCACCCAACTTGGACTCTTCCCCGGCTGACAACCTCTCCTCGGCCTCAGAGCACGGTACCCCACCACTCTCACGGTATTCACGGACCCCTCCCATGGCACCCGCATCCACAAATGGTGCCACCCCGGCCTACCAGCCTGGTAAGGCTCCCTACCTCCTCGACGACTCCCCTGCCGGCCTCGCTTCCTTTTCTCGCGCCGCTTGTCTCTTTTTCCACGCCAAGTCAGTCAAGGACGAGGCACTGAAGGTCGCATACGTAGGAGGAGGACTCGTGGGGTTCCCCGAGTTGTACAATTGGTACCTCTCTTTGGCGACGGAGCACGAAGCCAAGGCGTACGACACGTTCTGGGCAGACCTGTCGAAACGGGCACTCCTGAGGGACTATGTGTGGCACGCGAAGGGACGGATCCATTGGGCGAAGCAGGGTGAAGAGGATCACGAGATCTGGTCGTTGTCGATGCGGACGTAGCACCTCCAACTCACGGACAAGGTCATGTCAACGCGCAACTTCGTTGAGTGCCTCCTCTATGGCATGGACCCCGAGCTATCGACAATTCTCAGGCAAGGGTCGTGCCTCCACAACTCGGGCTTCCACGAGGACAAGCTCTCTCTTGTTGCCCTCTCGACCTCCACTCGCGCGTTCACTGAGTCACTCGACTACGAGAAGTTCGACTGTGAGGTGAGGGACGAGTGGAACAAGATCGCCGCGCGTCGCCGCAGTAATGCCGCGCAAATCCGCTCGTTGAGCAGCAAGACTGCTTCAATGACGGTCTCGAACCCGTCCAATCCGAAGGGACCGGGCAACAACAGCAGCGCAAAGACCACGAACACCAGCACATGAAGCACGGCGCAGCAGACGGTGCCAGTAGGGGGAGGACGACCTCCTAAGCTCACGGAGCGGGAGAAGGACTGGCTCAGCACCAACAACGGGTGCTTCCGGTGCCCGCGTATCAACATCGACCACGACCCGAAGCAGTGCACGGACTGGGCGCCGGTGAACTATGTCATCAAGGTTCCGCAGGGTTGGGAGGGACAAGCCCACCCTGCCTTCGGTCCCCTCGTCGACCAATGCCTCGATATCGACCGGACCATCGACAGTTGGTATCGCCGCAATTTATCAGGACAGTAACCGAGGTGGATCTGCCGGAATCGTTTGCAGACGACTCGGACACGGAAGGGTGCGCTTTCCCTCCCCTCCAACTTCGCATTGCGGAGAAGTCGCTTGGTGATGGGCTTCGCTGACTCTGGTTCTTCTGTCTTGCTCATCTCAGATAAGCTAGCAGTGGGACTGGAGTTGGAGAGGTTCTCGCTGAGTAGACCAAAACGCGTACGGCTTGCAATCCAGGGGGAGGGAGACCTTTACACTATCACCCATTTCGTCCGATGTGGCATCGCCCTCGAGAACGGAACATGGAGTGCAGGCACCACATCTCTCCTCGTCGCGCCACTTGAGGAACCCTTCGGGGTCATCTTGGGCATCCCTTTCCTCAAGCGCCATCGACTGTCTCTCATGGCCCACCGCAAACCCGCCATCCTTGTGGACCACGGTGAGGGCAAGGTACCCTACGACCTTCTCGCGCCCGCTTATGGACCAGCAACGACGTTTCAAACGCTTGCTTCAGCCGAGGGCGAGGAGAAGGCGACCTTCATCTTGAAGGTTGTCAAGGCTTGCGCTTTCGGACTCATCGACCAGGTGCAAGTGCTCACGGAAGAGGAGAGGACAATGAAGGAGCGGAGCGGGAGGCTGATGGAGGAGTTTGCGGATCTCTTCCCTGCGACTCTCCCGCCTCTCACCGCGGACTACCTCGCCAAAACGTCGACCCAACATTGGATTCGTCTTATCGGCGAGAAGCGGATACACGACCAGCGAGGTTTCGCTATCCCGCGGAAGTGGCGCAAGTCATGGAAAAGGATGCTGGAGGAACATCTCGCGGCCGGACGTCTCCAACCTTCGACATCACCTTACGCCTCGGCCGCCTTTGTCGTTCCCAAGAAGAATTTCACAGTCGACCCACCCTGGGTCAACGATTACCGCGCGCTGAATTCGAACACGATCAAGGATCGGACTCCGTTGCCAATCCCCAACCAAATTCTCGTGGACGCGGCGCTCGCCAAGTACTGGGGCAAGATCGATATGACGGATGCGTTCTTCCGGACACCGATGAACGAGGGGGATATCGCTAAGACGGCGATCAAGACGCCTTGGGGTTTGTTCGAGTGGACGGTGATGCTGCAAGGCCTGTGCAACGCTCTGGCTACGCATCAGGCCCGCGTGAACGAGGCTCTGCGACATCTCTTTGGGGTCTGCTGCCAGGCATTCATAGATGACGTGATCATCTACAGTCGGACGGTCGAGGAGCACGAGGAGAACTGTCGGGCGGTCTTGGAGGCGCTTCGGACAGCGGGGCTGTACTGTTCGAGGAAGAAGACTGATCTCTTCACTATTCACACAGAATTCCTAGGACATGTGATCTCGCGCGAAGGCATCCAGGCAGACCCGAGCAAGACGGACAAAATCAAGAACTGGCCATGACCGCGTACGGTTACACAGGTGCGAGGCTTCTTGGGCCTTGTGCAGTATCTGCGCAAGTTCATTCCGCAGCTTGCGGATCACACCTCAGTTCTGACCCCCTTGACAAAGAAACGTCTTACGGACATTTCGAGTCTCTGGGGGCAAAAGGAGGAGATTGCTTTCAAGGCGATTAAATGGATCGTGACTTTGCTCCCGGGCCTTTGGGCACTGGATCAGGACTCGGATGAGCCCATCTGGCTCATGACGGATGCTTCCAAGGTGGAACTTGGAGTGGTCTTGCTACAGGGGGAGGATTGGAAGACGGCGCGGCCATGCGGGTTCTACTCACGGCAGTACATCCCTGCCAAGAGGAACTACCCTACGCATGAGCAAGAGCTCTTGGCGTTAGTGGCGGCGCTAAAGGCGTGGCAAGTGGAACTATTCGGCGTGCGGTTTCGTGTTCTGACGGACCACGACACGCTGCAACACTTCCGCACGCAGGCCACGCTTTTGAATCGGCAGGCCAGGTGGACAGAGACACTGGCGGACTATGACTATGAGCTCTCGTACATCCCGGGGAAGGCAAATGCAGTAGCGGACTCACTCAGTCGCTTCTCCTTCCCAGAGTCTCGTGCAGCAGTTGCAGTTTGCGGGATCTCCGAACACTCTATCTCGGAGGCTGTGGTGAAGAAGATCCAGGAGGGATACCTCGCAGATGATTTCTGCGTGCAGGTTGTGCGGAACTTGGGCTCCTCGTTGGAGTTTGAGCGGAAGGACGGGTTGATCTATTACGAGAAAGACAGGATACTGGTCCCGGATGTGAAGGACTTGCGGGAGGCGTTGTTGCACGACGCGCACGATGCGCTCGGGCACATGGGCGTCCAGAAAACGCTGAGTTCTCTTTACCTGTCGTTCTTCTGGCCGAAGATGACCAAGTCGGTCGTCGACTACGTCAGGTCTTGTGACGGGTGCCAGAGGAACAAGTCAAGGACGAACAAGGTTGCGTGCAAGCTACATTCGCTGCCTGCCCCGGTGCGCCCGTTCTCGGATGTGGCATTGGACTTCGTCGGCCCGCTCCCTTCGTCCGAGGGGCGGGATATGCTCTTAACGGTGACAGACAGGTTGACAGGCTACACTAGGCTTTTCCCGTGTCGGGCGAAGGACAAGGCAAAGGACATTGCGGAGGTGGTGTTCAGAGGATGGTTCTCGTTGTTGGGGTTGCCCGAAAGAATGGTGTCGAACCGGGACAAGCTGTTCACATCACGCTTCTGGCGCGGGTTACACTCACGGCTCGGCCTGAAGTTACAGATGCGACAGCTTTCCATCCGGAGATGGACGGAAGGAGCGAGCGGACGAACAAGACGGTCATCTAGGTCTTGAGGCAGTATGTCTCAAGGCAACAGAAAGACTGGGTGCGTTTTCTGCCTACTACTGAGTACGCGATAAACGCTGCCAAGAACACTTCGACAGGAAAAACTCCGTTCGAACTCGTCCTCGGTTTCACTCCCTCCCTCTCGCCTCGGCTCTCGAATCCCTGCAATGTGCCGGTGGTCGACTCGCTTCTCGCCGAGCGGAACATGAAGATCAAGGAGGCGCGGAAGCGCTTGCGGTCTCGAAGGCCAGACAGGTGGAGCAGGCGAACAAGCAGAGGTTGGACGAAGAGATTTTCTCAACGGGCGACCTCGTCCTCGTCAACTCACGGGACAGGCGGATGCGCTCCAAGTCGGAACATGGCGACGGGCGGGCCGCCAAGCTCTTCCCACGGTGGGACGGACCCTTCGAGGTAGTCGAGGTCTTCCCCGACACTTCGACTTACTGTCTCCAGCTCACGCACAATGACAAGTTGCGTCCGGTCTTTCACACCTCGAAGCTCAAGCGCTACAAGCTCAACAACGTCGACAGCTTCCCTTCTCGCGAGCCGCCACGATCCGGACCCATCGATGTCGACGGCGAGGAGGAATTCGAAGTCAAGGCAATCGTTGACGAAAAGGGCAAGGGACGCGGGCTGCGCTACTTGGTCAAGTGGCGCGGCTATCCAGACACGGACAACGAGTGGGAACCGCTGGCGAATGTGAAGGGCACAGAGGCGCTCAAGCGGTGGAAGGAGCGCGAGCGGTAGGCGCTTGCTTTTCAGGGGGTGGAAGGGTGTAAGACGGACGGTCTTACCACGGAGATTAGCGGAGGACACGTGGCGGTCAAGTGACAATTGTGGCGGTCACGTGACGGTTGGGTGATGGCGAGCGCGCGGGCCGTTTCCTGGTTTGTTCCCTATGCTCACGTTGAGCACGCTGAGGGGACAAACAGTTGCAACACGCTCTGGTCCTCGCAGTCTCGTTGTCGTCGAGCCAGTTTTGAGCGACACGTCGCCGCCCTTCCAGCACCAGCCTCTCCAGATGCCAAGCGGCACTCCTCTGTTGACTATGAACTGACGCGTAGGAGGAGGGCCCAACACCGCTCAATTGCCTCATCCCAAATGCCCCCGTCTCCTTTCCGGCTCTAGCTCACTCAGTTCTGATCAATTTTGACCTACACTTGGCTCAACTTGCTTCCGGGGCCTGTTTCTTACCACATGACCCGCCCATGACCCCACCACATGACATGACTGCCACTAAGAACGTCAATATGGGCATTGTCTCGACGGGGAGAGTTCTCCCTAGGCCCCCTGCATTCCCTCTGCAAGCCTACCATACTACTCACCTCTCAAACTACATCCTCCCATTCTATTGCAACTCTTGACCTTCACATCAGCAGATACCTGCTCTAGCACCTTAGGAGCAGTGGCGACCAGTCCTCGCCTGTCTACATGGGCTTAGGCCAATGATGTGAGACCAGGAATCTCTTTTTCTCTCTCTTTAACCTTGTCAAGATCAAGCCATTGCTTCAAGGTCAAGCCTTTGGAATTTGTCATTGTCATCAAGTGGAACTAAGAGCTCAAATGAAGAAATAGGCAGAGAATGCAAAAGGGCAAGCTGGAGTGTACAGGGGGAGGTATCCCGAGATGCAGAGACTCGGCCAGGAGAAAGCAGGCAAAGGTTGGCACATAAGTGCGGAAGAGCTGGGCAGGAGCATTGGGACAGGCATTGGGTATGTTAAGGAGGCAGAGGCGCGGTTTCCAGGTCGGTGTGATCCCTCTCCCAGTGATCCTGCTCGTTCCCGCAGGCTCAAACACATGGCACGGAGGAGGATTGTGGCAGAAGGTTCTCACTGATGCACAGCCTGAGATCAACCACTCTCTCTCCTCCCTCTTCCCACAGTCAGGTTGTCTTTCTTGCCCCACAGCTCAACATAACATTGGAGCGGTCCTCACCATTCACTGTAACTAAAGTCCAGTCCTTCTCTGTCAATCTTGCTCGGGAAGCTTGTGAGGAGAGACTGAGCCAGCAATCAAGAAGTGCTGGGTATGTCCCGGTAGGGACAAGGTGATACACCCACTCTTCCTCGTTGACACTTTCGGTCTCCTCGACTTTGCATTTCGGTGCTCAACTTACCTACAACTCACTTGCGCGACTTCTCTCAGATGGACACGGTGTGGTCGTGTAGGCGGTTCTGCTTGGCGAGAATGAGAGGAATTTAACTTCTCTCACTCTTGTTAGCATTCCCGCCGACTCGCCAAGATCATGAAACTGTCATGAACAAGTTATCTCTGCAATGCGGTGGAGCAGCTTGCGGAGAGCAGTGAAGCAAGGAAAGAGAAGTGAGTGCAGGACTGACTTGAGAGACGAGCAGCTTCAAGAGCTGGAGAGGGACAGTTTCCCACTTCAGAATTGCCGTGGCTGAGCTCTCTTGGCTCTCTTGGCACACAGGCTGTCAGATATATGCTAAACCCAGAAACATATAGAGAAGGGATCCAAAAGCTTTCAACACAAAGCTTGACTGCAGGGAGAGCTCTCCGAGTATGCTGCAGAAACGTCCGCTCCACAAACAAAGACAAGAGGATCATAGAAAAAAAAGTAGGCCCGTTGCCGGATTTGAACCGGCGGCCACCACAAGATCTTAACCTGCTAGGCAGGCTGGCTGGAAACGCCCGAATGTGGTATCATACCCCTAGACCAAACGGGCTGCTGGTGGTCCGAGACGGGTTTTGTATATATAAAGTACTGCAAACTTTCAGCGGATGAAGCCAGCATGGAGGTGGGCCGTCTCCGCTCATACCTCTGCAGCAGAGCCTCAGAGCGACTCAGTCTGTGCAAAACAGTGCCATTCCAGCTGCACAGTGACAGACTGCATGGGCAGGACAGAGCTACGATCCAAACCCTCTTGACAGACATAATGTTTACATAGTGCCCAATTGTTCAAAGGCACTGGTGGTTTAGTGGTAAAATTGGACATTGCCAGTTTTCTGTGCTTGAATTTGTCTAGCCCCGGGTTCGATTCCCGGCCAGTGCACGCTTCTTTCGCTCTGCTTTTTTTTTTTTGGCCCTGCTCACCCTGCAAGCACTATGTCCGCTTCCTGCAGTGCAGTTACAAGCACACACGGTGGAAGCAAAGCGTCCTCCCATCCCGCGCTCTCGGAATCAAGGGGACACAGGCACGCTGGCATTGCAACTTCCGCAGTTGCAACACGTCTACGCCGCCTCGAGTCCAAGTCGGGCGCCAAAGATGTTCGAGAGTGCATCCACAGGTGTCGGAGAGAACACCTCCGCCAGTGACCAATCTCCTTGCACCCGAGGTTGTCCCTGACCCGCCGAGTCCGCTCCTTCCGCCCGACCGCCTCCAACCGACAAGCCATTCTCCGCACCACCCGCTGATGACGATACGCCAACACCGATAAGATCGCGCCAGAGCAAGCGGACGGGCGGGAGCGAGTGCGCCGGCGTCTCGAGCAAGATGGCCGCGGGCGACTTTGACGAATCATTCGCGACCGGTGCTCCTTCGACCGCTCGAGCCTTGCCCTTCCCCTTTTCGGACGACGCGGCGAGGTCCTCCGAGCCAAAGATCTCGTCGAAGAGGCGGGTCGTGCCCTGGATCGCGGTCGGCAGGCGAGTCGGGGCGATGGATCCGCCGGCGCGAGCAGCGGCACCGACGAGGGCGACATCACCGCTCGTCGAAGCGACCGCAAGCGAGATGTCCGACGCAGACGTGAACGAGCTAGTCGAAGTCGACGGAAGGGGCAAGATCTGGCGAGCCGGAACGGAGAGAGGGCGAGTGAGAGGCGCGATCGAAGCAGAAGGGTCGAGGATGTAGAGGAGGGAGGCATCGGACAAAGATGTGGTGTCTTCGACAGCGACGAGTGCGTTTGTCTTCGGCTGCCGCGCGACCGATGAGAAGTTGATGGTCGAAGAGAAGGTCTCTGCGGGCGACACGCAAGCGAGATCAGATCAGCAATCCGCACTGAAGGCGAGACGAGGAAGAGCGAACGCACCTTCCAGCGTCAACAGATCCCAGCACAAACTCCCCGCACTCCCCGTCACCATCAACGCCGTTCCCTCCTCGTTCACAAACTCGACCTGCCTCGGCCTGCCCACATTCGTCGCCGGGAACGAATGGATGAGCTCGCCCGTCTTGGCGAGGCTCCACAGCGAGACGGATCGGAAGTGCGCAACGGCAAACATCGAGCCGTCTGCTGACCAGGCCGCAGCGACGGGCGCCGATTTGCGGTGAAGGAGGGAGGCGCGGCAGCGCCATGATCCGTCGGGCGTGTGGGACCAGACTTTGATGCGCCCGTCCGTTGAAGTGGTCAGGAGGAGAGGCGAGGTCGGCGAAGGGGAGAAGGAAAGCGAGGTGATGGGCGTGTCGTGCGGGCGGTCGACGCGGGTCGAGAGAACGAAGCTGCACGACGGAGGCGGCACTCGGCGTCAGAAGCATACTCGCCAAGATTACGACCGAACGCTTCGCGACGCACCTCGACGCATCGGCCCTCTTCTTCCAAACCTTGAGCTGCCTCACCGGCGCAAACCCATCCCGCTCCCACGAATCCACCGTCGCCATCCAATACTCTCCCCTCCTATTCGGCTTCGAAAAGGCAACCCTCTCGACGCGCGTTGGCTCGATAGGCTTGCTCGACGTTGCGCTCGAGACGCGGTTCGAGGGGGAGACCTCGACTTCGAGGAGTTGGGCGTCGTCGAGGGGTGAGTAGAACTGGAGCGAGGAGGGATGGCTTGCGGGAAGGACGAGGGAAGAGCTGGAGGGGTCGAGGGCAAGCGGGGTGGGTGCGTCGGGACGTGCGGGCGCAAAAGTAGCGAGGGAGGCGGCGTCTGCGAGGCGAAAAGGACGACATTAACGAGGGTTAGAGGTGCAGAACAAGGACCACGTAACACACTAGCCTTAAGACCTGAAATGGTCTTGGATATCCTCAACTTCTGACTGCCAATGAAGACGACACTCCCATCCCTCAACCTCGCTGCAACCTGTTGTTCACCCGAGTCGCTCGTCCCATCGAGCACCGAGAGCGTCGCAATGGGCGCCCCGAGACGCGGGACGTATTCCTGGTGGCCTGTATGGAGTTGCCAGAGGACGAGAACGGCTTCTTGGCCGCCCGAGAGGAGGTAGGCACCATTGGGAGTGAAGGCGAGCGAGGAGACGGCGTGAGCGTGCCAGTGCAGGACAGAGGTCGAGGGTGCAGAGTCGGCTGTCGAGGCAGCGGAGAGGGCGAGGTCGCCGTCCGTGTCGACCCGCGAGAGAGGCGACGAGAGGACGTTGTACCACAGCCGGATCTGACCCTTGCGGTTGCCGGTTGCGAAGTAGTTCTCGCTCGGGTGGAAGGCGATGGTCGTGAGGGACTCGTTCTCGGCCGGGACCGTCTGCGTAAACCCGCGGGTGTACTCGCTCGTCCGGCAGAGGTTGATCGCATGCGGGTTAACGCTCGCGAGTACGCTCCCGTCTGGGGAGAGTGCGAGCGCGCGAACGACGCGCGGGACGGCGAGGCGGACTCGGCGAGCGGGAGGGACGGGGTGAGAAGGGTCGGCTCTGGTAGGGACGCCGTCCGAGGTGGTGCGAGCCGCGCGGAGACTGACGAGGTAGACGCCCGCTTTGGGCTCGTCCTCGACAGCGGGACCCTTCGCGAGCGCCTTGCGCTTGGCCGTCCGCTTCACGGGCGCCTCTGGCTCGCGCTTCGCGAGCGCCTCTGGCTCGCGGGGCGCCTCGAGTGCGACGTAGAGCTGGTCGGGGAGGTTGGCGTTGGCCGTGGCGTGGACGACGGGCGCGCCCATCTCGAGCGTGCGGAGGAGCCGCCCCTCGAGGTAGTCCCACAGACGGACCTTGCCGTCTGTCGAGGCGACGACGAGCTGGCGCGGGTTCGACGGGGAGAGGAGGACGGCCGAGACTGTGGCGCGCTGGAGGGGTGCCTGCGAGGACGACGACGAGGCGTACGGGCTGATCGAGAGGGTCGACATGAGCTGCGTCGTGCGGACCGAGTAGATCTTGACCGCCGAGCCGGACGCGATGAAGCAGTAGCTGCGCACACGGTCCCCCAAAAGCGGCGTCAGGTCCTGGCCGTCACGGCGGTCTCGTCTGTGAGCGGTACGGACCTGCCATCGGGGCTGAAGACGACGGGGCACGTTGCGGCGACGGTGCATGCGAGCGGGAGCCACCCGAGCGCTGTCGAGTCTCGCTGGGCGTGCACGTGCAGGTGTCGCTCTCGTTCGACTGGTCCCTGCGCCGTGCCCTCGTGCAGGTGAGCGGCGAGTTCTGCGCGGATGAGTTTGCGCTCTGAGCGGTTCGGACGCTGACGGTGCTGCCTCGCTGCGAGTGCAGCTGTGGCAGGCGCGACAGTCGCCATCCCGGGCAAGCGAGTGTGAGAGCGTGAGAGCGTGAGAGCGAGCGAGTTGGTGAGGACGAAGCTCGAGACGACGGCCTGCACCTCGACTCGCCCGCTCGCTCGCTGGCTGACTGACTGACTGGCTGTGGAGTGTAGAGCACTCTGGCATGGCCGACGCCCGCTCTCCGCCGTCCCTGCCCGACTTTGTGCGCCCGCTCAGCTCCCCACACTCCCCCGACGCGACTCACCGCACACGCAGAAACTCGCAGAGAAACTCGGACAGGGCGCTTTCGGCAGCGTGTACAAGGTGCGCATACAGCCCGAAACTCGACAAGCCAGTGAGAGAGAGAGAGAGAGGCTGATGAGTCGTCCGTTTCGTCCGTCGCTCAACAGGCCCTCAACTGTCCGTTCACTCGCACCGTGCGCAAGTTTGGATGGAACAAACTCACTCTCTAGATCGCTGGCAACAGGGACGACCGGGGAAACATGCGCCGTCAAGCAGGTCAGTCTCGCGCGGACCTCGCTGTCGACAGGAGCTGCTGGCGACGAATCCTCGCAGCGTCCTCACGTCGGGAGAGCGTGACGTGGCTGATCGGGAGAAACCGCCTACAGATCGACCTGTCGCACATCCCGGAGAGCGAGCTGCCGGACATCATGGTGCGCTCGAACGCTTCCTGCCGGCGACGAGCTTCTCAAGCTGACGTCCGTCCGCTTGTCCAGTCCGAGATCGACCTGCTCAAGAACTTGCATCGTGAGTGCGGTCGACGGCGAATCGCGACGGGGATCTTGCCTCTCGTAGGACGCTCACGCTCCGATCCTGCGCGTTCTGCCGACAGACCCAAACATCGTCCAGTACCGCGGCTACGCACGCACCTCGACATCCCTCTACATCGTCCTCGAGTACTGCGAGAACGGTTCCCTCTCGGCCATCATCAAAAAGTTCGGCAGGATACCCGAGTCGCTTGTCGGACTGTACACGCTCCAGGTCTTGCAGGGGTTGCAGTACCTCCACGAACAGGGCGTCATACATCGTGATATTAAGGGGAGCAACATCCTAGCGACCAAGGAGGGCAGCATCAAGCGTGAGCCCGTGGCATTCCAGGTGGATCGCGCGAGGGCGACTCGCACGAGAAGCTGACGAACGCTCGTCCGCCCGCGCGCACAGTGGCCGACTTTGGCGTCGCAACCCGCGTCGGCGGACCGATTGACTCGGCCGTCGTCGGCTCGCCCTACTGGATGGCCCCCGAAGTGGTCGACCAAACGGGCGCGACCCCCGCCTCGGACATCTGGTCGCTCGGCGCGCTCGTCGTCGAGCTCATCACCGGCAGACCGCCCTACCACTTCCTCGACCCGATGCCAGCCCTCTTCCGAATCGTCAACGACGACTGTCCGCCCTTGCCCGAGGGCGCAAGCGCAGTCGTCCGCGACTTCCTCGAACAGTGTTTCCAGAAGGACGCCAATCTGCGCGTCGGAGCAAGGAAGTTGCTGAAGCATCCTTGGATGGTCGCCGCGAAGCGGCAGGCGGATCAGCAGAGAAAGGTGTCGGAGGCGAGGGAGGCGGTCGTGCGTGGTGCCGATGTCCTGGGCGTGAGACGCGGGGCTGGAGCGAGACCGAGACCGACGACCGTGTATGAGGAGGAGGTGCAGAAAGTCCAGGAGTGGAACGAGGCGCTCAAGGGTGCGTGCGAGCCTGGAGCGCATTCGAGGCAAGCTGACCCTCTTCGACGTCACAGCTGCCCCGACCGCCCTTCGAGGCGCTCGTTCTCCCGCAACCGCCATAAGCGGTGACGAGAACCGCCGCCCCTCGCACCTCCGCACGCTCTCGCAAGTTGTCCGCCGCCCGTCCGCCGAACTCGCCTCAGCCCTCTCCTCGACACCCGCTCCAGTCCCCAAGCTCTCCGACCCACCTCTCACCTCGACTTCACGACGCAACTCGATTCCGCTGTCGGTCATCCAGCCCGGCGCGGTTGAGACACAAGCGAGGGAGGAACAGCTGGACGATAACTGGGACAGCGACTTTGAGGACGGGATATCAATTTCGAAGATCGCGGCGCTCGAAGGTTCGTCTACGTCGTCGGCATCGGAGTCGGACGGAGAAGGTGGGAAGAAGGGCATGCAGGTTGCGGATGAGGAAGAGGTCGAGGGTGGCGGGTCGGTTACCATTCGACCTGGTCGGCTCACCGCGGCGACAATCCGTGCTGGCGGATCTGCGGGAGCGAAGAAGGCTGGTCAGGCCATGCCGCCTATCGTCGAGGACTACTCGGATCTGGTCGGCGACGACGAAGCGGATGCGCTCGATCTCGGTGTAAGCAGGTTCAAGGTGCGCTTCATCGCCTTCTTTCGCGCCATTCGCTACTGAAGTTCATGGGCAGGCGAAGAACAAACCCATCATCCAGCTTCTCCGACCGAGCGACATCGCCAACTTCGCCGCTGCCGCACCTGTGACACCTTACAGTCCTCGGAAGCCTTCGACGCCGACGCAGTCCGGCTTCCGTCCCACTACGCCGAGTGCAAGCGGCTCGTCCATCTTTGACAAGTATGGCGAGCGAGACGTGGACGACTATTCGGACCTGTTCGGGAGGACCGTCAACGGGGACAGTCGTGAGTCGCTTGCTCCCGCAGGAGAGGTGAGGGCCAGGCTCAGGCTTGTCTCCGCAGAGTCATCGCTGAGTTCGCTCAAGCTCAACACGCGCCTTTCCAACAAGTCCTGGGTGCGTTCATCGCCTCCTTTTCCCGCCAACTTTTCGCTGACCCTCCTCTCACAGCTCGGAGAGGAAGACTCGGACGAGGAGGACCCGTTCGCAGCAGTCGAAGCAGAAGAACTCGACCCGCAAGGCGCGATCGCCTTCCTCGACGACTCGGAGGCCGACCTCGCCGCGAACCTCGCTCGCGACCATCTTGCACGACAATGCGCCCTCGTCGAGGAGCTGGTCGACATTGTCTCGTCTGCGGAGCATCCTGACGACTTCGAGACGCGCGAGGCAGCCTTGCAACTCGTGCGCGACTTCACTTCTCCGGCGTCGAACCTTCGCTGACGTTTCACAAGGGCAGACGGGTCTGCTGGAGGAGTCGATCGACGCGTGCGCGCACTTTGTCAAGTCTCACGGGATGTTGATCGTCCTCGAGGCTTTGCGGATGGCCCGCTCGCGCGACGTCCTCTCGATCCTCCTTCGTATCGTCAACCTGACCGTCGGTTCGGACTCCAGCGTGCTGGAGAAGGTTGCGGTGCGTTTGATGCTTCAGATGCAGGCTGGTTACTCTGCTGACTTCGCCATTGTCGCAGCTCGTCGGAGGCTGTCCCGTCGTCATGGACTTCTCGTCGAAGCGCTACTCCCGCGAGATTCGCCTCGAAGCCGCTCTCTTCATCGGCGCCATGTGCCGAACGTCACTTCTCACTGTACGTACCGAATTCGCCACTGTCAAGATGCGCAATTCGCTTAAATCCCGCTCTCCTCCGCAGCTTCAGATGTTCGTCTCCTGCCAGGGCCTGCGCTCGCTAGTCGAGATGCTCGACGAGAATTGTGCGGACACATTGCCGGCTCGCAAATCAAGGGAACTGACGGTTTCGATTCTCGCAGACCAGGAGAGCAAGGACCTTGTCTGGATGGCTGTCGACGGTATCAGCCGAGTCTTCGAGATGCAGGTGTGTCGTCAGGGATCTACGATCAGCCAGTTGTACCGAATACTCGCGTTCGCAGGGACCTATCCCGCGCAACGACTTCTGCCGCATCCTCACGCAAGAAGGGGTTCTCGAGCCGCTTTCGAATGCCTTACTCAGCGTCTGCGGCGACACGGACGACCTCGCTGAGAGCGCCAAAGCCAAGATCGTCCAAATCCTGCTCCTCTTTGCGCAGTCGGATCACAAGGTCAAGGAGGCGATGGCAAAGCGCTGCGTCCTTCTCCGTACGCCGGCTTCCCCTTCCTCCTCATCTGGAGCAATCCGCTAACATCTTGCGATCCACAGGCCTCGTCCGCGCGGCAGATCTGCTACAACCGGATCTTCTGGCTGTCCTGCTCAAGACGGTCAAGAACGTCTCCATGCTCCCTTCCGCGCTCGAGGTCCTCCAAAACGCCGGAGCGAGCGAGATGCTCGTCGGCATCCTGGCCAAGACGTATCGCGGACGAGTCGGCGCAGTTAGGGGTCTGCTCTGCGCCTCTTGCGAACCAGCATTGACCGATCCCGTCATGCAGGAGATCCAGAACCACGCCGTTAACGCGCTTTTCAACCTGTGTCGCCTCAGCAAGTCTCGACAAGAAGAGGCCGCCCGCGCTGGCGCCATCCCGCTCCTTCAGGCTATCGTCCGCGACAATTCGCCGCTCAAGCAGTTTGCCCTGCCGATCCTCTGCGACTTTGCGCATGCCGGCAAGGCCTGCCGCTACCTGTGCGTAGCCGTATCGTTTGGCATCGCTTGTACACGGCTGACAAACTCTTTCCACAGTCTTTGGAAGCACGACGGCGTCAGTTTCTACCTGCAGCTGCTCAAGGATACATTCTGGGTCAATTCGGCTCTCGAGGCGATATCCGTCTGGTGCGTCGCATACTCGATGCACACGGAGACGAGACAGATTCGCGGTTGACACTGATTCTCGCCCACAGGCTGCAAGACGAATCCGTTCGCGTCGAAGCCTGCCTGCTCGAGCAATCGTCGCTCGATGCTCTCGTGCGCCTCTTCTGCAAGGAGAAGGGCACGACCTTCGAGAATCTGCTCGAGCCGCTGCACAAGGTGTGTAGAACGTTGGCCGCCCTTCAAGAAACCGACTAATGCTGGCGACTTGCAGATTCTGCGCGCTTCTTCGACTCTCGCCTCACGCCTTGCCGTACAGTCGGGCTTCCTCAAGCGTACGGTCGACCGTCTCGAGCGGGCCAGCAAAGCCGTCGCCCGCCTCAACCTCCTGCGCATCATCAAGACCGTCTTCGACTCGCTCGCCGACCGTCGCGACCGCGATAAGGCGATCCAGATCCTTGGTGCACCCATCATCCGACTGGCTCAGGAAGACAAGGCGGTCTTGTCGCGTCAACTCGCCAAGACGCTTGCCGCCGACTTTGCCAAAACGAAGGAGGAGTCGAAGCGGAGTCTTGCTCAGCGTGCTATGCGCCGTGCAGCACCCGAGGGCGGCGGAAGCCTCTCCGCGTCGCCCGACACCTGCTCGCGTCGGTACCGCCCCGCTTTGACGTCCGCCAACTACAGCTCGCCGGCGAGGTCTGGTGGCGAGTCGCCTACTCCGGCCTCACCTCGCATCTCTTCCGCCCGCCCGCCCATCCTGTCGTCAGCCCCAGTGCATCCGCCCACTCGACGCCCGTCGGTGAGGCGGTAGCGTGTTCTCGTCTGGTATCCTCTCCTAGATTCGTTCCGTCGATTCCCCATCGCATTTGCAGCTCATCCCATACCCTCTCGTTCTGACCTACCCCTTTCGCATCCCGCAAGCCAACCCCCTCTCGTGTTGTTCGCCTGCAGTCCCCCTCGCACATCTCGCATTGCTCGCAACATTCGTTCGTGCGTTTCTTCGGATTGATCCGTCTATTGAGGGTTGCGTTCGCTACGACTCTCCCTTCTCTGGCGTCGCCACCCCTGACCCCGGCTCAGAGCTCACACTATCCGCCAGCTGGAGCGCCTGCAACCTCTCCACCTCAAGCCTCTTCGCCAACTCCATTGCC
The DNA here is from genome assembly GCA_009806315.1 of Rhodotorula sp. ZM1. Taxonomy (NCBI): domain Eukaryota; kingdom Fungi; phylum Basidiomycota; class Microbotryomycetes; order Sporidiobolales; family Sporidiobolaceae; genus Rhodotorula; species Rhodotorula sp. ZM1. The sequence goes on along the minus strand of QYSD01000008.1, from coordinate 317,155 downwards.
TCCGCCTTGATCTTCAGGTTGACCTCCCTCGTCTTGTCCGCCGTCTCTTGATTGTCCTTCCTCCGCTGCATCTTCTGCGAACCCCGACCCTGCGCCCAGCGCGCGTTGATCACTTCGGGCGTCTCCGCACGCTTCCGTTCGAGGATGGGAATGTACGAGCTCGTGCGGGCGACTTTACCGGCGCCGACAGGGGTGAAGAGGGTTTGTTCGGCACGAACGGAGAGCGATCGTCGAGGAGGAGAGGCGCGGCGCAGTCGAGAAGGTGGCGAGTCAGTGTTGAAGTCGGGCGAAGGCGAAGAAGGTCGAGAAGGCGGAGGAAGCGGCGGAGCGTGGAAGGCGAACGAGGCGAGGTGGTGTTTGAGCACAATCGCCTTGAGCCGGTACTCGGTGTAGGTCTCGTTCATCTCGAGGAAGAGCTTGCGGAAGTTGTCGGCCTGGTCAACAGGCTGCTTCTCGCGCCCGTTGTGATCGAGGTACGACGTGGTCGACTCGTTCACGTCGCCTGGTCGAGGTGCGTTATCGGTTCGCCAGTCGAACTCGGTCGAGTTGAAGCCGCATTGCCAGAGGATGAGCGGGAGGTCTTCGGCCATCTGGTATGAAGGCTTCTGGTCGAGGATGTCGTATTCGGGCTCGCCCTCGGGAGGAGCGTTATGGGAGATGGTATGAGGAGTTCGGTCGGACGTCCAGAGAAGCTTGTCGACGAGGGAAGGGTGCTCGAGACGCGCGCCGATGAGGAAGAGGATGGCGACGATGTGTCTAACTTGGTTGTAGAGCTGCACGAAAGTCAAATCAGTTGCGGATCTCCACTGAGCGGCGGAAGCCGAAGCCAGATTCACGAAAGCCCCGCCGCGCAAGTTCAGCGCAAACATGTCGTCCCCCTCACCCTCGAGCGGATCGATACTCGCGCTGTTGACCGTCCGAATATGCAACTTGAGCTGTTTCGGCGGGTCGATTTTGCACAAGTTGCGAAAATCGTGGTCCCCGACGAGGCGTTTGACGGCGTCCCGCATCAAATCGACGTCGAGCTGTAAACCGCTCCAATCGACTCCTCGCAGGCGTTCTTGCCACTCCGCCGCATGTTCGGGCAGCGCGCCAACTGCAGCGTACGCGGCGCCAAAATCGAAGCGAGAGGCGAGGACGGGCGAGATGGGCGATGTCGAGAAGAAGTACTTGTAGTGCCGCCAGATGCACGAGTAGCGGGAGGAAAAGGTGACTGAGACGGGGGACCAGGCGTGGATGCGGATCGATGGAGGCAGATGTTTGTTGAGAAGGGTGACATAGGGGATCTCGACGTCCGACGGGGCTTTCCGCTTGCCCGGATCATAGACCAAGTCCGAGTCTGAGGAGGACGAGGCGGAGCTGGAAGAGCGAGGACGAGAAGGGGATCGTGACCGAGCGAATCTTCGGCCCTCAGGCGAGTCCGGGTCGATCTCCCTTCCGTTCAGCTTCATCGGGTCTTCCAAGTCGCTCCGCACCCATAAGTTGATCACCTGCGCCGACGAGCTGACACCCGCATCGGTCCTCCCGCACCGCTCGAAGCCGCAGCCGAACCCCTCGCTCTCCGTGATGGGCTCAATCAGACGAGCCTTCTCGAGGGCGTCGAGGATGCAGCCTTCAACGGTCGGCAAGGGGGTGTAGACGCCCTTGGGCTGATAGGCGAGACCAGAATAAGCCCATCCTTCGTAGCTGTCGGCGAGAATTGCGAATGTCAGCAGCAAGGCAGAGAGCGAGTCGAGGGAAAACGGACGAGAAGAGGAGAGCAATGTGCCGCTTCGGCGCGTTTGCGAGAGACGGAGGGAGTGGTCCCGTTGCAGCCTGCGCCTTTCTCGCCCGCTTGCCCACCAGCGGTGCAGGCGGTTTCGGCGAGTTGGCCAACGAAGTCGAGGCGATTCCGCTCGCTGGAGTCGGCGGATCGCTCGAGTTCGACGGCGCTTCCCTGTTATCAAGTTTGGCGAGTCTGTGCTGCAAATTCTGGATCTGCTGGACGAGGAGTGCGCGTTCTGGGTTGTGTGGCAGCGGCATCGAGGCGGGGCGAGGTGGGCGGGCGAGGCAGCGTGCGATCCAGTCAATGAAGCGTGCCAGCGTGTCCGTGCGAGTGCAGCAGTGCACTCTACGCCCAATATAGCGCAACTACACGAGCTCGTCGCTGTTGAACCGTTGTTCGCTGAGCTCGACTTCATCTCTTCATCAGCCACAACCTCGCACTCTCTTCGACCTCAGCCAGACCTTGCGAGGACAGGCTTACGCGCTCAAAGATTCTGCCAGCTCGCACCATGGCACCCTCTCTCTGGCGCAGGCCGGGCACAAAGACCTTTCAGCTTGTTCACCGCTCCCAGCGCGACCCGCTCATCAACGACCCCTCGGCCTCGGATCGCGTACTCAAGCTCGTAGACAGGTCTCAAAAGGTGCGTTCGTATTTCCTAGGAACGCCCACAGGCACAGGGAACAATGTTTGACCCGTTCGCACCGCCTTTCGCAGAAGCACCGCGGCGATGGAGCCACTTCCTACGCCGCTTCCGAGTTTGCCGGCGTCGAGGACGACGAGGAAGACGCCAAGCTCGCAGCGGGAGATGCCGCAGCGTACGGCATCTTCTATGACGACGCAGACGATTACGACTACCTCCAGCACTTGCGAACTGTTGGCGGCAGCGGCGAGAGCTACCTGATCGAGGCACCTTCCCAACAAGACTCGAAGCACCAGGGCAAGGGGAAAGCAAAGGACTTGCGCGGTTTCGAGTTGTCGGAAGAGGCGTTGCGACGGCAGGATGCCCAGCAGAGCGGTGCGCCTGCTCCCTTCGAGATGCCCGAAGATGTCCTGCCGTCCCATCCGCTCGACGAGGTCTCGTACGATAAGATCATGGCGTCCAAGGCGCCCGAACGCGGACTCATGCCCGACCTCGACCCGAGCATTCGTGAGGTCCTCGAGGCGCTCGACGATGAGGCGTATGCGGCGGACGACGGTACGGGCACGGACGACGAGGACGAATTCTGGAGCGGCGTGCTCGAGGGCGGAGAGGTCCAGGACAGGAGCCAGCAGGTTTGGGAGGACGACGAGGCGGAAGGGGTTGCGCACAGCGTGGAGAAGCTTGCGCTGGATGGGGAGGAGGGAGTAGATTCTTCGAATGACCAGTGGGCGGCGTTCAAGCGGTTCAAGGCGGCGGGCGGAGCGCGTGTAGGCGCGTCGGACGAGGAGGATGAGGCGGACTATGGGTCGGAGGGCGGCGACACAATCGCCGACTTGCGCGCGACACTCGCGACGGCCAAGCGACCGACTCGCAAGGGCGGGTTGAGTGCCGCAGGCTCGGCATTCTCTATGTCCAGCTCAGCCATGTTCCGCAACGAGCAGCTGCGGACTCTGGACGACCGCTTCGACCAGGTTGGTTGCCCGTGGCATGCCCTACCCTCGCACTCTCTGCTCTTGCTTACCACCTTTCGCTCGCAGATTGAGAAGATGTACGATGAGGATTCGGACGACTCGTGGGGCGGTGGTTCGGACGAAGACGAAGGACCCGACCCGTCTATCCTCCCCCAGGGTGCAGCCCGTGACGACCTCGAGCGGATCATGGACGACTTCCTCGCGAAATATGAAGTCATCGGCGGCAAGTACCGACCAGCGCTTGAGCCGCTTGCGGGAGGCGGCGCCGAAGACGACTCGGTCGCAGCGAACACGTCTCGGCTGGATCGGCTGCGGGCCGAGCTGGCGAAGCTGGATCTGGGCGAGGAGGAAGAGGGCGAGGATCCGGAGGTGACGGCGCGGCGACGAGAGAAAGAGCGGATCTTGGCGATTGTCGAGCGGCAGCAGCGGGAGGAGTCGAGCAGGAAGAAGAAGGACCGGCTGCCGATGGTCACCATCATTGAGGACCAGCAGAAGGAGCGATGGGATTGTGAGACGGTACTCAGTGCGTTCCAGCTTTCGATCTTGCTCTGGTCGAGGTAGAAGCTGACCCACTTTTCGCTTGCAGGTACCTACTCGAATCTCTCGAACCATCCTCGCATGCTCCGCCTCCGCGACTCTCGCGGTCCTAAGCCTGCGCAGATCAAGATCGATCCGAAGACCGGCTTTCCCACCGTCAACGGTGAGACTGTCTTCGACGGGCGAACAACTGTGAGGAAAGATGGCGATGCGATCATGGAGGAGGACGAGCCGGGACAGGACGAGGAAGAGGAGGAAGAGTACGGTATGTTGGTTCGCTGAGCTGGTCTTCATGCTTTTGCTAACTCGTGAGTCCATAGTCATCCGCGAGACAGTGAAACGACCACGAGCCGAGACGACCGACGACAAGAGGGCTCGTAAGGCTGCGGTGAAGGTCGAACGAGCAGCACGGCGGCAGGAGAAGAAGGGTACGAAGGAGGCATTCGAGAGCGAAACGAAGCGGCAGAAGCGGATTCAGGGTCGGCGGGTTGCGGAGGGTGGTGCGGCGGACATCCGGTCCGGACAGGTTGGCGTGCGCAGGCTTGCGTAGATCAGCGTCGAGACGTCTCGGTACTATGCTTGGCTTGCGAGCATCATCTCATTTGCGCTGGTTCCGTCGCATTTGTCAGGAGAGCATTGACAATCCACGCTGCCTCACTGCTTCTTGACCTCGAACACGAACAAACTAAAGGCGGTGTACCTGCGAGAGCATAAGTGTCAGCGATGCGTTCTGTCTGATGGGAACAAGCGCAATGCACAGAAGGCCGACTGGGTATGCGACGAGGAACCGCTGATGCGAGAGATGCAGGACGGATGCAAAGATAGAGGATGCGGAGTAGGAGCACCAGATGACGATTAGCGACGAGATGATGTAGCCGAGCATGCCGCTGAGAGGAGGAAGGGGTGAGCCCGCCCGCTTGCTGTCATATGGATTCGCGCAACGCGCAACGTACTCGAGGCTCAGGACGACAGAGAACATGCTCAAGAGGACGAGCGGGAGGATGCAGTAGCCGAGGACGGAGGCGGTGCGGTAGGCATCGATGCCGCTCTCGGACATGAGGTTGAGGAGGGCGTACATCGAGACGGAGCCAATCAAGGCGACGCCGTAGATGTAGGAGAACTGCGGCTTGCCAGACTGCGTCGGGACGGCGCGGTCAGCTTCAGTATGTTCCAGCAGAAGAGAGATACGTACGAGGAGGAGGAAGGAGGCGAACACGAAGCAGAAGACGAGCGGTCCTGCGAGATCGGCGTCGTCCATGATGTGCGGGTCGACTGATCGTAAGGGGTTGAGCACAGTGAGCGACTTCTGGAGGATGTGGTCGAAGTTGATGCCAAGTTCTGGAGGACGAGTCGCGGGTGAGCGGGAACAACGTCGTCGGAGATGGCCGCGAACGCACCTTCAAGCAGCGGCGGCTCTCCCTCCATCCCCGTCCAAGGCGTGAATGCGTTCCACCAGTTCTGCACGACAATCTGCCCTCCGAATGCCGCACCACCCGCCGCACCGTCCGCTCCTCCGACTCCTCCGCCAATCGCGCCTGAGACGTCTGGTCGTGTTTCCGGGTCGAGAGACGGCCGGTTGGAGTAGAACGACGGCTGCCCGCTTGAGTAGAACGCGAGGTTCGGGTCGAGTGATGAGCTGGAGGAGGGTTGAGGTTGGCCGTACTGGGACGAGTAGTAGCTCATCGTGGACGGCGGATTGAAGGCTGGCCGGCGTCTCGGGAGCTAAGAATGCACAGCACGAGATTGACGGGGCGTTCTGGCGCCGAGAAGCGGAAGCAAACGAGATGACGGAGGGAAAGGAAGATGAAGCGACGAAGCTTCGTTCGCCTGCCCTTCGCTGCTTTTGCTGTATGGAGACTTCCACGATACGTTGCTCGATAAGCTCCGCGCTCATAAAGGCGAGCGACACGGCAGGCTCGTGAAGAGCGACGGAGTTAATGCTAAATGGGCAACAATGAGTGTACGGATGACAAGATGCCAAGATGCTGAGATGAAACAAGAGAGAGGGGTCGGAGAAGAAGGAGGCTGCGGCACCGAAGAGGAGGTGGAGGAGAAGGGGAAGGATGGAGGATTCACTTCGCCCCGTTGCGCTTCTCCCAGAACATCTCGCCGGCGATGTGGAACATGCGACCGCGACAGAGACGCTTCCTACCTGGACCAGGCGAGCCAATCGGGTGTCAGCATGTACGGACCGGCAGGAAGGCGCGAAAGCGGGCGCACAGTAGCAACGATGGGCCGGCGGCGCTTCTTCACGCTGCTTGTCCGCCGCGGCAATCCACTCGGCATCCGTCATACCGTATTCTTGCGGGTCAGGTTCAGTCTCGCCGAAGTACGAGATGTTGATCTCCTCGCCGGGCTGTTGCGCCAATATTTAGCGGGAACAAGCGGAGATATGGTAACCACGCTGACGCACGAGGATGTCCCTGGACGCGAAGTAGACCCAGAGAGGCCGCGTGACGTCGCCCTCATCGACATAGACCGGACGCGGTACAACGTTGAAGCCCGCGCAGACGTGGTTGGCGAAGCGAGTCCACTACTCAAACCGAATCAATGAGCGGTGTTCGCAGCACGATTCAAGCGAAGATCACGCACGTTGCCGAAGTTGTATGCGTCGATGGAGTAGAAGGACGAGAAAACCTCCTCGTCTTCCGACAACTCGGACACAAGGGACGCATCGTCGACGCCCTTCCCGTGTTTCTTGATCTTCTGCGGCGAGGTCGCCTTGTGCGAAGCCTCAGGCGCTGCGATAGCGAGCTTCGCCGTGATAGCGGGTGGCGCGCGAGCCTTGATCTCCTCGCCGACTGAAGGACAGCAAAGTCAGTCAATTTCGAAGATCAAAGGCCAACGCGATAGCACGCACTGGTCCAATGGTCGAGGTCGTAGATGTAATTCCGCTGGATGTATGAATATACGAGACTGATGCAAATGAGGAAGCCGTCAGGTGTGGCAGCGGAACAACAGGCCGCGACGAGCGACCTACTCATCTCGAGCATAAGCCTCTGGCGATCGCAACAACTCGCCTGTATACGCAACCATGAGCCGTCTACCACGTCGAGGGAAAGAGAAGTAGCGGACCGGCGTAGATAGCAAGAGGCGCTCCCTTCCGAACTCTTGAGCTGAGGTGACTGCCGTTGACGAGATCGCCTTCGTAGTCCTTCGAGAGCCGAACGCCTGCAATACTTCAGCGGTGAGCGACTTCGTCTCCGAAGGTGGAGGAAACCTGACGCACCCCAACCAGCGATTCCCGTCCAGAAGATGTCGACACTGGTGCCCTTGCGCTTACCGACGACCTGCGCGGCAGAGAGCGTCAGCCTGCGCTCCGTGCCGCCACCGATGCTGACGCACCCGGTTAATACATCCTAGTCCACAGCCGCATTGCGAGTTGCACTCGCTGCAGTCGAAGCAGGTGTCAGCAAGGCTGGCAGAGAGTGCGCAAAGTGCCCAGAACGCACATGATCGGTTCTTGATACTGCAACGCATCATCGTAGAGGCACGCGTCGCGGTCGTATGCGAAGTCTTGCCGATCCGAGCGTAGGCTGCCGTCAACCCTTGTCTTTGACGCCGCGATCTGCCGTCGAAGACAGGCGCAGGTCTTACGATTCTCCGGCTTCCCACAGTCACCTGTGCAGCTGCAGCCGGGCGCTTGTACGGGAACGATGTTGGAATCATAGACGACGCTGAAGCCGGGAAGGATAGGGTTAGCCGAGCGGCCTGCTTCGATAACATGCGACGCCGTGCTCACCGGTTTGTATAGACGAACTCGAACGGCGGACTGGACCATGCTTCGGGGGGCAAATCGGCAGGCCCGCAGACTCGGATCTTTGGGCGGTCGTGAGGCTTGTTCGGCGGGTACTCCTTGCTGTTTGCCTCGAGGATCATCTGCTCGAAGATTTCCTTGTACTGGGCGCGAACAGGGTACTCGTCAGGGTGCAGTTCGGCGAAGCGTCGTTCCCGGTGATTGATGGCGTCCTGAATATCGGTGCTGAACTCGTCGAGACGGTCGTAGGACGGTCCCGCGATGACGCGGTTCCAAGGCTGCTCAAATTGCTGTCGAAGAACGAACTGAGCCGCGCATGAAGTCTATCAGCGACCGAGTATGGGTCGGGGGTGAGGTACGTGAACGCACCTCCTCGACTTGCGCTTCGAGCTCAGCGTGACTCGCAACTTGCGGCATTGCGCTAGCTGGCTTCCCGACTTCATCTCCGGCAATCGCGATAGGCATAAGGACTGGCGCTGCGGGGGATGTCGCCACAGATCCCGCCCGTCGGCAAGAACCCTTGCGCGCCTTTGGTGCAACGTTCCCGTGGGCGGCGTCCGCCGCTGCCGCCGCAGCCCGTCGAGGTTGCTTCGCCGCCTTTGCTCTATCGGACGCGCTGTCTGAGGGCGGACCATCTGCGACCCGCTTCATAGATGAAGCACTCGCTGGTTTGGAGGCAATAGGAATTGCGGCCGGTGGACGCGCCATGACAGTTGACTTTTTCGCGACGCCCTGTCGAGGTAGCGGATGTATGGGGCGGGCCTGCTGATCCGCAGCAGGTCGCGACAGAGCGGCTAGCTGCACCGATGACGAGCGCTCCATCTTTGCGCTGGCTTCGCCGGTGTTGTCCTGCGCTGCGACTGGCGAGTCTCGCCGCCTGTCGCCATCCGCTGCATGAGTCGCTGCAGGTAAGACCGAAGGTGGACGGCCAAGGACCGTCGACTTGCGAGCGGCGAAGCCGCCCGACATGGCGCGAGCGACTTGGTGCGAACGACGCGACGCCTGTCCGAACGACCCGTTCTTTGCGTCCTCGTTGAGCGGTACATTGGGTCGCGCCGTGCTGGTCGACCGTACAGACGCAGAGACGGATGGCCACTCGCCTTCCTCGTCACAGCCGGGTACAACGCGACTGTACTGACGCCGCCGCAGCACTGCATCCCCCTCATCCTCGTTATCCTCCTCGTCGGCGAGCAGGCCTGCCTGAATTTCGAGCTGGTCCTCCCGTATTCCTGCTTCCGGCGTCGAGCTACCGGAGAAGGCGAGATTCCGACGAGAAGGCGGAAGAGGTGCAGACAAGCGTGAGCTCTCGATCTGAGACGCTGGTTGCGGAGTCTGCGACCTTGAAGAGTCGCTTCCGGCGAAATCTTGCGAAGCGGGTGCCGCTTGGTCGACGGCGGCCACCGCAGGCAGTTCGGAAACAATCAGGATGTCGGAGTCGTCACCGTCGCTGTCGTTCTTTCGTGCTTGCGCTGCGACCGTACTGGGCTGAGGCGTTGCAGCCGGCTGACGGTTCTGAAGGTCGGGTCGTCCAAGCAGAGGCAGCTGACCCTCAATCGCTGGACACGCACCACCTTGAGGCGCCCCAGACGTCGCTTGATCCACAGACGAGGAAGATGCGGCCGCACGCCGCGCGGCTTCCTTGCCGTGTGCAGGGCCAGCTGCTCGAGGCGCGTCGCTAATTTCTCGAGTGGCGTTGTTGGGTTGAGGCGGAGCTGGACGATTCGGTTTCGGCTTGAGGACCTGGTGCGAGGAAGGAGCAGCTGGTCGGGTGGGCGAGACGCTCGAGGCGGGGTTTTCGGCTGCCGGAGAGGGAGGATGGTTGTTAAGGGTCGTTCCGTTTGGCGAGGACCTGCCGAGCGCTTTCCGCAATGCGGTTTGCACTCCATAGGACGGCGAAGCTGATGGAACAGATTGCGTTGCTGAAGGCGTCTTGCCGGACGAGGACGATGACCTTCGTCGGCCCGATGCAGGCGGAACCTGCTGCGACGATCCCGGTGGAGGTAGCCCGTTAGACTGCGAAGGGGAAGGTGCTGCACGGGGCGTCGCGCCTGACGCTCGAATCTGTCCTGGGCCGGTTGGAGCGGTCTGCTCGGAAGCGACGGACTGTCTCCGCGTCGAACTTGACAAGTGTGCCGATGCCGAGCTCGATTGGTCGTTCGAGCCGAACGCAGACGTTGTGACTCGCGCTGCGCCGTTGGAAGGTGTTGAAGCACGCTTCGCTGCGGTAGCGGCTTCATCGACGTCGTTCGTACGGATGGCCGGGTCGGCAGGGGACGATTGTCGAGGGCGCTTTAGGAGGTGCGACGGCCGGCGAGCCGACGAAGAGCCAATCGAAAGCTCGTCGTCGCTTGAAGCAGTTCGTCGATGACGAGCCCGTTCAACAAACGAGGAAGAGCCTTGTGTCGTTGCGACCTTGCCGTTTGTCGAGAGTGCAGCAACATATCGACGTTCGCCGTTCGAAGCCTGTTGAGCAATGTCAGCATAGCATTAAAACAGGTGAGAGGTGTGCTGTCAGCGTACCTGCTTGCTCCCTACCGCATTTGGCTCCCTCATCGACTCATCCGAACTGTCGCCCAAAGAAATGACGCTCGCCGCTCGGTTCGCCCCGCCGTCCAAAGCGCCGCCGGCCGAATTCTTCGTCTGACTCTGCGAGCTGCCGCTGACCGTAGACTGCCTGCGAAGCTCCCCAAGCACTTTTGCACTGGCGCTCCGGCCGGCCACTTTCCCTTGCTGACTCCCGCTCGGTCCGGCTCGAGGCTGGCTGGTCGCGGGGGTAGCCCAGGCTCCCGCAGTCGTCGATGATCGTGCAACAGATGGAGGAGCTGTTAATTTGTATCCGTTGGAAGAAGAGGTGGGGAGTTGGTTTTTGGGCGGGATGACGGCGGCTGTGGCTGGGTTGCGAGACTTGAGCTCTTTATCTGAGCTGTTAGACGAGGCTGCAATCCCTGGCGAGCCGTCCATGCGAGGCGAACGACGATTCGGCTGGTCCAGACAGGCTTCGAGCGATGAAGATTGAGGAGCGAGATGGGCGGGAAGCGGGCTGGTTGGAATTGCCGAGCGGCCGAGAGAACAAGCGAAAGGATGTATCTGGGCTACGAGTGAGCCAAACAGCGAGAGCCTGTGAATGGCTTTGAACTGACTTCCTGCGAATTCGCCGGGACGAGGAGCAGTGGACCAGACTCCGCCAAAATGCAATGCTTACGGGTAATACAGCAACAGCAGGGGATGTGTCTATGATCTACAACTGTCTCAAGTGAAAGGAGAGTCTCAAGCGCGTGAACCGACTCCTTCCTCCTCGTCCAGCTCATTCTGGAGGTTAGCGATCTCATCGAGGATGACCCGCAGCGACTTGCCACCCTTGACGAGCCATCGGTCAATCGGGCCGTCATCGCGTAGCGCCTTCTGCATGTCGGCATCGTTCGAGAGGCCTGTCAACGCAATGATCTTGCACCGTCGCCAGCCTTGCTCCGCTTCGAGCTGCCGGATCGCACGCGATGCGTCAATACCGTCAAGCCGAGGCATCTGGACGTCAGCGAGGAAGAGCGTAAAGGTGCCGTTGCCGTTCTCGAAGAGCTCGACAGCCTCCTGACCGTCTTCAGCGGCGCCGAAAGGGATGTTCTGGGCATGGAATGGTCAGCCAGATTTTTGCTGTAGTGGAAAGGCAGACAGACATACCTTGCCGCTGAGCAATCTAACAAGGATGTTTCGAGCGATGGGATTGTCCTCCGCGACGAGCACCTTAACCTGCTGCTTCTTCCCTTGCTCGACAGCGGGCTGAGAGCCAGTCTGCGTAGACGGATACGACACAGAACCGATAGGGGATGCTCTATCGGCCGTCGCGATGGCCGGGCGAAGATTGGCGGCATCGACGGCGAGGTCGTCTGGACCTGCTCTTGTGGCGAGAGGCGGTACGGGCGACTGCGACCGGATTGCCGCCTGAAAGTGGGCAGGACGAGGAAGAGAAAGAAAGGCAGGGGAAGCGGCAATCTCCGCGTCGAAATCGACCTGGGCGAGCGCAGGAGATGTTGAAAGGAGCGACGTCGACGTTCCGTTGACTGGCAGAGAGAGGGAGGTGGAGCGACTTCGAGTCGTCGGTTGAGGCAAGAGCAGATTGGCTGAGCTGTGGTGCAGAAATTGGCGCAGCTCGGAAGAGATGTTGCGAGTGCGAAGCCGGGGTAGGGACGAGTCGGTTGAAGGCGAGACCGCGCTCTGGACGAAGTCGAGTGGGATTGTCATATGCATGAGCGTCCCAACGCCGAGCTGCGAAGAGACATCAAGTCTCCCGCCCATCCGCTTGAGAATCGTATCGACAACTGCGGAATGGTTTGTATTAGCTGTGCAAGCCGGCTTGCGTTTCGGCCACGTACTCGACAGTCCAAGCCCAGCGCCCGTACTGCGACAGCGACATGTCAGTTGACGAAAAGATAATACACTGAGAGGCAAAGGACGCACACGAAAGGATCGGCCTGTCGGAAAGGAAGAAGGTACGACGCGCTGCGAACGAAATCGTCCGACATGCCGATGCCGGTATCGCGAACCGAGAGCATAGCCAGACGGCGTTCGGTGCGAATGTCGTCGTTGGTGATCAGGGTCGATGCGGGAATGGCCCCTAAGTCTTGCAGGACAATCTTGACTTCGCCCTTCCTCGTAAACTTGAGTGCGTTGCCGACGACATTGAAGAGAACACTGCCCAGAAAGTTGTCAATGAGCTGAAAGGTCGTTAAAAGGAATTAGACGCACCGCTTGAGCCCACCAACGTCAATTAACGCCAGCCAACCATTTTTCCGTTCCTCTACTTCGAGTAACAGGTCCACCTGATCCTTCTCAGCCGTCTCCGTACTCTGCTGACTCCTCGACAAGTCTCCGCTCACCAAGTCGACCCGCTGCTTCCTCACCCACGTACTCTTCGCGACGCCCTCAACCAGCGCGGACAAGTCCGTCTGTACGAGCGCTCGGCGGTGCATCTCTGCGATGTCGCGCGGAGACGAGACGGCTGCCGCGTGATCGAGCTTAGAGAAGTCGAGGACGTCGTTGAGGACGTCCGAGAGCGACTCGAGGCAGACGTCGGCGGCGTCGAGGAGGGGCGTAAGCTTGCGAAGTTCGAGGGGCGAGGCAAACTGTTCGACTCGGAGTCAATGAAAGAACACTGAGATGACAGCAGGACGACGCACCTCGCGCACGAGCTCCAGCTGCGAGGTGCAGCCATGCAAAGGTGTCCGCAGCTCGTGGCTGACTTGCGAGACGAAGTGTAGCTTCGCTTTGTCCGCTTCAAGCGCTCGCTGCCGCAGAAGCGAGCTGACGACGATCGCGCCCACTGAAGCAGCGAATTGGCGGTCGGTTGGTTCCTGTGCGAAGCGTCACGTCAGTCTTGAATTGCGGAGGGGCGCGTCGGAGACCGTACGAAAGAGAACCACTTCTCTCCACTCGTGACCACGACGAGGATGACTGGGCTGCCGTCCGAGTCGAGAACCGGGACGACGAAGGACGCGCCCGCCGCATCCGCCGGGATGACACCGAGATGGATGAAGGCTTCGGCGTCAATGCTGGACGTTTCGGGAGAACTGGTCGCTTCCTAATTTATGATGCACAGTGTCAGAAAAGTGAGGACGAATGCTGGAAGCACGAACGCGCACCTCGTAGTAAGCCTGCAATGTCTCCTCAATCGCCTGCGATAGCTGCTCCTCCTTCTCGCGAGAGCTAAACGCCTCAGCCCAATCAACGTCGCCGATGCAACCCATCAGCGCAATACTGCCCCTGTCCTGACGCTCCGTCCCGTCGAAGACGTTCGCGCCCGTCGAAGAAGGTACTCGGCGCTGATTCCCGGCTTGCTGACCACTAAAGGTGAACGCGGGACTGTAGTTCAGACTTGAGTTGGCGGTCATATAGTGTTGTTGGCCGCTCCGCTCTTTCGGATGATGGAGCGGACGCGGACTCGCGGAGGCAGGTCGGAAGGAGCGAAGGTCGAGGATGGCCGATGATCCGGCGTGTGTGAGCGTGCGAAGCTGGCGGGCGGCGACAGCAAAGAGTGATTCGGCGGGAGCGTCGCAGGTCGAAGCGGCAGGCGTGGGTGACAAACGCGCGGTACCAGAGGACGTGCTGGGTCGGGAAGGATCAGGTCGCGATGGCTTACTGCCCTTTGATGCTGGAGACGTGGACGACAGGAGAAGGGACTCTGGCTGGCAAGGCAAGACGAGAGCTTCCCGCAAGAACCGCCCGATGAAAAGCGTCTGTTCCGCCTCGACCTCCCTCCTCCGCTGCTCGAAACCGAGCTGGAACTCGCGACTGATCATCTCGGCAAAGTCAGTCAAGACTTGTCGTTCCTCAGCTGAGAAAGTTTCGGCTGCTCGAGGTGTCGGGTCGATGAGGCAGAGTGCTCCGGATGCAAGAGTGGGTGGGAGACCCCTTTCTCGCCTCGCCAACGAGACAGGCAGGTGTACGTTGGCTGCAGCGTAGAAGGAGAGACCGCCGCCTTGATCGACGCTGTAGGGGTTGCCCTTGAACCGCCAGTCTTGGTCGGCGTCGGGCACGATGAAGACGGCGTGAGGATCGCGATACGATGCGAGCATGGCATGCGTGCAGAAGGCTGGCGGGAGCTCAAGAGGGCGCGGAGGAGAGTCGAAGGGCGGTTCTTCGGGACCGAAGCCTCGCTCGGCGCCGAGGACCTGGTAGTCGTCGAAGGTCCTGCAGGGGATGATTTGTCAGAAACGCGCCATATCTGTCAAACGCAGAACTGAACTCACAAGCTGATGACGACGGATGAAGTCTTGAAGTACACCTTTGCGAGAGCGCAGATCCGGTCGATCGCCTTTCGCCGCGAAGGCTGGTCAAGCCCGTACTTGTGCGCGAGCCGCAGTCGCTCTTCCTCGTAAGGCCCAGGCGGAGCGGGGAAGTGGCCCTTCTGTCGGTAGAATTCGAGAAGCGCTTCGGCGGTGGCGGAGTTGAGCGAGGGGAGGGACGAAGAAGTGGATACAACGGAGGCGGTCGAGGTGGCGGAAAGTCGATTGGTGTGTGACGGTCGACGAGAGGATGTGGAGGACGCTCCTGAACCACCTGAATGATCCCGACCTTCGAGAATGGCGCGAATAGCAGGCGGAGGAGAGGGCGTCTCGTCGCTCGGCCCGGCTCGCCCAACGCGATACCTCGACAGCCATTCTGCGAACGACTCGTCCTCCTCCTCGCCAGCCAAATTCGTCTTTACACAACCATCGGCGGCCTCCGACGTTCCTTTCGCCTTTGTTCGCTCCCCCTGCATGCCAGTGTGCACGCTCTCTGCCGCGTCCGGAAGCTGCGCGACATCCAAACTTCTAGTCTTTTCGTTCGCAAGCGCCGACAGGCCCGCCAATGGTGTTCTCGCGTCCTCATCGTCATCCCTAGACGCGGGCGCCGAAAGTCGCTCACCAGCCTGCGCTCCGAGCGCGACCGAGACTTGCATGTCGTCTATGATGCAGAGAGCGTCGGCGAGCGAGGTCAGCGAGGCGTGCGAAGCGGTGGGCGAGGAGGAAGGAAATGGCGGAAGAAGGGTTCGGTGATGAGCTTGAGACATCACGTGCAGCGTTTGAAGCTGGTCCACATCGGAAGAGGCAGTGGGAGTGAGGAGGCGAAGAGACGAGCAAGCACGACGCTCATGGTGACAAATGGCACATTCGCCCCGAGAAGATGCTCTGTAGTTCTCTGTGAACTGAACGAGAGCTCGCAGCCTTCCTTTTCTTTTTCCTTTTATTTGTCGCGCGTCTCGGGTCGCGACGCCCTCGCCCTCCTTCGCGACTCTCCTCACTCCCACACACCGCTTCACTCGCTCACAAGGTCCACACTGAATGCAGACTGTCCGACTCGTGCCAGGCAACGAGTCACCCGTCGCCGCGAAGGTCCTCGACGCTGTCGCCCTTGCCGTGGCCCAGGGGAAGAGGACGGTCCTGCTCGTTGGCGCGGGCATCAGTACGAATGCTGGGATTCCCGTGAGTGCCCTTCAGCGTCACCACGAAGACGAAGTTGACGCGACTGCGACCTGTAGGACTTTCGCTCGTCTGGAACGGGCTTCTACTCGTCGGGATCCTCCTCCTCGCCGTCACCCCTCCCTCCGACTTCCCTAAAAGGTCCCGACCTGTTCTCCGCGTCCGTGTACTCAACACCGGACACGACGGCTGAACACCTTCGCTTCATCGCCCACTTCAAGCGGTCACTCGACGACATCGAGCAACGGTGCTCCTCCGCGTCGACTTCCTCTCCGCCCGGTACGGCACCTTCCAGCCCGGCAACCGCGACGCACGAGTTTATGCGCCTCCTCAAGACCCGCGGCAAGCTCCAGCGCGTCTACACACAGAACATCGACGGTCTCGAGGGAATGGGGACTGGGCTCGTCCCCGTCGCGCTCGAGGGTATCACGCCTGCTGCCTCTCTCTCCGTCGCAGGCAAGGGGAAAGGGAAGGCCAAGATTGAGGGAGACTACGTCCAGCTTCATGGAAGCGTTCATGCTGTTCGGTGCACGAGCTGTGCGTTCGTGAGGAGGTGGACGGACGAGGATGTCGAGGCTTTCGAGGCGGGCGAGGTCGGCGTCTGTCCCGAGTGCAAAGGGAAAGGTGCGTCCGCATATTCGCTCCTCTCGCTACATGCCGGAACTGACAGTCACGTCCCCCTCGCGCTTAGCCGCCCTCCGCTCCGCCCGCGGCCAACGCACCCTCACCTCCCTGACACGCGCCTACCTCCGCCCCTCGATTGTTCTCTACTGCGAGCCCCCACCCTCCTCCTCAGCCCTCACAGTCGGCTCCCTCTCTGTCTCTGACCTCTCCTCTTTCCCCGGACCCAACGTGATGCTCGTGATGGGCACATCGCTGCGCATTCCGGGGTTCAAGAAGTTGGTCAAGGAGTTCTCGAAGTGTGTGGGGAGTAAGGGGGGAGTGAGGGTGTTGGTTAACCGGGAGGAAATCGGGGGTAGGAGCGAATGGCAGGGCGTGTTTGATTACGAGGGTGCGTTTCCTCTCTTCCTTCCGCCCACGATGACAATCACTGACGCTGTACGAGTGAGTGCAGTCATCGCCGACACAGACTCCTTCGTCACGCGCCTCATTGAAGGGTGGAAACGCCTCCGCCCGCAAGACTGGACAGGTCGCCAAGCGACGCTGAGCGAGATGCTCGGTTCGGCTGCGAGCGGGAAGAAGGGCGCGCAGACCGGTGTGTTCTGCCTTTCCTTTCCTCTCGCGCTGACACTGGCTGACAAGGGTTTATGCGTCCGTAGGGCCGGTCAAGAAACGTCAACCCCTCGCCCTTCTCTCACTCAACTCGCTCCCTACCTTCCCTACCACACTGACTAGTCTCCCGACCGCCGCGACCGCGCTTCAGACGCCGCGTAAGCGCTCCCTCGCACATCCCTCATTTCCAACTCCCTCTCCCACACCCTCAAAACGCTCGCGCACTTCCTCTTTGTCGATCTCGACGCCCACTCGTGCATCGAGTGACGCGGTACTTCCTCGCACTCCTTGCGCCACCCTGTCGAAGCGCACGACTCGCGCATCTCTCCGCGCCGTTTCCGCTTCTTCCGCCGCCATCGCCGACGTCCAGCTTCTCACGCCGCGTGCGTCGTCGAAGAAGGTGGGAAGAACTCTTGCAAGTGCTCAGGAGGGCCGAGTCGACCCACTCGACGCGACCGCCTCCTCAGGAGACTCCTCAGACGAAGAGTCGGAGGTCTCCCTCACCCCGACAAAGCGACGAAGGACGATGTCGACGAGGTACGCGACGCCGCCTGCTACGCCTTCGCGATGTCAGCCAGGAAGGAAGAAGGGGCACGAGGTGGCGATTGTCTCGCCTGAGTTGTGAAGCTGACAAGTCGTGGTCCAGAGCCGTAGAAAGTTACGCGTAGGGGGTTGAAGAGGCGTGTTGTATTCGGTTTCTTGCTGCGTCCCTTGCTACGTAGCAAGATCTGAAGCGACTCGCAGGAAAGTGGAGAGGCAGGGAAGAAGGGCGAGATTACGAAGATTCCCGCTTCCCAGTTACTCCTCCCTCACTCGCCGCACGCTCATATGGCGCGGAAAGGATATATACTGCACGACAACACTGACAAGAGATCCCTTTGTACACACCCCCCTTTCCTCGCCTCATCGAGGTACTCAGCGCCCCAACTCCCTCCTCAACTCCCTCGAATCCTCCGCCTCTCCGTTCTCCCCCTCCTTCGCCTGCACAACATCCACCCACTCCCCTCCCTCCCGTGCACTCCCCTCCTGACGCTCGAGCAACCCCTCAAACAACCTCTCCCTCCTCTCGTCGCCCCTGAAGCGTCTCCACCACCCGGCAAACCCACCCTCCATGACCCGGACCTCGATCTGTGGCGGCAGCAAGGGCGATTGGGAGAGGAGGTGGGCGGCGAAGGGACCGCGAGTTTGCGAGCGCATGCAGTGGAGGATTAGGAGCGTGAGGGAGGGGCGGGGGAGGATGTGCGTGTGGATGAGGCGGGAGCTGTTCGAGGGCGTCTGTTCAGCTTTTGAGTGAGGGTCTGGGAAGGAGGGAGAGAGAGAGAGAGAGAGAGAGCGGGGACGAACAGGGAACGCTCGTCGCGGAACTCGCTGGTGGTGATGTTGACGGCGCCGGGCAAGTTGCCGCCTGCAAAGTCGGTCGAGCGGACGTCTGCGCGCGAACACGCACCCAGTCCGGTTACCTCCCTCGATACCGTCTCGTGGAGGAGAGGCGAGTGCGCACCGATGATGACGAAGTCGTCCCTCTTCGGTTCCGCCAGGATCAGGTCCGCTACTTGGTCTGGCGAGATGTACTTGACCCCTTCCTCGTCTCGTCGTGCGCGTGGCATGCTCGAGTGTCGAGAGCGAGTCCAAAGGCGGTTGCGGTGCACCTCACGCCTCACGAGCTTGCTCCCCTCGTCCTCGTCTCGCTCACACCCTCAGTCTCTCGCTGTTGACGGCTACAAAGGAGGCTGGCTCAGCGTACAATGACCGACGAGCTCGTCCTCAACTTCTCCCCTCCCTCCGCCTCCTCTCCCGCTCCCACTCGCTCTCGATCAGCAGCAGCAGGAGCACGAGGACGCAACGGCGGACGGTGGACGGACCGCGCGAAGGAGAGGAAGAGGAATCAGATCGAGGCGAGGAAGGCTAGTCGGGGAACGGCGTCCGACGGGAGACAGCAAGGACAGCACGCACAGGGAATGAAGCGGAGTTGGGAGGACGACGGCGGCGAGGTGCGAGGCGAAGGAGCGACTGCGAAGAGGGAACGGACTGTTGGAGGTGGACCAGGCGTCGCTACACCGGGAGGGAAGCGCCGACTCGACATGACAGTCGGACCGTCGGGCAAGAAACAGTACATCTCGTCGCTCTTCACCGCCGACGGACTCCCCTCAGCCGCCGAATCGTCCACCATCTCTTCCGCACCGACCGTCCCTTCCAAGCCGTCCAACGCGCCTCTCACTTCCGTACCCTCGGCTGCGACCCACGAGGACGAGCAAGAGGGTGAGGGCGAAGGTGTGGACGATGCCCCCGACCCAGCGCCGGAACTCTCGAAACTCGGATTGATGCGCGAACTGGTCGCCGGACTCGCTGGGAAACTCGGTATCACAGGACCGACAGCCTGTCAGGCCGGTGCGATCCCTTGTCTCATTCCTTCCTCCCTCTCAAAGGGCAAAGGACGCGCTTCGAGCGCGGATTTCGCGCACGATGCGATCCTCCGGGCCCAAACGGGGTCCGGAAAGACCTTGACGTTCCTCCTCCCGATGCTTCAAGACCTCCTCACTCTCCCTCCCTCTTCGCTGCCCACTTCTCCTTCCTCCTCGAAAACCACCAGCCCGGACCGCTCAATCGGCACACTCGCCCTTATCCTCGCTCCAACGCGCGAACTCGCCTCTCAAATCCACACCGTCCTCTCGACCCTCCTCTCCTCCCTCCCTTCCTCTTCACCCGACCCAAAACGACCATTCACAATCTCCCCCCGTGCTCTTACGGCTGGATTATTGGTGGGTGGCGCGAACCGCACACATGAGAAGAGGAGGCTGAGGAAGGGGTGTCCGATCGTGGTTGCGACCCCGGGAAGGTTGTTGGATCACTTGAAGACGACCGAGGCATTCAGGTTGGCTGGAGAACCGCCGCGGCAGAAAGAAGGAGCGCCGAAGGGACGGCCAGGGAACCCTAACTCGGTTGCGTTGGGCGTTCGACACGGAGCGGCGGGAGGAGCGGGAGAAGCAAAGGTCGGGTTGAGGTGGTTGATTGTCGATGAGTGCGATCGGTTGATGGACCTCGGGTTTGAGGAACAGATGAAGGGTATTCTGGAGGACATTGCGCGGCGGTCTCCTCCCTCCTCCTCCACCTCTTCCTCGGCGACGAGGAGGAGGACGATCCTGTGCTCGGCGACTGCGAGCGAGGGAGTTGATCGGCTTGCGGGGCTGGCGATTTCGGACGAGAAGGCCGAGCGAGGGAAGGGGATGGTCGTGGTGGGTGCGAGGGAGGATGTGAAGGTTAGGGAGCCGGAGAGGAGGGATTTGACGGCGGTGGCGGGGACAAAGAGGGGTTCTGAGGCGTTGGAAGAGGACGAGGACCGTGCAGAGGATGATGAGGATGCGGAGGAGCAGGAGGAGCAAGCCGAGGCCGAATCAGCGGCTCTCGCCCTCCCATCCGGCTTCACCCCACCCTCGCAACTCCAACACAACTACATCGTCGTCCCTCCCAAGCTGCGCTTCGTCACCCTCGTCGCCCTCCTGCGCAAGTTGCTCGTCAAGGCCTCCTCGAAAGGGCGCGGGACAAAGGTCCTTGTGTTCATGAGTTGTACGGACGCGGTAGACTTTTGGTGGAAGGCGTTGGGGAACATGAAGATGGGGATGTCTGCGGACGACGGCGACGACGGCGAGGAGGAGGAAGAAGAAGACGAGCAGGCGGAATCCTCGCGACTCGCCTCGCTCCACCCTCTCCTCCCCAACGCGCCCGTCTACCGACTCCACGGCTCCCTCCCTCTCCAAACCCGTCTCTCGTCCCTTTCGGCGTTCTCGAGTCCCTACACGATCAAGGAGGGCAAGAGGAAGGGTGAGCAGACGGATGCGGGGGTGTTGTTGTGCACGAGCGTGGCGGCGCGTGGTTTGGACGTCAAGAACGTTGGATGTGTCGTGCAGGTTGATGCGCCGACTGAGGTGCATTCCGACGCTCTCCTTCCTTCTCCCTCTCGAGTGTGGCTGACGACTGGAACGCTCGACTCGCAGGGAGGCGTGACGGAATATGTTCACCGAGTCGGCCGTACAGCCCGCGCAGGCGCACAAGGCACAGCCTACTCGTTCGTCCTCCCCTCCGAAACGGCCTACACCTCCTTCCTCGAAAACGGGATCAACGCCTCCTCTGCGTCCGCGAAGGGCGTGAAGAAGGTCCGTTTGCGCGAGGTTGGTGTCGAGCAGGTCTTGAGGGAGGGGTATGGAGGGGAGGGGAGGGAGTATGAGACAAGGGCGACGGATGTGCAGATGGGCTTTGAGCGATGGGTCAACGCGTCCGAGGAGGTACGACACCTTCTCACACTCCGCCTCGCTTCCGTCGCTGACGCATTCGCCCGCCCGCAGACCGCATCGCTCGCCCGCAAAGCCTTCCAAGCGCACATCCGAGCCTACGCGACCCACCCGTCCTCCGAGAAGCACGTCTTCAATACCAAAGCCCTCCACCTCGGCCACCTTGCCAAATCGTTCGGTATGCGCGAAGCACCCGGATCGTACACAGTCCCGTCGAGCAAGAAGGGCGGGAACAAGAAGGCGCGGGTGTCGGCTGGCGGTGCGAGGGCGAGGGACGACGATGACGGCTTTGAGGTTGGACCGAGGAAGAGGAAAGCGATGGATGCGGAGCAGAGGATGAAGAAGCTCATGCGCGGACCGCAGGCGTTGGGGGCGTCCGAGTTTCACATCGCGGGGACGGACATGCTCGAAGGGGTGGTCAAGCGGAAGTAGGGCGTCGGTTCTCCGGCTTCGTTGTTCGCCGTCAGCATGTTGCAGCGTTCTACCAAGGTCTTTGTAGACGTCGACAGGCTTGCTGCCGATGCAATTCACTGAGGTGCCTCCTCCTCCTCGACAAGCAGCAGCTTGCGGACTTTTCTCCTCACACCACTGCTGCCACTTCGGCCGGACCACTGCTTACTCCTCAGCTACTTGTAACCGCTTTAGGGACGAAGCAGCCCAGCAAACGTCGGTTCTCAGCATTCTTCCCTCCTCCACCTCGGCACCCTCCAGTTTCTTTCCCGAGAAGCCTACTAGACGTCCGCCAGCTCGCCAGGACAGGTTTCAGCAATCTCTTTCCATCATGCGGTACTGGGCGACCCTCCTCGCGCTCGCCACCTCCGACCTGCTCTCATCAGCCGCCCCGATCTCGGTTGCCGGCGAGAGCCTCACGGAGGAAACGTGGAACGCGAATGTAGGGAAGGGCACTTGGCGAGTCTTGACTCAGCACCTCCAGCATGCGGACGCGATCAGGATGCAGACGCCGTCTCATTGACTGCTCGCACCTTCGTCTCGCTTAAGAGTAACGGGAGCTGACTGCTTTCTTCCATTCGCAGGCTCGTTGAGCATTACTCGTGCGTCTTCAATCAGCTCCTCGTCTCTCAAGCTCGGCAGCTGAACTCATTCATCTCGTGCAGGCCCTACTGCTCGCACTGCAAGGCTTTCGCGCCGAAATGGCAGGAGCGCAAGTCTTGACGACCCGCCGACCTGTCAGCGACGAGTTTATTGACCCTCAGCCGTACCCACAGTCGTCGATACGTTCGGAGATGCCGCTGCCTCGCACGACTTCCACTTTGCCCAAGTCGACTGCGCCGCCAACGGCGACCTGTGCCATTCCCACGACGTCAAGTACTACCCTTCGATCTACCTGTACGAAGGCGGAACGTTCAAGCAAGAGTTTGAGGGGCGGCGAACGCTGGAAGAGCTAGCCCAGTTTGTCGAGGAACACTACCCGGTCAAGGCGGAGAAGCTGGCGAAGGAGAAGGAGGAGCAGGAGCAGAGCGCGAAGGAAGGCACGGTCGAGGAGAAGTGGGACAAGGAGGAGGCGGAACTGGATGCCCAGGTCGGAATGGGCCAGCGGAAGAAGCCTTTGTCGGGCGAGCGACGAGTCGCCGGCCCAGGGAAGGCGCGGCTGCCGTCCGAGGCAGAGGAGGCCGCGGGCCGGTCGAATCTTCCCGTAATGCGCATCGCAGGCGATGCGAAGGTCGAGAAGGAGACAGAGGGCTCTGCAACAGAGGCCGAAGATCTCGAGCAAAGGCTCGAGAAGCCCGAGGCCGACGAGGCGGAATACTTTCCACCTCTGCTTGTCACCTCCGACGATCCCGCCAGCACTGTCCCGACTCTTACCACCTCGACCCAAACCCCGCCTGCCTCTACCACCACGGCTGCCAAGTTCTCTCCTCCCGCCTTTGTCGCTCAGCGTCCTGCCTCTCCCGAGTCGAAGCGCAGCTACGACTGGCCGGCGATTGATGGAACGGTCCTCTCGCTCAAGGCGGACGAGGTTGGCTTCCTGAAGGAGCCTGATGCGCCACCCGCTTTCGTCAAGTTCTACGCACCTTGGTGCAGTCACTGCAAGCAGATTGCGCCGAGTGAGCTCACCGTCGCTCGAGATGGGTGTTCACGAACGCAAGAACTGACACTTACTCGCCGAGCAGAGTGGAAGGACCTCGCCGCCGCCGTCGCACCTTCAGGCATTCGCATCTACGAGATGGACTGCGACGCGAACGAGAACAAGAAGGCCTGCAGGAAGGAGGGCGTCAAGGCGTACCCGACTTTGCAGTTGTGAGTCTCCCTCTGCGTGTGGCATCCTGCGTTCCTCGCGCTGAGGGGAACTCCTTCTCGTAGCTACAACAAGGGCGCTTCGGTCGAGTACGCGGGCAAGCGATCGGTCGACGCTTTCCGCGAGTTTGCGCTCAAGGCGATGTCTGCGTGAGTTCAGCTCCTCGGCTTCGAGCCGTACATGCCTAACGCTTGTCCTACAGCACGAGCATCAAGCCTATTGCGAACCAGTACGAGCTCCGGCATGCTGCAGAGGAGGACGAGGTGTTTGTGTTGCTTTTGCATAGTCCGGAGACGAAGAAGGAGGACATGGTGCGCTCGTCCGTCTCGAGTCGCGGCCCATCCCCTGACATTTTTCCGTACAGGACGTCGCGCTGGGCGCCGCGAAATCGCTCATGGGCTCGTCGCCCGTCTACAGCTCGACCTCGCCCGACCTCTTCTCCCTCTTTTCCGTCCCGCACGACCAGCCGACCTTCATCTCTTTCAAGGATCACTCGACCGACCCATACGACACCTTTACCGTTCCCCTCTCGACCGCCTCGCACGCTTTACCCATCCGCAAGCGGTTGGACATGACGCGTTTCTGGCTTCGAGCCGCGAAGCTTCCGACCGTCTCGGAGCTAAACGCCGCGACATTCAACGACCTTCTCCCCACCGATGGCAATCCCCCTCTTGTCGGACTCGCCGTGCTGAGTAAGAAAGCTCTCGGCGACGACTTCGACGCAACGCTTCGGTCGTTCGAGCGGGTCGCGAAAGGTTGGACGGAGCGAAGGCGGTCGCTTCCCGCGGACAAGAAGGGACGGGATGTCTTGTGGGCGTGGGTGGATGGCGACAAGTGGGCTGGGTGGGCGAGGAGTATGTTTGACGTCAAGATGGGTGCGAAGGATGGACCGAGGCTGGTTGTGACTGACCCGAAGGTGCGTCGAACGCCCGACGCCTCTCATGCACCGCTCCAGGAGTAGTAGCTGACGTCTGAGGTCCCCATTGCCAAGGCGCTCAATTACTGGTCGACCACGCTCGCGGGCGAGCCGCTCGGCATTGACAGTTCCGCCGTCTATGAGCTGATCGAGCGCGGCATCTACACGAGCCGCGCAAAGGCGCAGTCGTCGCGCCAGTTCCTCGAGCGCTTCGCATTCGTGCGTTGCGCTCCCTTTGTGAACCGCAGCGCATCGCTGACTCTTCCTTCCGCAGTCGACCGTCGAACGCTTCACGTCGTTCTACAACTGGTCTACCTCGCACCCTCTCCTCGCCTTCCTCGCCGTTGCCGCATCGTGGGTTGTCATCTGGCAGCTGCTGAAGAAGGCGATCACGCCGCCGCCTATACCCTCGGTCCCCGGACCGGCGAGGGGATGGAGCGCGGACGGGCCGAAGAGGGAGTAGAGGGAGGACTTGCTCGTCGGGGTTACGCCCCTCGCAGTCACAGAAACTGCATCATCAACGTGTTACCGCGACACTCTTGCCATCGTTCTCACGCTGGACGCGACGATCCCTCGCAGCGGGGCTGCTTGCTTGCTCGCCAGTATGTACTGTAGAGAGACTGATTGTTAGGCGATCTCTTCTGGTAATAACAGGCTCGACAAGCCGGGTTCTTAGAGACCACCTTGCACTTTCCCGCTCCAGGAGAGCTCTCCCGAGGTTGGCACATTGCTGTTCTCGCTCGTCGCTTCGCTGGATTGGCTGCACCTGCTGAGCTCCTCTTCAATCTGAACACACTCGTTATATCACCCCGCCAGCCCGCCAGGGCTCGCCGTCGACCGCCCCTTCATCGTTGAACCTCCACACTCCCGACTCTCAGTTTCCACGACCTCGCTCTCGCAAGATTCAAGCGGTCCATCCGTGCCGCAGGGCGCCAGAGAGCCCAAAGTGCGTACAATTTTCCGATTCGTTCGCCTGAAGGCGTTGCCAGCGAGTCACGCTTCGCGCTCTCCGCGGAAGCTGATCTAGCTTGGGTCCCATCTCGCAGCCTGTCCATGGTGCCAGACGTAGCAAGGTCACCTGAGCTTGTGCACCATGCGCGTCGCTCGCCATTCAGCAAGTTTAGCGGGCGGAAGCACCACAGCTCGCGCTCCGTCTCTGACCCGTTCGGCGGCCCTCCCCCTCCTTCCGCCTCTCATCAGCGCCGGAGCTCCTTCACCAGCTCACCAGAGCCCCAACGGACTCCTCAACGGCACGCGAAGAAGAGCTCGACCCTTCCTTCAATTCGCTCGCTCAAGACTCGCTTCCAGTCACTTGGGTTCGGCAGTTTCGGCGGCGGGAGCGGCAGTAAAGGACCGAGGATTCTGCGCGGCGAGGAGGCGAAGGCAGCGAGCATCTCTTCGCCACAGAGCGTGGTCGCGCGAACAGGCGGCGGGTTGAAGGGTTTCAGCGGGCCTGCCAGAGCTGGGATTGGGAGGAGCGTCTCGCATCCTGCCAAGTTGCAGGATGCCGGCAGGTCGCCCAAAGCGGACATACCGACACTCCCGCAGCTCCGCTTTAATGTTGACGAAGGCGAGTACGGCGGCATGCACTTCGAGAGCGGGACGAAGCGGAGCGTCGACGAGGTCCTCTCGGCGGCTTACAACCTCAACTCACCAACTTCGCCTGGATCTGCCATCTCGCGGACCCAGCTCTCTTCAATCGTGCAGAGCGATGCGTCACCTTCGATGCCCTCACCAGCTCGGGGTGCGACGAGCCCGCGCTCAGCCGGTCGGCCCATCTTCATTGCTCCGAAACGACGGAGTCCTCCCTCTCCTCTACCGCCGAACTCGGCACCTCTCGCAGTCCCGCCTCCTCACGACTCGCCCTCTCCCCGGACCTCCGTCTACTCTTCCGCCGAAACGACTCTCACTCCTGCACCTTATGCCGCTCCTGCCGACTCGGCAGCTGGCGTATTTCCCGGTCCTCCTCCCACACCCTCCCGTCGACTGCTCGGTCGAGTCTCGCAAGATTTCGCTCGTCCGCCAAGTGAACTACCCCTTTCGATCCTTCGCGCCCAGCAAGCTGCCGAGCAAGACGAGAAGACCCGCTCCGCCTCCCGACAGAGCATTCGCAACTCGCGCATCCTACCAGGCGCTACACTTCCGAGCGACTGGGAGAGTCAAGCTTTGACGAGGAGCAAGAGCGCGGGCGCATCGCCGTCGGAGCGAAGGAGCAGGTACTGGTCGGACCAGCTTGCTCCGCCAGTACCGGCTTTCTCGTCGCCAAGCTCGGATAGCGCAACAGCAGGAACGCTGCGGCGCCGGCACTCGGTCAGCCCAGTCGTCACGCCGAAGATCGGCGGGCCAGAGGCGGGGCAGGTCGACGCGCCGAGCAGCTCTCCAGTCGAGCCGGCGAGAAAGGAGGGGTATCGTGGGCGGTCTCTCAGCGCTCTGCTCGGACAGGCGCGAGCGAGCTTCGGGCTGCGAGGGTCGGTCTCGTCAATGGAGGGTTCAGCAGGGCAGCGTCGCCCATCCAAGCCGTTCCCGCCGCAGTTCGAGGAGGTGCCGATCACGCATACGACGACTTCCGCGCGATTTCGAAGCAGCTACCCCATCTCGCCCTCCTCGCCCAACACTCCTTCTTTCGACTTTGGAGGCTTCTCCGCCGTTGACTCGGTCACGCCGCCAAGCCAGGATCGCCCTGAGTCGTTCAGCTTCGCCGAATATACCCTCTCGCCTGTTCCAGCTCCCCAGCCCAGACCAAGCGATGCCTCCATGCCGTTCAGCTTCTCATACGCGACAGCCGATCCTGCCGAACAACCCGCGCCGCCTCAGGCTCGGCGACCCTCGACAGCCTTCTTCGGCGATGCTCGTCCCCCGTCTCTACACGACCCCTTCGCCGGTTTGCGGAAGAGCAAGTCTGCCGGCTCGCTCGTCTCGCCGCAGCCGCGCGTCTCATCCGTACAAGCCATGGCGACACCTCGCGGTCAAGGATCGCCTGGCATATACGCAGAGTCTGGGCAGGACGAGGAGCGGCCTCTCGGAAGCCCGCTCGGCGACCTAATCGAGGAGTTGCGAGTGCGGCAGGCGGAGGTTTCGGCGGAAGGGGTTGCGTCGCCGAGCCGTCCGCAACGACGTCTCGGGCTCGACGAAAATGTGTACAAGGACGATGAGGATGAGCGGGATGTCGACTCGCCTGTTGTGGGCCGACACGACACGCACGACCGCTCGCTGCGCGAGTTTTCCTTCAGCAGTTCGCCGGGTGGCGAACATCCCTTCTCCCTCCACAGCTATCTCGACGGCAGCGCCATCTCTCCGGCACCCTCACCTCTCGCACCTTCACCTCTCGCCGGTCGCAAATCGTCCGGGGACCCTTTCCTCCAGTCGCGCCCTTCGTTTCCGCCTCCGCCTGTACCTCTCCCGCTCACCGCCTCGATCAGGGACTTCGATCCTACAGCGTACACCAGCAACCATTCATCCCTCCCTACCTTTGCCCTTTCGAGCCCGCCACCGCCGAAGTCCGGCCACTCCGACCGGCCCCTCACGTTCGAGCAGATGGAGAGCGAGATCGCTCGTATGGAGGCTGAGCTCGTCGCATCGGGCCGCTCGTCTCTCGTTGCCAGTCCATCGTCACGAGGCAGCTTCGACACGCCTGTCAAGAGCTCGCCAAACCCTGCTCAAGCGGATCCGCCGTCGCCCTCACCTGGCTCGCTTCGAGCTCCAAGTCCCGCCGCCGTACTCTCTCCCGGCGCGACGTCCGAAGACGCCGTCACGCCTCGCACCGCCCGCAAGTGGAGCATCTTCGAGATTGAGAAGGCGTACGAGCGAATGAAGCGGCTGCTCAGTTTGTCATCCGCTTCCGGTCTGACGTCTGCGTACGCGCCGAGCGAGGCTGGCAGCACGCTTGAGGACGGCGCAAGCTTCTCTGGCATCGACGTGGACACTGCGCTCAATAACGCGCTCGAGCAGGCTCGTGGACTTGTGGGCGAGGAGGAAGACGAGGACGCGCCGGAGGTGCTCGTGGACGAGGAAGATGAGCCGACAATCCAAATAGAGTGAGTGCACATTCTTCGCTCGATGTACGTGCTTGGCTGAGCTGCTCGCGAACAGGTCTTCCTCGCCGACTCTTGTTGCTCCCTCGCCTCGCCGCATCTCCGCCGACTCGACAACTTCGACCATAGCCGACAAACCTCTACCCGGCCTTCCTCCACCCACACCATCACCTACATCCGACACGACATGTGCTGCCGCCACAACACAAGTAACGGAGGACTCGGGCGAGCGCCTCAAGTCGACCGGAACCGTCGATAAAAACGAGCATGCGGAGTCTGGTATGCCGCAACCTGGGGTCGAGGATCTGCAAAAGCGCTCATTGATGACTGCCGAACTCGAGGATGATTCAGCTGGTAACGGCGACAAACCTCCTTCGGACAGAGACGCGGCTGAGGCCGAGGAGGTCGCAATCGTCTCCGAATATGAGCAGGAGGAGGAGGAGGGCGCGCAGAAGGAGAACGGTGGCACAGACGATGCAGAACAGCTGAAGGTGAAGGAAGAGCCGCCTTCCTTCGAGGACGAGCCAGCCTCTCGACCGACAACTTCGACAATGTCAAATGAGCAACAACTACTTCCAGCTTCGAGCCCATCGCTCGTTCAGCCAATTTCGCCCTCCCTCGAACCGACCTCGCCCTCGAGCGCGCGCCGGAGAACCGACAGCGACGCGAGCAGCACAGCTGGGATACGCCCACTCGTCCTCCCCATTACGACTCGCTTGCGGCACCGAGGCACGCGCGACAGCATCATCTCGCTGACCAGCATTAACGACGCCGCCAGCGAGACACTCAGCAATGACGAGCCAGTCTCAGCCGAGAACGGCGTCGCCGGCTTTGCGACTCCGCCAACGTCGCCGCGCAACTCGCACTTTACCCATTCGAGTCCTCGGACGACCCGCTATCTCCTGACCGGGCTCAGGAGCGGCGTCGGGCGCGGAATGCGACACCAGATTTCAGATGCGGGCGGAGAAGGGGCAAGCGAGCCGCATCTTGCGCGCTCCCTTCCGCTCCACCGACTACCCAACGACAACGGTGACCCGGCTGTCGATCATCCAACACGTCGCTCTTTGCCTCGCTCCTCCACCGGCGATGCTTCATCCTGGTACCCAGTTACGCCTGAACGAGGCGCCGCTCGCTTCCATCGCTCCGAGATGCGTCGGCGCTCTCGCACTGGCGCCGACCTCATTGACGAGGATGGTGAACGCAACCCTGCGACAGATGATATTGTAAGCATCCGCAACATGGACAAGCTTCAGGTCTTCTTCAAGTGCGTGAATCAGCTTTTTTGTCCCTTACCTACTGCTCATCCACTTCTCCGCAGGTACACAGCTGTCAGGGCTGAACTCGACAAGGCGGAGCTCGAGCGAGACGCCCTTCTGGACGCTCTGCGAGAGACTCGCTCGACGCTCTCCGACGTCCGGTCACAGCGGGATAGTCTCGATACAGAACTCAAGCGGGAGAGACAACTCACGGCTCTCGTCAAGAAGGTGAGCTGTTCCGGTTCGGCTGTTCAGCAGTAGTGTTGACGCTCGTCGACCAGCATCTTGGCGGAAATCCCGAGCGTGTACAGGAGAAGCTTGCGATTCTGGTCGACGTTCGCCAGAAGTGGGAGACGCGGGCAATTGCAGCGGAAGAGGAGCTCAATCTTCTACGGCGCGAGCTTGCCGACGTGCGGGAGCGCGAAGAGCTGCTCGAGCGGGAGAACGTGATGATGGGCGCGCGACTTGCCTCTGCCGAGGTGGCTCGGGACGGTATGGCGAACTCGAGCGCGCCAATGCGCACGACTGGCACCGCCAGCTCCAGACAAATGCCGCCCATCGGCCACTCGCCCCTTCCGTCTCGCAGCTCGACGCAAGACAGCAAGTCTTCTCAGCTCAGCGGCCTTCTCCTGGCACCTTCTTCCGCCTCAGTCCGCTCCCATCACTCGAGCTCCGATGCCAGTCACCGGCGCCGCGAGTCGTTCCTCCTTGCCTCGCCGACCCTCACAATGAGCCGCACGACGTCCGCCAACACAGTCCGCCCATATAAGCATTCGCCCCCATTGCAGCTCGAAGGCCCTCGTCGTACGCTCAAGGAGTCGTTCGACTCGTCGGCGAGCGAATTGGAGCCCGCCGCGCTCGGACTCGGCGACATCGGCTCGCCCTTGATGAACCAGACCCTTCACTCCTTCGGCGGTCCCAAGTCCAGCTACGGGTCCGACGCCAGCCCGCTTAAAAATCGCTCGCCGCCGTCGCAGCGTTATGACCCGGGCTTCCCGCCCTCCCTTCCCTTCGCAACGGTTAGCGACCTTCGCGGGTCGAAGATGTCGAGCGACTCGACCCAGACGGACGACTACAGTGAGTATGCGGATCGGTCGTTCGACTCGTCGACGGGCGTCGAGGGGCTCGCCCGGCTCAAGAGGGCGGACGCGGCGTTCTTGTCGGACTTGACGAGCGAGATCGAGCTGTCGCCGGAGGACGCGCGGGGTCGCAAGGTTGGCGAATAAACTTATCGAGCGCAATGTGTTGTAGCGGTTCCAGTCCTGCATTGCCTGTCGAACCCGCTCTTTACGACGAGGGCGCATTGGGAGGAGCGGTAAATGGAAGCTTTCGCGGCTGCTCACGATCCTCGCGCTCTCGACAGCATCTGGACGTGTGTGCTGCGACGAGTGTGCTGCGACAATTGAATGCGGCGAAGCCCTGCGTTCAAGCCAAGCGAGGAGGCCGACGAGACCAAGAGCACGAGCGCCTCGCAAAGCTTGCGGCAGCATCTTTGCGAGTTCGACAGGCTGTTCTGTCTCTAGCGAGAAGCTGCCTGAGGGGAGCGGAGCACGGTAAGAAACGAAGTTGCGTCCGTGAACGCTGAAACGTCTCTCTCGACTCGCCATTATCTTCGCGTGACTTTTCCTTTGCACGATCGCCCTTCGCTACACCCCGCCAGCGACCCTCATCTCCCTCACTGCCCTCGCCCAGCTCCTCCTCGCCACGTCAAACGCCACAAGTTTCTCATGCCAACTCGCCCCCGAGCCTCGCAAGCCTCTTGTGCGCCGCGTACGCGTCGTAGAAGAGCATACAAAGAGACGTGAGGTCTACTTTGTCAAAGGTTGGGTCGGAGACGAGGGTTTCGAGGACGTCGAGGAGCGGTCTGGCTGCTGCGTCTGGCTGAAGAGCCGAGCACGGGACAGAGGCAGGGCGACGCGGCGAGCGGAAGCGGGAGACCTCGATGTAGAGAAGTCGCTGGATGTACCGGAGGATCGTCCGGGTCGGGAATACCTCGACGTCAAAGCTTCGTGTGAGCAAGCTCGCAATCGACAGTTCGACCTTGACGTATCGCTCAATCGTGTCAAGCTTATACGGCAGAGTCACCAAGATCGACTCGGAAGACTCGACGAGGAGGTTGAGGAGGTAGATGAGGAGGAACACGCGCTTGAAGAAGCGGTTAATATCGGTTTGCGAAAGGTTCGGCACTTGGTCTAAGCCTCGTCGAAGGTCGACCAGCCGTGCAGATTGAGACCAGAAAGAACCTGCTGAAGGCGATGTTCCGAGGCTTGCGTGACGACAACCTCGAACAGCTGGAAGAGACGCTGGACCGAGTGATTGACCGCCTCCACGGTTTCAAAGGGCATCGCAGGCGCTGCGCGAGCCGTGAGCTGCACAATGTACGCTTCAAGACGTTCCATGTAACCCTTCTCGGGCTTGTTGTAGTCATCGCGCACAGCACAAATGCCGAGAATCACTTCGTCGACAACGCGTTCTTCGGGAAAGCGCTCTGCCGGTTCGCAACGAATCAGCGGGCGGCTAAGAATGAGATGACGTCAAGACGAGGGGATAGGCAAAGAACGCCTCGCGCGGGGGACGAAGGTCGAGCGCAGAGAGTGCACTGAGCCAGGACAGGCCGAGATGAAACCCTACCGCTTGCGAAGCGTTGCAGACCTGTCTGCTGGATACAGCGGAAAGAAGTCAGGTAGGGATCTTGGCAGTAAAAGGGGTGCGACTGACCCCAGACGGAGAAACGAGCGAGCAGGAGATCGGCCGTCCAGACGAGCTCGAAGGAATGGTGGACGGCCGTCAACGACTCACGAAAGCTCCAATAAGGGAACTTGCGCTGAAGGTAGCGGTGCTTGTCCCTCGCATTCTGCTGAGCCTCTGACGTTCTGCCAAAGAGGAGGAACGACCAGGCAGGACAGCGCCGCGTCGATCCCGACGTAGACCGGTTGTAGCAACGGGAAGGCTTTGGTGGTGAAGGCGGCATTCGTGAGTAACTCGGAGGATCGCGACATGCTTGAGGAGGGCAGCAGAACGGGGCAGGAGAGGCGGGAAGAGCAAGTCCGCCGGATGAAGGCGAGATCGGTTGCGGCGCGTGTCCGGTGCCGTCCTTATAGATCCGTTAGCTCAAGATGCACGTTTCCACGCCTTTCTACCGCGATGCGGGTCGCTCTGGAAGAGACGTCGACAGGGAGAGTGGGCGTTCGACGCGACAACACTGCGGGAAGGCTTGGGGCGACCAGCAAGTGACCCAGAGAGTCTGTACGAGCAGGTCGCACAGCAGCAGGACCCAGCCGAGCAAGCGAGTGCGTGTGGCCGCCGGCCAACCTCGTCCTGCTCATTGGCCTCGTTCTCTTTCGCCTCGCACACCTCGCACACGATGCAGCTGGCGCGCCCGATCTTTGCTGCAGCGACTCGCGTGGGCGGACGACGCTTCGCCACGCCCGCGGCCGTCCAGAACACGGCGCGACGAGCGTACGCCGCCGTCCAGGACACTGCCGCCAACCCGGTCAAGCGCCACGGCGGACTGCGCGACCAGGATCGCATCTTTACCAATGCGTACAGGCAGGGAGACCATGGGATCAAGGGCGCAATGGTCAGTCCCACCCCGCGCTGACTTGTCGCCGCTCTCGACCCCGACCTGTGTCCATCGGGAATCGCTGACCCTGCGCTCGCTCGGGACAGGCCCGTGGAGACTGGCACCGCACCAAGGACATCGTCCTCAAGGGAGACTCGTGGATCATCCAGCAGATCAAGGATTCGGGTCTCCGGGGCCGTGGCGGCGCAGGTTTCCCCTCGGGCCTCAAGTGGTCCTTCATGAACAAGCCTGGCTGGGAGAAGGACGGTCGCCCGCGCTACTTGGTCGTCAACGCCGACGAGGGAGAGCCCGGTACTTGGTGCGTTGCACTTTCGCCTATTTGACGCCGCGATGAGCAAGCATTCTTCCCTCGACGACCCTTCGGGCAGAGGTCACTCGGAGATCTCGCTTCTTTTTGTGGCGCACATCTGCCGAGAACGTTGCTGCGAGCATCCTGACCCTAGACTGACTCGCTTTCGAGCCTCCCTGCAGCAAGGACCGCGAGATCCTTCGCGGCGACCCCCACAAGCTCATCGAGGGATGCCTCGTCGCTGGTCGTGCCATGAACGCCAACGCCGGTGCGCTTGCTTTTGGCTCACACGGCGCAGAAGCTAGGCTGACACCCTCGCGACGCTCCCCCCGCCTCTTATCTCACCCACTTTTCCCCGCCTCCCTTTCGCATGCCTCGCTCGACTCTGCACGCTCAGCCTACATCTACATCCGCGGCGAGTTCTTCATGGAGTCGGACCATGTTGAGCAGGCGATCCAGGAGGCGTACAAGGCCGGCCTGATCGGCAAGAACGCATGCGGCTCGGGCTACGACTTTGACGTCTACCTGCACCGCGGCGCTGGCGCCTACATTTGCGGTGAGGAGACTGCGCTCATCGAGTCGATCGAGGGCAAGCAGGGCAAGCCGCGTCTCAAGCCGCCCT
The DNA here is from genome assembly GCA_009806315.1 of Rhodotorula sp. ZM1. Lineage (NCBI taxonomy): Eukaryota > Fungi > Basidiomycota > Microbotryomycetes > Sporidiobolales > Sporidiobolaceae > Rhodotorula > Rhodotorula sp. ZM1. The sequence goes on along the minus strand of QYSD01000008.1, from coordinate 283,060 downwards.
TCCCTGCCGACACCGGCCTCTTCGGTTGCCCGACCACGGTCGCCAACGTCGAGACGGTCGCTGTCGCACCTACGATCATCCGCCGCGGCGCATCGTGGTTCAACAGTTTTGGCCGCGAGCGCAACTCGGGCACCAAGCTCTTCTGCATCTCTGGACACGTCAACACCCCTTGCGTCGTCGAGGAGGAGATGTCGATCCCCCTGCAGGAGCTCGTCGAGAAGCACTGCGGCGGTGTTCGCGGAGGGTGGGACAACCTCCTCGGTATCGTTCCGGGCGGGTCGTCCGTCCCGATCCTCCCGAAGAACCACTGCGAGGAAGCCCTGATGGACTTTGACTCACTCCGCGACCTCCAGTCCGGACTCGGCACGGGCGCCGTCATCGTCATGAACAAAGAGACGGACGTCATCCGCGCCATCGCGCGCTTCGCAAAGTTCTACAAGCACGAGTCGTGCGGACAGTGCACGCCTTGCCGCGAGGGCACGACCTGGCTCGAGAAGATGATGGACCGGATGGTGGTCGGGCGCGCGCACGAGCGCGAGATTGAGATGTTGTGGGAGTTGACGAAGCAGATCGAGGGCCACACCATCTGCGCGCTCGGCGACGCCGCGGCATGGCCCGTCCAGGGCCTCTTGAGGCACTTCCGTAAGTCGGCTGTTCGCTCGTGCGCCGCGATGGCTCAGCAGGGTCCTGTCGTGACTTTGAGCGACTTGACCACTGACTCCCGCCCATCACGTTCGCAGGTCCCGAGGTCGAGAAGCGCATCTACGACTTCAAGCAGCGGGAGGGACAGGTTCTTTTCGGTGGACACGTGCGTTGCATTCATCTCACCTCACAGTACCGCTACTAACGCTCTTCGTCCGCAAACAGTTGCTGAAGGACCAGGACCCGAACATCGTGCGTCTCTTCCTTTCCTCGCTTTTCTGGCTCGTACTGACTCATCCCTCTACGCAGGCTCTTCCCGACAACATCGGCATCTCACTCCCCGGAGTCGCACCCGGCTCGCCCACTTCGCCCAGCAGCGTCTCGCCCTGAAAAGCCCCGTTCGCTCTCGCCTAGACGCGCCATCATATCCTCGTTCCCCTTTTTCTTCGCGTCTTCTGATCCCACGTTCTGCCGTTGAGCCTCTTGTAATTCTGCCGTCATCCGTCGAAGCGGTAGTTGCAGCGAGCGAAGGAGCAAGCGACGCGAAGCGGTTAACATGCAGAAATAAGGGAACCCGCGCTCTCGAAGCGGCTGTTCTGCGCCGCGCTTGATGTAAGGCTTGTACACAATGCCGGGAGAGAATCTACAAACGACGCTACCCTGCGAGCGGAAACGCAGCAGGAGGCGTATTAGTTCTCATGCGGTCGAGGAAGGGCAGGACCCGCACGCACAGAACCGGTACCACACAAACACGAAGAAGAGCAGCCCAAGCACTCCAATCGGCGCCCACTTGCGAATCGCCGCGTCAATATTGATCTTGCGCGCCGCCTTGCGGTACTTGAGCGACTCGTCCCTCAACGACGACGACATGGTCGACATGCGGTCGAGCGAGTCACCTCGCCACAACAAGTCCTCCATGTTTTTCGTCATGATACGCGTGACGTCCTGCAAGTCCTCGTTCAACTTGTCCAACCCGCTCGCGGTCGGCCCACCCTTCCCAGATGCCTCGGCTCCTCGTGGATCGAGGTACAGCCGCTTTGTTCGCTGGATGAACGTGTCGAATTTGACAAAGGCGTATGGTCGCAGGCCGGGCTTGAGCGACATTTCGGGAGGGTAGGAGCGTGAGAATTCGGTGGCGAGTTCGGCGAGGTAAGAGAAGGCGAGTTTGCGGGGGTACGAGCGGTCGGCGATGACGAGATAGACGATGGAATCGGCGATGAGGTAGCTGTGCAATGAAAGCTGTCACTCGTCTAATCCAGACAGTATCCTGGCGCGCGAGCCGTCTGTCACACACGCGGAGTAGCTCTGGGTGTAGGCCAACTCACTGCAGCGTGCAGGCGCCGCTCTCGATCGAACATCTAGGCTCGGATTGAGGCGTCAATCGTCGGAAGATGAGCTTGGCTTGCTGCTTGTATTCGGGCAACTTGGCGTCGTTCTGCGAGTTGAGGAGACGGCGAAGAGGTCAGCGCAATCGCTCAGCTGGGACTGCTGGAACCCTGTCGTCCAGGAGTGTCATGCGTGTCCAGGGTGTCGCCAGCCGCCCAGAACCAGCGGTACAGCAGCCCGAGAAGCGCAACGAGTCCGGAAGGGAATGAGTTCCCTCGAGACGTCTTCCCCATCAGCAAAGAGATTCCGCCCGTCAGACCCGCCCGAAGCGTTCACTCTCCTGCTCTGTGTCGAACCTCACGCGTGCTCTTCGCGTGCCGCCCCACCCATCTGGTCCGCGTTCCAGCTGTCCATCCGTCCGCCATGTTCCAGGTCCCGCAAAGCCAACCTCACCTGCTCGTCGTCATCGTTGGAAGCAGCCAACGGCAAGCCTGTCAGACCAAGCGGGGCGGAAGAGCGACAGTCGAAGGTTCGTGAGCGGCGAGTTGGACGAAGCGATGAAGTTGGTGTCAGCTCGATTCGGCGGCTTTGAGGGGCGGAGAAGGGTGCACACCGTCTGTGACTCGGGCAATGATGGTGCTGCGGACCATGGCGAGGCTATCGGAGCGAGGACGTTAAGCGGTTCCGCTCAAGAAGCGGAGCGAGGAGAGGAAGGGTATCTTTCAACCTCTGGAACCACCTCAAGCGCACCCAGATGGCCAGCAAGGCGTTGAGCGAGAGTGGTTATGTGCCCTGGCGTGCGAAAGAATGAAATATATGGGGATGAAGCGGGACACTCGACTCTCGACTCGAGACAAGGCGGCAAAGTGTGTCGCGAGCAAATGTATAGGAACGACAGCTACGCTTGGTGCGAGAACAGACATCATGCCGATGGCGCAACTTCAGCGTCGACCTCCATCGCCTCGCCCTCGTGCTGCTTCGCGCCGTTGACAGCCGGCTCGACCTCCTTCGCGGCGACCGGCTTCTCCTCCTCGACCTGCTCGTCCTCCGCCGGCGTCGCAGGGATCGTCTGACCCTCAACGCTGCCGTTCGACCCGTCCATCGCGTGCGCCGCGACGGCAGGCTTGCCCCCCTCGACGTCGCCGTTCTCCTCCTTGCCTTCCTCGATGCCGTCGACCGCGTCGTCCTCGCCACCGCCCTCCTCCTCCTCGTCCTCGTCGTCGTCGAACTGCTCCTCCTTACGCTGCAGGCGGCCCGAGCGGCGCTCGCCCGGAATGACTGGCTTGCGGCTCGACCTCCTGCTACCCGCAACACTGTCTCCGGCCTCCGAACCCGCCGCACTCTCGTCATACGCGTCATCCGCGTCACGGCGCCGTCTCTTCCTCCTCCCTCGTCGCTCCTCGTCGTCGTCCTCCAAATCGACCTCGACCGCACCCTTGCCCTGCGAGTCCTCGTTGTAGTTGACGCGGGACAAGTCGCGCGTGCGGAGGCGGGACGAGCGGGTCGCGAACCCGGTGTCGAGGCGGGAGAGCTGGCGAGCGACGCGGGCATCGCGAGAGGCGAGGCGCTCTTCGGCGCGGCGCATGCGGTCTTCGAGGGCCTCCATGTACTGCGCGCGATCATCGGCTCAGCATCAGCCGGTCATGCGCGAGTACCGTGAAACCGAACGCACCTCCTGGTACTCGAGAATCTCGGGCAAGTCCGCCTCGAGCCTAGCCCTCGTGATCCTCTCCTCTCTCTTCTTGTCCTCCTTCTCCGGGACGCCCTTCCCCTTCGCCTTCCTTCCCACCAAATGTGCAGCCTTCGCAAACGGACCCCTCAAAGCCTGCAATCTCCTATCCGCCTTGGTCGGCGCCGAAAGGGTCTTGAGGAACGCCTTGTAGCCTGCCAGAGTGGACGAGACGGCGATCCAGGGAGCGTTGTCGGTGTAAGGGTTGCCGGAGGCGTAGATGCGAGGGGAAGAATCGATATGGTAGAGGGTAACGTGTGAGAGGGTTCGGCCGATCGGGAGGATGACGAGGCCGTTCGAGTCGGGGTCGCGCTTGGCGATGCGCTGGTTGCCGCTGTGGAGGGAAAGCATACACAAATCAGAACGAGTCGTGGGCGAAGTCGACCGCACGCACAGGTCGTAGTTCTCCTTGATCATCTCGCGGATCTTGGGCGTGCTGGTGAGCTGGAAGTCGACCATGACGCGCATGAGGTGGATCTGCAGGCGTTCGACCAACCTGGAAAATCAGCACTCTGTTGCGCGCCACACAGGCAGCCGAACTGAACGGAACGTGCACCCACCTTATCCTCCCAGCGCAAGAGCCAGAAGTTCTTCTCGTTCTCCTGACCCGGCTTCTTGCCCCTTGTCCTCAGCAAGTTCGTCTGCCATCGCAGCCCGCCGCGCCAATACGGGTCGTTGTTGAACCGGTTCGTGACAAAGTTGATGAGGAAGTGGAACCATGTCTTCTTGCCGTGGTAGTCGGTGAGCTCTTTCAAGTCTGAGAGGTTGTCGATGAAGACATCGAGGATGTCGCGGACGATTTGGGATGAGGGAGGGACGGGCGTGGTTTCGGGGAGGACAGGAGGGACGGGATCGATGACATCGGCGCGAGCGTTCATGACGGCGTCACGGGCAGCCTGGAGCTCGTCGTCGTCCTCGTCCGAGTCGGTGACAGAGCTGAGCGAGTCAGCGGGCGAGCCAGCGCGCTTCCTGCCGTCGCCGTTCGCGGCGGTACGGAAGGTGACGGCGGTGAGAGGTTTCTTGGTCTTGCGAAGCTGGGTGCGAGCCGGCGGATCGGGCGAGCAGTCAAGGAGGGCTTGCTCGAAGGACATGACGTCCGGCATGACTGGGTTCTGCTCCTCAAAATCGACGAGGCTGGTGAAGCGGTGAACAAACGCCCAGACGTACTGTCGGCGGCGAAATGAGCAAGGTCAGTGGTGTTTCCGGGGAGTCCTTCGTACTCTGAAGGACCCCAATCCACTGCAACAAGACGAGCAGCCCCAGCGCGAGAGCCCATCCGCGAGCATGGACGACCTATCTCGCGCAAACCGACGAGGTCCAACCCTGCTGGCCGTAGCAGTCCACGACTCTCTTCCGACCGGATGCGACCGGTTGCAGCGAGAGTCTCCCAATTAATTCTGCTCATAGCAGCGCAACACGTCCCATCCCAGGCGACGCGGTGGTTGGTTTGGCGAACGCGTCTCTTGCTCGACGCGATTCCCGTCGAGCCGAGTTGGCAGCGTCCAGGAGTTTGAGTGGCGCATGGAAGGGCATGGTAGACTCACAGCAACCTCCCAATTCGCCGCGGGACCCTCGGTCACCTCGTCCTCCAAGTCTGCCGTCGACGCATCCTTCATCAGCTCCTGCGGGTCGACGGGGGTCTCCTTCACCTTGGGAGCTGCGGGGGCAGGACTGGCTTTGGCGCTGGTCGATGCAGAGGCAGCGGGTGCCATTTTGGGCGAGGAAAGCGGAGAGAGCTGGAGTGGATGGAGCGAGAGGTCGAAGGGGTAACAACGAGCTCGACCAAACACGGTCAGAGGGCGAGTCGTACAGCGCGCTCGCCTGCTTGCGGGCTCGCCAATGAGATCGAGAGACGCTGTCTTGCTTAGGAACCCGAATGAACTGGAAGAAAGACCAACGATGCGGCGACAACCGGGTGGTATCAAGACTCGCTCGCTCCCTGCTCTGTCCGCGCGCGATCCCGTCTTCGGGCCCTGGTCCACTACATGCAGGGTCCTTAGGCCGTCACGGCGGGCGCGAATCGGGAAGCGGCGTCGTCAAAGAGCAAAGACTTGGCTTCGAGGTCGGCGACGAGCGGGTGCGACGCGTCGGCTGCTCGCAGTTGTCTGTTTCGCATGCAACGATGGTCGGCTCATGAGGAAATACTCTGTAGAAAGACTGCAGTAGGCGACGAGAGCGGCCTCTGACAGTCTAGCAGGCCTTCGAAGCTGAATAGAACGCACGCGATGATCTCGTCGGCAGCAGCGGCGGTCTTGCCCGTGTGGAGCGCGAGAGCAGCAGAGTTGGCGAGCGAAGTCGGGTGCGCCGGGTTCTGCGGGCAGAAGGGCGTGTCAGACGCGGTCCAGTCATTCTAGAGCATGATCCTGTGGACAGATCGGCAGCGAGAATGCCAGCGCGCGCAACTCACCATCTCGAGCGCCTCGTTCGTCGCGTCCCTCGCCTCCTCCCATCGTCCCAACGCAGCCTGCGCCACCGCCACACCCGCAAAGACGCCCTCTCCCCTACCCCCCTGCATGCCCTTGATCTCCTCAAACACGTAGTACGCGTCTTGGTACTTGTTTGACGGGCCCGTGGCGAGGTTTGAGCGTGCGACGAGGAGCTGAGAGAGGAGTGAGTCGGCGGTGAAAGCTGTGACGGAGGGGGAGGAGAGCAAGGCCGAGGAGAGGTGCGGGAGATTGAGCGAGATGTAGAGGTGCGAAAGGATACCGAGACTGTGGAATGACCAGGCGCCAAACCAAAGAAAAGGGTCGTCAGGTCGCGTCTCAAACTGGCTGAACCCAAGAGAGCGCGGCCACTTACCACTCCTGGTCCTTGCCCAACTCAACCGCCTCCCTCAAGACCTCGACCCCCTCCTCCCTCCGCTCTTCGCCTTCAAGCACCCAAACAGTCCCAATCACGCCCCTCACAAACCTTCCCTCCGTCTCGTCTCCCTCTTCGAGTCCCTGGTCTCCCAAATCCGCCAACAACTCCTCCAAGTCTCCCACGGCTGACCCGGTCTCGCCTTGGAGGTAATGCGCGAGAGCGGTGACTGCTCGGGTGTCGAGGGTTTGGGGGAGAGAGGAGAGGAGCTGGAGAGCTGGCTGAGGAGCGGGAGGGGTCAGGGCGAGGTGGGCACGGGCGGCGTAGAGCGAGAGTAGGGGTGAGGGGGAAGAAAGGTCTTGGTAGGCGGCAATCGCAGTGCGATACGAGCCTGTTTGGATGCGCGGAATGGGTCAGTACGGCTGGTTGTGCGGATGAAGCGGTGGTTGCTGATCGAGGCGAGGAGTGCAACACGGCACCTTGGCCAGCTGTGACCATACGACTCGGTAGAGCGGCTTCTCATCTCCAGCAGGTTCGACCATTCCGTTACAGGTCCTGCGCACGACGAGCCCAACTGCTCCTCAACAATCCGCACCGTCTCGAGGACGCGACCACGCCGCCCAAGCCCTCGTAGCGCCTGGCAGAGGGGTGGACCAATTCTCCCGACCCCTGCTGCATCCACTGCACCCGCATCCAGTCGCCCAGGACCATCGCACACCGCAAGCCCCACCGCGCACGTCGCGCCCCTCTGAACCGGCCTCGACGGGACGACTCGCCTTGCTGGAAGAGCTGGACGATGTAGTAGGATTCTGAATCCATCGTTGAGAGAGCAGTCGGAGCCGAGCCAAGCTAAGTTTGAATAAGCAGTGGGAGAAGGTGAGGAGGAGCGGTCGGCGGAGGAGGAGAAGGAGGTTAGCGTTTCCAAAGGCTTTCCGCTGGCTCTAACGTGCATCAAAGAATGTATGGCCCATGGCGCGACAGACTAGGCGGAAACAGCGACGAAAGGAACGGGAGGCAAAGCAGGAAAGTCGAAAGTCGAGACGTGAAAAAGCCGGCGCGAGCGAATTAGGCTGGGAGGGAGGAAAAGCAAGTCGATGTCAAGCAGGCAGAGAGGCAGGCCTCGCTCAGTACGAGCGGCGCGATGAGCATGCCCCCGCCATGTCCTTCTCGTTTTCCTCCTCGCGCAACCTGTTCTTGAGGTCGCGTCGAGTCTTAACCGCCGCGAGGATGACTTGGAAGAGCGGCGCCTCGAGCTTGACAAACTGCTCGAGTGCTTGAAAGGACTCGAAAGTGGCGATAACGAGGTTGTCGTACCGAATGAACCTGAACGGCGTTCCCTCAACATGTCGGGCAAGAGCAGGAGAGCGGTTCCGTTTGCGTCCTTGTGGATGCTTCTTCTTCGCGAAGCGCTGATGAGAATCCACGTGTAGCAAAGCACAGTGATCGCTGTGATCGTCTGTCTGGAGAGGACGCCGAGTGTCCAGGCAAAAACGATGGCGAGGGAGGTGCAGCAGGACAAGTCGCTCGCTAGCTTGTCCAAAGCGATAACTGACATCAGTGCCGAGTTGGTTCGCGAGGTCGTTGTGGATGTAGGTGAGGAGGCGACTCGTGCGCTGCATCTCATTGCTTCAGCGGATCGCCGCTCGAACCGAGAGAGGCGTGGAGATCGGCCGAAGTGTTGACCGTGCTGATGTAGTCGATGAGGAGTAATATCTCGAGCGCCGGAAGACGAGTGAACCCCTCCCACAAGCTCTGAAACGGCGCAACAGTCGCCATGTAGGCGCCCTGCAAATTTCGGTAGGGTACGCTTCCAGCCCAGGCCTTGGCATGAGGCGTCCGACGTCGTCAAGCACCGTGTCCCTCGCACGCTCTGCGGCACGGACGGCAGAGAGCAGAGTCTGCATTTTATCGAACTAATGCGTGAGCTTGCACTGGAGGAGCATGCAAAAGTGCAACGCTCGTCAGCATCGCTGGAAGACGAAGGCAAGGCCGGTACGCATGTCGCGCTGTCACAGCCAAGCTTCGGTGCGATGCGAAGGAGGCAGCCGCCAACCTTGCCTGTCAAGTTGGCGAAGCGGGACTTCAGCGCGCGGGGCTCGCGCAATGCTTGAGGGCCGAATCTGTAGTCAAGTAGGGTCAGTCAGGCGTCGCACGGGGTGCCTGGAAAAGCCAGCTTATTTGCAACGGAGATCTTGAAGCGCAACCAGGACGAGACGAGACGAGACGAGTACGCGAGACGACAGCCAGCCGGTTTCTCGCAAACGTTGACCAACACCATCCCGTACAGCAGCAGACAGAAGAAAACCGCTTCGGCTGTGAGCGATTCATCGGAACGATTCTCTTGGAGATAGACGTCGAGGAAGCCCGCCAAAGTCTGTGCGCCAGCGAGGTGCAGGGTGCAGGAGAGAAGGCGAGTGATCCAGGGCGGAATCAGCATCATTGTACGGGCACTGAGCGAGGAAGCGAGACTAGCGAGTGAAGGGAAGGAGGGAAAGAGCTGACCACAACCCTTCGACGTAGACGGCCTCATTCTTGGAGGCGAGCGAGCTCGTAAGTAGCTTCAAAGACTCTCATTGGTCAGCTCCGGCCCCGCTGTAGAGCCCCAGCAAGCTGACGACGCCTCTGTGCCACTGCTGACGCTCCTTGACCCACCTCAAGCCACTCCACACGCTCTCGCGCGCCCTCATCCCGCTGTTGTGCTGTTTCGACCGACTCGCTAGACTCACAGACGCTCATTACACAGCCTGATTGCCCCGCCATGTGAGTCTGAGCTCTTGTCTCCACTCGTGTGCCCTCATAGCTCTTCCCCACCTCGACCAAGACGAACTCGCTCAGTACGGCGCGGGATGCTGACTAGAGACGCTCGCACGCACGCAGGACGACACCAGTCTCGCTCCCATTGACCGCCACCCTTCCAGCGCCCGGCACCGCCGTCCTGCCGCCCTCAGTGGCCCACGCCCTCCCTTCTCACCTCCCTCCCTCGCACGGAAACCACCGTTCCAACTCTTCCATCTCGTCCATGAACGCTTTTGTACCCGGCCACCACCCCCACCAGTCCTCGCTGTCTGGCCAGAACCCCTTTGTCCCTGCCCCTCCGACCGCTTCAACCTCGCAATCGCAGACAAACCAGACACGCATTCTCCTGCTCGAGAATTTTTCCGCTACGTTGAAGACGAAGGATTTACAGGAGCTCTTCAGCGTGTGGCAGGATCAGCCCGGCGGGTTGAAGGTCAAATGGCGCGACGATACGAGCGCGTGGGTCGTCTTTGGCGATGCGGGCGTCGGTGAGCACCCTTCCTTCCGACCTACTTGCCGGGTCGTAGAACTGACCCTCGATGTCACCCGCAGCTAAGCGCGCCTTCCTCTCGCTGATCGCCAACCCTCCCCTCGCCCTCTCCCCTCTCACGACCAGCACCTACTCGCCATGTATCACGCCCTACAATGGTCCCGACGTGCAACAGATTCTTCAGGCCGTGCAGAACCGTCCTCGCTCGCGCTCGATCGCCGGTGGGTCGGGCCACCAGCGGAAGGGGAGTGCGATGGGAAGCGGGGGAGGGGCGGCGCTTGCTGGATTAGGGGTTGGGCAGCCGCCGAATGCCGGTCAAGCTGCGGGAACGGGAACGGGACATCACCGCACGGCATCGTGGACTCGTCAGTCTATTGACCGACGTATGCGCGAATCACTCGGCTCCTCGCCTCCCTCGCACGGGCCACACCTCCCCTCCGACTCGACCTCTCCCATAGACGAGCAGTCAGTCGGCGCACCGTGGCGAGCGGCGGGAGAGAGGGGACACGATGGGTGGAAGGCGGATGGAGGGTGGAGGGCGGCCAGTCCGGAGACGCCGGGCGGACCGGGTGGGATTGTGGCTGGTGAGGCGCCGAGGAGGTTTGGCGGAGCGGGCGTGGTGCACGACAAGACCGGTGCGTCAGCAATCTCTTTTCTCGCCTCTGGTTCCGAAGCTGTTGCCGCGGTTCGCGTCTGATTGCAGGGCACCAACTGATGCACCTGTCTCGCTGCAGACTCTCGAGGCGGCACTGCGGCACCCACGATCAGTGAGTGAAATGCTCACTGTCCGTCTTCTCCGGCGTTCCCTCTCGCATCTTCCCCCTTTCCCCTCGAACACGATGTCCACCGTACAACATCTGGCCTTTCCTCCCGTTCGCCCGTTCGCCTGTCTCGACTAGTCTCGCCTTGTCGCCTTTTACGCGCAATTGCAACATCTGTTCAGCCTCCCTTTGAAACGTCGGAGCAGGACTCAAGCAGAACAAGTGCGGCACTTGGCCTCGACTTGGGAAGGTCGACCTTTTCGGTTCTCTCTGCTCTTCACGCCGCGCTTTCCTCGCGGCAAGCGGAGTCGTCATGGTTGGCATCGCCGCTTACGAACTCTTGAACCTTCTCCGGCCCCGTTTCGCCGTCCCCCCCGATGCATGCACCTGCTTACGGGACATCGCCCACCCTTTCCTCCTTCTCTCCTGCCTCCCTCCCGCTTTCCCGCCTCGAACTGGCTCAGACGCTCCTCAAACGACGTTAAACACCCTCCGCAGATACCCACAATGTTCCTCCCACTCCTCGCCCTCCTCGCCCTCTCCTCCGGCCAACTCCTCGCCAACGCACAACAGGTCAATACCCCTGCCGCCCTCACGACCTGCCAGCCCGCCCAGCTCGTCATCGAAGGTGGAACGGCTCCATACTTCGTGCAGAGTGCGTTCCGGTCCTTCCCTTCGCTGTCCTCCTTCTCCGACTGACGGTGGTCGACACGCAGTTCTCCCCGGAGGCCAGCCCAGCGGCAAGGCTATCGAGACCCTTCCGACCGTGTACAAGTCCGGGCCGCTCACTTGGCTTGTCGACATTCCCGCCGGTGCGGCTTCGTCTCCTCCTCCTCCTCGACCGGGTTTGACGGCTTGGTGCGGACAGGGACGAACATCACGCTGTCTGTGACGGACTCGACGGGCGCGATCAACTACTCCAGTCCGATCACGGTCCAGCAGGGGACGTCGAGCGATTGGTGAGTCTTTGCGTCCTGCTTTGCTGCTTTCGACGTCCAGGCTAGCCAAGGGGTTGCTTCACATCTCGAAGCGCACCGTGTGAACTGACGAGACTTTTCTCTCACAGCCTCGGCAAGAATGTTCAAGTCTCCGCCACTGCGCCTGCTCCGTCCGGCTCGTCCTCTTCGGTTCCCGCTTCCTCCTCATCCACCTCCGTCGTCGCCGCCAACCCTTCTTCCGCTTCCTCCACCTCCAGTGACGACTCACCCTCGTGCGTCCCATTTGCTTAGATTTGCTGGTGAAGCTGACAAGCCCTTGGCTTTTGCAGCTCGACCCCGACTTCGACCCAACAGGAGACGACGCAGCTCGTCCCCTCCACCACCTCCGCTTCCTCCTCGTCAACTACCGTCGTCCTCGTCGCCACACCGACGGAGTCGGCCCGCGGTAGCAGCGGCGGAGTTGGGAAGAATGAGGGAAAGAGGTGCGTTCTTTTCTCGCGTCCCTACTTTCGCTTTCCCTCAGGCCTGAGGAGCACCACTGATGTTTGTGCGAAATTTCTCCACAGGTTGGCGCTCGTCGGAAGCGTCGCACTCGCCCTCGTCTTCGCTTTCGCCGCTTAGTCGACATCAATCCTCGTTCCTCGCTTCCTCCCACACGATCCTCCGGACATCGTCGCACTCAGGACAAGGGAATCAACAGGAACAGACGGACTCAGTTTTTCTTTCGCTTGCATCGTCATACTTGTGTCTCCTCGCATCGCTCCTTTCTTCGCACGTCGTAGTTCCCTCCTCTCTGCCGTTCAGCTCGTACAAGCTACAAGACTCGTCGTCTCACTCAGAAAACCTGTGCTGGTGCCCTTTTCCAGGAAGCGCTGTCTAAGCCGCACTTGCATCATCGAGCGAGACCTGGTTGTGTCGCCATGGAAACTTACGTCTAGCGGACATGCCTACACAATGGAGAGTTGAGTTGGGAGCGCCTCAAGAAGTCGAGATGTCGAAAGGGCCACAAACCCTGGGTTAGTCGAGAGAACGGCGCGAAAGGAAGGTCACAGACGCAGGCCTCGCTCATGATCAACGAGCGGCGCAACGAGCCCTGCCTCGCGCTTGTCGTCGCACAACTCGCGCAGGTAGTCCAGGCGCTCTGTAGGGGTCCACGCACCTTCGTCGAGTAACGTGGCTGTCTGCCTCAGTCGCAGACTTTTTGAGTGCGACCCTCAGCTTGCAAGCGCCGACCCACGGCGAACGCCACGGCACGTTCGCACGGACGGGGTCGAGCCAGGCGCGCAAGGCACCGACGATGCCCGTGATGGACACCCTCGCCGAAACCATCCACGCACGCTCATTCTGGCCCGGGGTGTGAGGTGGTCCCAGTAAGCCAACAGCCAGGCGAACAGGACCAGCAGTAGCAGCGAGTCGTTAGTGACGGTAAGATGCGGCACATGCACAGTCACCAGAGCCTGCATGGCTGCGCGACGGGTGCCAGTCGAGCCGAAGCGAGGGTGCGGGAGGAGGTCAAGGGGCGAAACGAAACGTTGTCCTCGCTGGCGCATCTGAGCGTGAAGAGACGTGATTGTAGGAATACACAACACTGCTGAGATGCGCCGAGATAGAGACTATATAGAGAGAGGCAAGGAAGGAGCGACCACGCGCTGAAGTACGGGAAGAAACGACGAGATTGCCGAGTGAGAGAAAGACGAAGTGTAGCTGTGTGTGTGTGTGTGTGTGTGTGTGTGTGTGTGTGTGTGTGTGTGTGTGTGTGTGTCGAAGAGCGTCTAGGAAAGCGTGAAGAAGCCGAGCGGGCGCATCAGTCGTCGAGGCTGCCATCCTCGTCATCGTCCTCGTCGACGGTCGTCTTGCCGGGGCTCTGGCTCTCCCGCCCCGGCGTGCCCGTCACCTCGCTGCCCTCCTCCTCGTTCGACTCGAGGTCACTCGGAGGCATCCCGTTCCTGCGGCCGATGACGCCCTCGAGCCCAACTCGAGCCGTGACAGGCGTCTTCATCGCCTCGATCCGTTCCCGCTCGCGCGCCGCGACGGCCATCAACTCTTCCTCAGCCGAGAACTCGCGCGCGCGAGAGTGGCGACCACCGAGACCGGCGAGAGCTGCGAGGGCGCCGCCTGCGTGCGGGCCGAGTCCGCCTCGCGCGGGAGTCTCGCCGCCGACGCCGGTGTAGAGGACGCCTGGACCTGGTGCCGCGGTGAGCCCGAGAGTCTTGGAGAACTGGGGGTGGGCGGGAGACGAGAAGAGAAAGCTGGAGAAAGCGCCGGGAGGGGACGAGGTGCGAGAGACCGACTCGAGGGCGGCATGCGCAGCGGCGGTGGTTGGGATCGCGGCCGACGCGCCGGCAACGAGGAACGGGTCGTGAGGGTGCGTCGCGTGTCGTGCGAGAGCGTCGGCCGAAGACGAGGTGCGCATGGCCCTCGAGCTGCCAGCCGGAGCGGGCGTCGCGAGGTGCGAGACAACCGAGGACGACGAGCCCGGGTGCGGCTGCATCGCTGCGTCCAGCTCGCGGAGCGGGTCGTGGTGGTGATGTGTGCGCGCGATGGAGGCGGGCGAAGGCGGCTCGAGATCAAAGTCGCCGAGTTCGGAGGTGAGGCCGACGGGGTGGTGGTGGTGAAGCGGTCGAGGCTGGGACGAACTGCTCGCCCCTCCTCCTCCACTGCTACTGGACCCCGCTCCTCCTCCGCCCCTTCGCCTCCCGCCCTTCTGACTGCTCGGGCTGAGACTCCTCCCTCTCCTCGGCCTCCTCCCTCCGCCACTCGAACTCGTAAACGCATCCTCCACCTCGTCCTCCTCGCCCACACCAACCATCTCGCCCTCACTGTCTCCTCGTCCCACCGCACCCGCTCCCGCGCCCGCTCCAAACCTCACAACAGGCGAACTCTCCATCGCGATCCGCATCATGTTTCCCGGCGTCGGCGTCGCGACGAGACTCATCTCGTGTCCCCACCCGCGCGGGTTCGCAGCAGCAGACGAAGGGAGAGTCGTAGCGTACGCATGGGCCTTCTTCGCCGTCGCGAGGAGCGCGTGAGCTGCCGCAGTTGACCCTTCGCCCGACGAGGTACTGTTGAGGTTCGGCGCGGGCGACTCGGACCGACCGCGCTTGCGAGGCGAGATGGCGCTCGCAGCGGAGGCGGCAGCAGCGACGGCGGCGGCAGTCGAGTGCGCATGGTGATTGTGCAGCGCGGCACGCCACGGCGACGCCGTCCCACCCGCACTCTGCGCCCTCGAGCGCAACATGAGCGCCTGGACCTCCCTCTCGTCCTCCTCGTCGCTCTGACCCTCCTCGTCCTCGCTCCCCGTTCCGCGCCGCCGGCCGGACTCGGTCCCCCTCACGCTCGAGACCGGACTCTGGACATGCGACGGGCCCATCGGACTACTCGGCCCGGCCTTGAGAGCGAGCAATATCCCCGCCGCATCGTCTCGGTGCGCGTGGATCGGCTCTTTACCCTTCCCGTTCGTTCCCGTCCGGCGTAACTTGACCGGACTCTCCAAGCCGTTCGACGTCGACGCCTCGGCTTTTTCGCGCGGTGCAGGGATACCAGCTGCGATACCCGAGACGCCCCCGTTGAGGTTCGTGGTCAACAACCGCGCGGGCGACTGGCGGCGCGCAAAGTAAGGGAGAGCGATTGGGGCAGGCTGCCCGGCAGTGATGACGTGCGGCTGGGAGTTGGGTCGCCTTGGGGGAGCCGAAAGAAGCGATGGGTTCAACCGACGGTGATCGTTAAGGTCCTCGGCATCGTCTTCGTCTTCCTCGCCGCCGCGAGGGTGGTGCAGAATCGGATACGACGACCCCGCATGAGGCTGTTCTTGCGCGACGAGCTGCGGCTGGAAGGGCTGCGAGTACGGATTCGTCGCGCCCGAGTTGGTGCCCTGTTGGTAAAGAAGATGCGCGCTTGCTGACCCGCCGTAATGTTGCGGAAGATGAAGCGCCTCGGCTGCTCCATCGACGACGTCGGGAGAAGGATAGCCCGGTGGCATGCTCGAAGTTGAGCGGAGAGGAGGGCGAGAGGCGAGGTAGGGGTCGATCAGGCCTGACCCGGGGACGGGGACGGCGGACTTGGTCGGTGTTCGGCCGTAGATGCTCGGCCCTGCGGAGGTCGGGTAGAACGGGTTCGATGCAACGCTGTAGGGATGATGTTGCGGGTGTTGGTGGTGGAATACCTGCACACTTCCTCCCCTCACTCCATCGGCGGCCCATCCCTCCCCACTCAACTCGAAGCTCGAATCCGGTTCGTCCGGACCCTCTTCCTCTTCTCCCTCACTAGCAGGCGTCCCGACCGACCCCCCATCCGCTGAGGGAACACTAAAGATCCCCGACTCGGCTTTGGGTTTGACTTCGCTCGCTCCCCCTCCCCCTCCGGCGCGGTTCTTACGCGCCCAACGACGCTTCGAGTCGAGTGTTCGGGCGCGCTTCTCTTCTTCGGATTTGGGGCGGTTGGCGTCTGTGTGAGAGCGGGCGAGCAAAGGGGAGTCAGTACGGTGTTTGAGCGCGTGAGGGTTGCGAAGGTTCCGTCGCGGGTACCCCGCATCGTCTCCCCTTCCCGCCAAGACGTCCATGTGTGTCCATTCTGCCGTTGTTCGTCTCGTCCCAGACCCTCCGTCCTCCCTCGTCGACTCGCCAAACCTTCCCAATCGCGACTCGACGCGTCCAAAGCCCAGTCGGCGCGAACTCACCGTTATCCCACCTCGTCCGTCTCGGCTGAGCACTCAACGGGATACCATGTTTGTCCTGCAAATGCCTCCTCCAGATACTCCTCGCATGTTTACCCCTATACTTCTTGTCGCAGTGCGGGCATTCAAAGTCGATTTCGGAGTTTGAGGCGGGACCGGCGGGGTTGAGGGTGTAGGAGGGGGCGAGGAAGGTGGAGGGCTCGGTTGAGGAGGCTTTGGAGGAGTGGGCGCGAGGGGTGGGAGTGGGTTTGGAGGAGGAAGCGGTAGACGTGGTGGACTTCTTCGGCTTGGAAGGAGCAGCAGCGGGCTTGGTCGAAGACGATGGGGCGGCTGTTCGAGTCAAGGGAACGTTGGGAGAAGCCGGAGCGAGTGGTTGACGGAACAAAACGGGGGAGACGCCCGTGGAATGCGACGGGGCGGGAAGGTATTCGTATTCGATCGCGTGGACGGGCGCGGCGTGGTAGGCGTACAGGGCGTGTTGGGTGTGTGCGTAAGGCGGAGGAGGCGGAGGCATCGCGGTGATGCGGAGAGGTGAGAGTGGGGAGTGGTTGTTTACCGCGGGGAGGGGAGGGCGGGGGAGTGGTGGAACAAGGTGGGAGTTGTACAGTCGAGTTTTGCGAGTGTACAGCGGTGTCGTACACGGTCAACAAGCGAGAACAGAGCGAGCGAAGGGGGAAGAGTGAGAACGAGGGTTGGCGAGAGGCGCGGGTCGAGGAGGAGGGCGGCGAGGTGAGGTGACGCGGCGTGCGGGAGGGGCGGAGTTGGGTCGGATATGTGGAAACGAGTGTCAGCAGTCACACTAGCACGCGTCTGTCCCTCCCAGTGTCCTGCGAGACGAGCGAGCGGGGAGGCGGGTACGCACGGTCGAAGTCGTCGTCGTCGCCGTCGAGCTGCCTCGCGCGCTGGCTCTTTTTGCGGGCGCGGCCGGATGACCTGCTCGCTGGTGTTGACGCTGGCATCGCACGCGGTCACTCTGTGCGTTGTCGAGAGCTGGGCGAGGGCGAGGGTCGGCCGACGACAGCAGCGAGACGAGGCTGGCTCAGCGAGGCGACCACCGCTCGCGACTGGCTGGTTGGACTGGCTATTATGTGCTGTGAACTGCTGCACTCGCCATGATCGACTTTGGCCAGTCCAACTCGCACCGCTCGCCGTCGCCAGCTCGCTTCGACCGTCACTCGGCTGGTTGGCTCAACTTTCGCTCGACATGGCTCGCACGCCGCTCTCACCGCTTCCGAAGGCGTGGGACTGCTGTGGATGGACTCTGAAGGTCTGTTAAGGATCTGCTAGGTGGTCGGCGCGGCTGG
The DNA here is from genome assembly GCA_009806315.1 of Rhodotorula sp. ZM1. Classification (NCBI taxonomy): domain Eukaryota; kingdom Fungi; phylum Basidiomycota; class Microbotryomycetes; order Sporidiobolales; family Sporidiobolaceae; genus Rhodotorula; species Rhodotorula sp. ZM1. The sequence goes on along the minus strand of QYSD01000008.1, from coordinate 265,603 downwards.
GGGAGGCGTGAGGACGGCTGCGAGGGTCACGCTCGGGCAGCGGGCGAGGTTGAGCGACTCGCATGGTGGCATGGCAGCGGCGTGAGAGGATGTCCAAGGAACTCTCGCCGATACTGTTCGTCGAAATCGTGGAAAAGGGGCTGACTTCGCTCGCTCGCGCTCTCGGAGACGCTGCATGTGCTCGTCGATTCGACTTCCGGCTCTTCCTTGTTGCATCGTCGGACATGCCTGGCTCGCGTGCAGCAATGCTAAGCACAGAGCCAGGGCTTGCTCAACCTGACGCCCTCGCGAGCAGACTCAGGTTGCTCTATACCTCGACACCTGACGCAACTCGAGGCCGGAAAGACTGGGAACCTACGTCCTCGCCACGGGCAATGACCGTGATACTTGCCCGTCACTTGGGATTCAGTGAGGGCGACAAGCAAAAGTAACAGTGGAAAGAAGGAGATGGGACGAGGAGAAGGACTTCAATCTGCAAAATCGGCCTTGGACCGCTGTCCCGCCCAACCGACCATGTCCGCTCAATCCGAATCCCAGCTGTACAGGTATTCCCGCTCATCGTATAACCTGTCGTTGTAGTAGACTTCGCGGTCCGTCCAACGCACGTCCGATTCCTCGTCGTACTCGGAACTTTCCTCCTCGTACTCTGAACTTTCCTCCTCGTCCGGCAAGCCCTCCGCAAGCGTCCAGAGCGTTCCGTCATCGTTTTTGGGCATGTCCTTGATACTCAACCACGCGCGGTTCTCGCTAATGAGCGGGTTCTCGTCCTCCATGTCTGGATCGTCGAGGCAGCGCAGGAAGACTTTCGACATCCCCGTCGTCTCCCAATCGCTGTAGTAGTGCACCGAGACATCAAACTCGATGCAGATGTCCAGGAGAGTCTTGATGGCTGCTTCAATCCACGGCTTGACCGAGCGACGTGTGCGGACGGCCTCGGGGAGGAAGACTGCCGAGAGGACTTCGTCGATGGTCATGTCGCTGATGTGGTAGATCATCTTGGCCAAGTGTCGAGATTCGTCCTCGAGGATCGACGAAGGGATCTGGAGCTGAAGGTACTGCGGGAACTCCTTCTCCTCGTCCGGTTCGAAGGTCTCCTTTTCTGCCGACCACACGAGGAGGATCGCCGTCTCTTCGCCAAAGGGTCCATCGGGATGAACAAAGGAGTCGGGCAGCATGTCTCCGTGCTGCGGCTCGAGCTGGACGGCTGTCAGGCGGCGAAGATCGACATCGTAAGCAGTCGGGAAGTAGCACTCGGGCAGGAAGTCGTTCGCGTCCTCCGTGTCCAGTAGATCGGCCAGGACGAGTTGTCGGAGCGACGGCGTGCACTGCGCGTGCAGGAGATTGCGAAAACTCTCCCGCCAGGCGCGAATGCGGACGAGGGAAAGGGTTTCGAGGCCGGGAAGGCGGAGCGTGGGCGGCACGTTGGAGAGGATGTAGTTGTCGAGTGTGAGGCAGCGCAAAGCTGCACAACTCGAGCGTCAGCCGGTCAGCAGATCTGAACGTTTCTGTACAGCTGCGAGGCAATCCTTTATTACGCACCGGCGAAGGAAGCCCAAGCCTCCATCGACAGCCTGCCCCTCGCGAAGCCCCTCAGAACGACGCTGCCGACGCTTGGCATTTTACAACGAACGAGTTGAGCCGGACGCTCGTCGTTCTGCCCCCCGATGCGGTTGACTGGCCCGAGCCCCAAGAACTCCTCGACATGCTTGAAGAGTGGCGGTGCGTTAAGCTGTTTGAGCTGGCGGCTACTGGAGAGGCGCAAGTGAGACCACAAGACGGGCTGGACGACGTCCTTGAAAAACTTGCAGACGAGGCAGAGCGGTGCAAGGCGGGCTTGGTACGCCGCCCAGTCCTCATCGAAGAAGTCGCGCTGGATGTAGACGCGGACGATGTCGAGGACGAGTTCGAGCTGGAGAATAGCCGGCATGGCTTAGCGAGCAGTCTGAGCGTTTGAGAGCCAAGTGGAGCGAGGGGGAAGAGGCGGAGCAGGACAAGGAGCAAGGAGCGACGGTCGGGCCTCGTCGAGCGCCGGCGAGTCCGGCAAGTGAGCGATGGAAAGGATGAGCGTACAAAAATGCTTTGACGTCGCTGCGAGCGCAGCAAGGCAGCGAGTCGAGCGTTCGCAGGGCTTTCGTCAGGTTGCGAAGGTCAAGCGGGGCGAGGAGGACGACTCGCTCGCTCTCTCGTCGGCGAAAGCATTTTCAGCCGTTCAAGCAAGCTTTACCGATTTGTTCGCATCCGACTCTCACCGATCTGCTTTACTATGCTGCAAGCCAGCCTTATGACCTCATGCGCATTCAACAGTCAGGGACTGCGAACGCTGATCCATTTCAACGGCAGAGTCGTCAAACCTGCTCCCTGAGGACATCCTCGACGCTCTTCGGGTTCCACTCAGGCCACCTGCCGTTGTCGAGCTCGGGGCCGTCGTCGACCGTCGCGCCCTTCTCCCAGCTCAGCAACAAGAACTCAATGAAGCTCTTGATGAAGTCGCCCTGGACGTCATTGGCGATCTTCTCCGCCTCCTCGATGGGCACGTACGAGACTTGGACGTTCTGGTCTGGGTGGAGTCGGCAGTAGATGTCGACGACCTCGCTGTAGGTCTTCCGATCGCCCTCGATGCGGAGGACGGCGGACTCGGACGCCGAGGGGAAGGAAGTGAGGGTGGAGAGGTAGTGTGTGAGGAAGCGAGCCACGTCAAGTCGGGTGGCGGCGTCGACCCCCTTGAGCGCATCGACGAGTGACGAGGATGAGGAGCAGTCGACGGCCTTGGCGATCACGCCGGACAGAAAGGGGGAGTCACGCTTCGAGTCCCGGCGAGTGGAGGACGGTCGTCTCGAAGCCGGCTTTGACGAGTTCGGGGAGGATGACGGATCCGAGTGTGCCAGCACCGGCGAGGGCGACAGACTTGACGAGCGTTGTAGCGGGCATTATGCGGGTGCGATGAGGAGAAGTCGGATGTCGTCTGGAAACGGCGAGGGGGCGTAGCGGTCGGTGTGGAGGAGTGATGGAGAAACGAGAAGGAGTAGGGGACGCAAAGCAGGCTGAGTGAAGTCGTGCTCAGCGGCTTGTCAGCGGTGCCAGCATTGCGAAATGCTCGACAGAGCGGATTGCGAAAGGGCGGCGATTCGACTTCGTGAGCCAGGCAGACCACATGTTGCTGACCTAGCGCCTATTGCGAATGCTGCGGTGCGCTTGGTCGGCCGACGTGCTGACGTGCCCAGTCTGGCGAGCGGTGCAGAGACAGAAGAGCGAGTGGAAGGCGAGGGAGGTGAGTGCCTGAGTATTACAACAAGCGCGTTGAGGCTCGACGACGGATAATGCGACTGCCAAAGTACTGCTGAACAACGTTGAAGGATTGCTGCGAGAGCTAGTTAGCGCGAGAGCGCTGAAGGGAGCGAAAGAGCAGCGAGGACGCACCGAATGACCCGAACATTCTATGCCTCCCCGACTCGACTCTTGTAGATCTTGTCCGCCACCTGCACGACCTCTCTCGAGTCCGCCGTCTCGTGCACCCTGACTACCTCGCACCACCCGCTTGCCACACACGCCATGACCGCCGCAGCCGTCTCCATCCTCCTCGCCTTTGCGTCCTTCTTCTCCGGTGCGAGGAACCTCTTCCTCGACAGGCCGAGGAGGACAGGGTACTCTCGCAGCGTCGGCGAGGAAGCGAAGAGTTCGGGAAGGTGGCGGAGGAGAGCAAAGTTCTGGTCGGACGACTTGGCGAATCCGAAGCCGGGATCGACTACAATGTTCCACCTCCTGACGCCCGCAAGGAGCGCCTTCTCGACCATCTCCTCCATCTCGCATCGTACGCCGTTGATGACTCCGTTGTCGTAGGTCGTTAGGCGGGTCATGGTGGAAGGATCGCCGCGGCTGTGCATGAGGATGACGGGACAAGCCTTCTCGGCCATGAAGTCGAGCATGCCCGGCTCGCGACCGCCGTAGACGTCGTTGATGATGTCTGCACCCGCATCGAGCGCCGCACGAGCGACGTCCGGTCGGAAGGTGTCGATGCTGATCACGGCGCGCTTCGAGCCGTCCGCCGCTCGAAGAGCCTCGACGAACGGCACGACTCGTCGAATCTCTTCTTCTGGACCCTTGTCGGCTGCGCCGGGCCGTGTACTCATCCCGCCTACGTCGACGATATCCGCTCCCTCGGCGAGGTGCTTCTTCGCCTCGCTCAGCGCGACCGCGACATTCGACGATCTCGCCGCGTCGCCGTCGGAGAACGAGTCGGGCGTGAGGTTGAGGATGGACATGATGAGTGTGCGGGTGTCAGAGGCGTAGGGAAGGAAGGATGAGGTTGGGCGGAAGTAAGGGTGGACGAGGGAGGCGGAGAGGGGGAAGACGCGGTGGACTGTTGAAGCGAAGGAGGGAGAGGCTGTGAGAAAGGCGAGGAGCTCGGACGGCTTCTTGTTGAGCGCGGGGTGGGCGAGCGAGGGGGCGAGGCTGATGCGAGATCGGAGAGCTGTTAGTGATCCCGGCGTGGAGAGTAGGCAACCTGCGAAGCTTGGAACGCACTCGACAAGCGGACGCAACACGAACTCCCTCTCCGCGATCCCCTGATGCGGTACCTTCAGCCACCGTCCCTCTTCATCCTTTTCACCCGTCTCGCGCGTATCGAGCACGACATCTCCGTAGAGGAGGAGGTCGAGGTCTATCACGCGAGGGCCGTTGCGGAAGGTCGAGAAGTCGCGGCCGAGGGTGGACTCGACCCGTTTGAGTAGGGTGAGGAGGCGGAGGGGTGGGAGCGTAGTCTCGATCTGCGAAGATGGAGGCCTCAGTCTCGACAACGACACCGTAGACGCACTGAGATGCATCGCGAAAGCATGCTCATCCGCGACAAGCTCGTCGCGGGCGACTGAATTCACCTTGACGACCGCATTGAGAAATCGCTCCTGCTCCTCATGATACATCGCGTCGCTTTCGTACATCCAGCTTGTCTCGACAACCCTCGTTAAACCGTCTTCAACACCAAGGCGGTCGAGCGTCGACACAGCGTCGTTGAGGTTCTTCACTCGCCGGCCAAGGTTCGTGCCGAGTCCGATATAGGCCGTATGCAGCGTATCCGAACCGCTCGAGTTGAGAGTAGTGGAGTATGCTCGCGTCGAGGAAGGGGAGAAGAGTGCTGGGAAGTCGAGTCGAGAACGGGTCACTTGGACCGAGGGATGCTTGGCGAACATTAGCGCGGCGGGTTTCGAGACGCGAACAGTTGTGCGAGGGATGTTCCAGTCGCGCTGTGATGTTGGGGCGGAAGAGGGGGACGCGGTAGGAATGGGTGAGGGCGAGGTGTGCGGAGTGAGCAGGAGGGAAGAGAGCGAGACGCAGATGGACTCGATCGTGAGGGGCTCCGTTTTGCTGAAGTGCTGTAAGCAAGACGCTGGAGTGTCAGTCAATGAATGTCAAGGCAAGCGAAGAGAGAGCCGGGGCAGCACCATCTGAACTACCGAGACGTACCTCTTCAGCCCGCTTGACCGCGCCCCTCCAGCCCAGCCAGCCCATTCGCGCGCCGTTGCTGGCAATCATGCCGTCTTCTGGAGCTGCGAACTCGAGATCAACTATGACTTCCTGCTCGTCGAGGCGTTCGCACGGGTTCAGGCCGATGATAACCTGCCGGCGGAGTTCGCGGACAAAGAGGGTGTCGTTCGCGAAGGAGGTGGCGGTGGAGAGAAGGGTGTAGGAGTCGAGGGAGTCGCTGGGCGAGTCGGAGGAAGGGACGGAGTAGTCGGAACGGGAGCGGGAGAGGACGACGCCGATTGAGTCGGCGGCGAGGAGTGCTCGCGGGCGGCGTAGTTCGAGGCGGACGTTCGGCGCCTTTGCTCTGAAGATGACAACCTTTGCGAGCTGTTCTGCGACGACCTCGAGCGGGATGCCCGACAGTTCACCCTCGCCAGCTGATGAAGAGACGGTGAGCTCGCGAACGTGTCGCTCGACGTGCTTGGTGACTGTGCCGTAATTGAGCGAGTCTGCGAGGAGGTTGTCGGTGTCTGCCTCGTCGTCTACGTGCGTGTGGATCTCGAGCGAGCAGACGAGCGGTTGGTCCTTGTGCGAGCGCTGCCAGTGGTCGGGCGCGAGGGCGGGCGTGCGCAGGACGAGGTCGGTGACGCGGATCACGTCGCACAGAGTCATGCACGTCCTGTTCTAGCCCAGTCAAACCGTGTCGACCGTCGTGGGAGGGCGAGAGATGGAGTTCGCCTCCTCCCGTTCACGTCGCTTGCCGCCGAGCTCGCTGTGATATGGGTGTGCGCGCTAGATACGTCGTATTGGCCGCTGCAACAGTAACCTCACTGTCTTGCGGACTCAACTACTCGTTCTCGTGCGCTCACCTCATCCTCGGCACACATCACTCATCTCGCCGACTGACCTCGCTCATCGCTCACACAGTGCATATGCGCCACAGCTGGCCACACGACTCGCTCTGACGTCGACACAGACGAATGCAGTGGGTGCGGCGGGCAACATGGGGGTCTACCTGTCCTGTTCGTCCTCTCTTTCCCTCGTCGAGTTGAGGAAGGCAATCGCCAGAGATGCTGACCCTTCCGTGCTCATTGGTCGACGTTGACGCCCTCTAGCACCCGTCATCGGACGGATCGTCGACCGCCGAGGCCCGAAACCGACGCTCGTCTTTGCCGCCTTTGCCCTCACAGCCGGCTGTTCGTCCCGTTCCTTCCCTTTGCTGCCTTTCGAACCAGCTAACCTACTTCCCGCCCAACAGACTTCATCATTCGGGCGTTCTATCTCTCCGGAACAGCAGATGGAGGGTTATTCGCGCGCTTCGGACTGCCAGGACTCGTTGCGGCGGAACTCTTGACGGGAATGGGTGCGTCAAGTCGTCGCCTTTCGCCAACGGTCCGGCAAGACCGCAAAGGATGTGCGCGCTAACGCGTTGATCTTGCGCAGGCTCGACCGCGGGACTGAGCTCGGCAGGGAACAGCGTCGCCAAGTCTTTCCGAAAGGTGCGCCGGCGAGATCTCCGTCCGCGCTTCTGGCGCCTAATAGGTGTTGCTGGGGGCTTCTGGTCGAATACCGGCTGCTGACCCCTTTTGAGGATTACCAGCGACGAGCGGCTGCGCTCTCGGTCGTCTTGTCCGGCTTTGGCTTGTCCGCCTTCTTCTGTGAGTCTTGCGCCGCTTGCCAAGCGTTTATCGAGCGATCTCACACTCGAGGACCGCTTGGAAGTAGTTGCGATTGCGCTCACGCACCGAACGCTCGCAGACTCTACCCTCTCCTCCGTCTTCCTCCACCCTCGGCATCGCTCCTCCTTGTTCCATCCTCTTGCTTCATCCTTCGCCTCTATACCCGACCCGCTCGCGCTGAAGAAGCCCGCGCGAGAAGGCGACCTGACAACCGACTTTCTCCTCCTCCTCGCCGTCGGAAGTCTCGTCAGCATGCTAGTAGGGCTGGCGTTCATCCGGCCTGTCTTGCGGGAGTCGAAGGAGACGGAGACGATACCCGAGTCAGTCGATGGAGAAGTGGGCGAAGTTGACGCGGAGAGCGTTGCGGCCGAGATCGATACCCAGCGACCCCACTCTTCACCTTCATCTGGCACATCGACCGAGCGGACGCCGCTCCTTCGTTCACAGTCGTTTAATTCGACGTCTTCGGTTGTGCCGGATCGCAACATCACCGGATTGGCGTTGCTTCGGGAGCTGGACTTTTACCTCATCTTCATGTTCAACGGCCTGTGCGCCGGTGTCGGGCTTTGCTGTGCGTTCTCACCATGACCGACTCTACAAGAGCGTTAATGACCCTCAATGCATTCGCAGACATCAACAACCTCGGCACGGTCGTCCGCGCCCTCTCTTCCTTTTCATCGTCAGCACCCAACCCTGCTCTCCTCCAATCCCGCCTCGTCTCACTCCTCTCCATCTTGAACTGCCTAGGCCGCCTCCTCTCCGGCTTCGGTTCCGACTACCTCCTCCACCACCCTCGCTTCCCCCTCCCCCGAGTCCTCTGGCTTCCCCTCACGGCCTGCATCCTCCTCTCTTCGCAACTCTCCGCGCTTGCCGTTTCAAGTCCAAAGGCGCTGTGGATCCCGACTGCGCTGACGGGACTTGCTCATGGGTGTTTGTTCGGATTGAGCGGGATTATTGGGTTGGAGAGGTTCGGGATCAAGAGCTGGAGTCAGACGAATGGGGTGTTGGCGCTTGCTCCGGCCCTTTTCGGTACGTCCCACCCTCTTCCTCTCTCTCTCAGGGTACGAGGACTGACGGAGGAACGCGAACAGGCCAATCAACCAACCTCCTCTTCGGCACAATCTACGACTCTCGCGCCGTCCTCATCGGGAAAGCGAGATACGCGCCTGCGTTCTGGATGACGAGCGGGATGGCGCTTTGTGCGGTTGGAGTTGGGGGCTGGTTGGCGGGTGGGAGGAGGGAGATGAGGAGGAGGGCGGGGTAAACAGGCAAGTGAGGGCCTTGATCCCAAGATGTTGTATTCGAATTGCATGCATTGCTCGTTCCAAGCGACTCTCGAGCGATGCGCAGGCTAAAGCAGCGGTACTTGGGAGTTTCTCGAGCGGGGCGTACTTGGTTGCAATCTAGAGATGCCAAATCGTTCTGTGCTGTCCAACAAGAACTGGGCGCATAGTCAAGTGGTCTTAAGACGCCAGTCTTCGATTAACAGCCTTCGCGCTGTTTCAGAGTCGAACTGGAGATCGTGGGTTCAAATCCCACTGTGCTCGCCATTACATTTTTGCTTTGCTGTGCTGTAAACAACTCGATGCATTGCGCTGGCTTGCGTCCATCAAAGCAACGCCGCGGCACAATCTGGTCTCCTGCCACGGGCAAGTACGGACGACTCGTTACCGCCGCATGGCCTGCTCTCTTTCCTCCTCCTTCCCTCCTCTTCTTCCTTCGCCTCGCATCGCTCGCTCTCACACCCTTAGACTGCTCGCTGAACCATGCCGATCTTCCTTTTACTCAATCTCGTCTTGCTCATCGTTCGTCGCGCCATCGTCGGCGACACCTTCGACGAGGACAAACGACTTGCCGGGCTTTACCTCGTATGCAGGGATTTCCGGGACATGGTCCAGCCTGTGCTGATGGAGGACATTTAGAGCACGAGGCTTCTTTCATAGCACGGTGCTACCTGGTAGCCTTGCGACGGTACTCGTCCACCTGCTTCGGGCGTAGTTGCCTCGTTCTTGCTCATCACACCAAGCGGAACTATAGGTTCACTGGTCTTACGACCCTGCGCCTCTTCGGCCACCGACTGAGTGAGCGACGCACCCACTCGACTTTCGACTTCCAAGCGCTCGAGGACTTGTCAGCGCCTACTTCTGCCTTAAACCATGCCTCGGCTGCAAGAGCTACATACCAGTCCGTCAGCTGCGGATGCACGAGCCCGCCCTTTCGCCTGGCTCGCCTTCTTACATGCGCTTGACCTCTTCGGACTTGAAGAAGCGTCCGGCGTACTCAAGGGCTGGGGCATCAACATGGAAAGTGTGCCAAGCGTCGTCTCGCTGTCTCCCTCCCTTCGCTTGCTCGCGTCAGACTCCGCTCCGTCCCGGCTCACAGTTCTCTTTCCTTCGCTCCTAGCTGACTCTCGCCCTGTTGTTCGCGTGGCTGTCCACGGATTTTCCGGCCTCTCCTCTCTCTCCCTCCTTCACCTCACCCGCACACGCTTCGGGAAACGCTTGCATGCCTTCAGCGACCCGCACGACCATGCGCGCCGCACTCACGCTTGAACTCGCCCTCCTCGTCGTCGATTTCGCCCTCATTCGAGGCAAGGACGAAAGCAGGCGGGGTTGAGCACCGCCGGCGCGGGGGCGACTAGCGATGGCACAGATTGCGGTTCGGGGCGCGTATTTTCTGTAGCGAGCGGGTCACTGGCTCACTGTGTGCAGTAGTACAGACGACTCCTCCTGGCACGATGGGCGCAAAAGCACCTCGCCTTGCGAGAATCCCCACAGACCGCGCGATCAGAACAACCTCCCCAACACGCTCTGCAACACCCCCTCCCCATCCTTCCCTTCCCTCCTCTCCTTCTCCCCCAAGTCCACCCTCTCCCTCTGCCTGAACCTCTTCCTCTTCTCCTCTCCCTCGCCCTCCTCCACCCCGCGCTTCTTCGTCTGCTTGCCCCTCGAGGCGGCCTTCTCCTCGATCTTCTTGTTTGTACGGGCGCGCTCGACGGCGGTTAGGTAGGCTTCGTTTTGAGTCCGGGTGGAGGAGAGGTGGAAGCGCAGGAGGGAGGTTTGGGTCGCGCGTTCAAGGGCTGCATTGGCGAGCGAGATAGAATGTCAGCAACGCTGAACGAGAGCGGGTGACGACGGGGCGGAAGTAGACGCACCGAACTGCTCGCTCAGCTGGTCCCAGCGGAAGCGAGGCAAGTACTTCATGGTCCAGACGTCGTCTTTCCACTCGCGCTTGCCCCCTGTATACGGGTCCAGTCAGCATTTCAGAGCGAGAGGAAAGAGCAGGGATGCGACGCGCCGATTGGCTGCGCGTTCAGCATCTCTGCGACGGATCGCGCGACCCGCTTGTCCTCGAACTCGACCCATCCTTCTTTGAACCGGTGGGACTGGTGCTTCTCCTTTTTCTTGCGACTGAGGCCTGCATGAACACATTTCAATCGCCTCCATCAGCCAGCTGCTCGAGCAACCGTCGACGGCAAGCGAAACGAGGCGAAATCTGCAACGCACCCTTCTCCTTGTTCGCCGGCTCGAGATACAACCGCCCGACGTCTCCGTACCGACTCATCAAGTCCCTCACACTGGCTGGTCCCATTCCGGGCGGAATGCGCGAGAGGTAGACCAATCCAGGCGTCTTGGCGCCTTTCTTGAGTGAGCGAGGGAGGAGGTGTTCGGGCAGGGTCGTGCGGGTGAGGAGATCTTGCTCGGAGAGCTCCTTGTCGTCGTCATTGTCGAGAGCCACGCTGCCCTCCTCGCGTCGCTCGCCCTCGTCCAGGTCCACCTCGCCAGCACCATCTCGATCCTCGGCCTCGTTCTCAACTAAGAACGCCGCGAACCGACTGTCTCCTCCCTTCTGACCCTCTCCACCGTGCACATCGACACCGTCGAGCGTGTTGCGGGATGTCGAAGCCCTTGGAGAAGCGCCTGCTGCACCGGACGACGCGTGCCTCTTCTTGCTCGCCGACTTGGGTGTAGTAGCTGACATAGTGAGTACGGTACTCCTGACAGTCTCAGCAGAGGCCCAGTGAGCGTGAGAGCGTGAGAGCGAGATGTGGTGTGGACGAGCTTGGCGGGAGCGGCTTCGACTCGCTTCAACCCGGTCTGCTGCGCTGTTCTCGGCCAGGTAAGCTCTAACTGACCATCCGAAGCACTCTCGAACTGGCGCTGCGACTCTTGGCGCGGCGCGTGGCGCGAGAGACGAGCTGCTCCACCTCCAGCGGATCCTCATCGCCACGCCCGCCGTAAAGCGCCGCGGCCGCTTGCGGATGGGCGGGATGGTCTCGGATGGACTCGCAGGGATTGGAAACGGAACCCAGTATTCGCAGAACGCGGCCGGAGCGCTTGCCGACGAAGGTTTGAGTGGTCATCAGGTTCGAGGCGGATGAGGGGTTGGGGGTCGCTGTCGGAGGCAGGACGGGACCAGGACCAGGTGGCTCGCGATCCTGTGCAGGCGTGGCTGCAAGGAACAGCGAACTTACAGAACCACCTCATGCGATGTTGACCTCTTCTCTCCCGACAGCACCACCCTCTTTCACCTCCCCTTCTCTTTCGCCAATCCCGCAGCTCGCCGTGGGAAGGACAGCAGGACGAGATGGGTGTTCCAGCACTGTGAGTCCTCGACGCCATGCAGCGCGAGGCTCGCCGGACAGACGCCTGGGCTTCATTCTGCCGTCGTCAGCACGAGGTTGACACCCCCTTCCACAGTTTCCGCTGGCTCTCAAAGAAGTACCCGAAGCTCGTCTCGCCGGTCATCGAGGAGCAGCCCGTCCAAATTCCCGGAGCCGATGGCGAAGTCGAGTACCTCGTGCGTCATTTCCCTCGCATTCTATGTGGGTCTCTCGCTCACGATTCACACGCACGCAGCCCGTCGACTCGTCGGGACCGAACCCAAATGGCGAAGAATTCGATAATCTGTATCTAGATATGAACGGTATTGTCCATCCTTGCACGCATCCCGAAGGAAAGGTGCGCCGATTCCTTCTCTCCCATCGCTCGACGAAGCTTGCTGACACACTTCGCCTCGCAGCCCGCACCGAAGACGGAGGAAGACATGATGCGTGAGGTTTTCCTCTACACTGACCGCGTCGTCTCGATGGTCCGCCCTCGCAAGCTGCTCATGATGGCCATCGACGGTGTCGCCCCCCGCGCCAAGATGAACCAACAGCGCTCTCGTCGTTTCCGTTCTGCCCAAGAAGCGAAGCAGAAGGAGGAGGACCGGCAAAATGCGATCAAAGAGCTTGAGGCGATGGGCAAGGAGGTCAGTGATGAGTATAGGAACGAGAAGGGATGGGACTCGAATGCGATCACGCCCGGAACCCCGTTCATGGACTTGTTGGCGAAGAGTTTGCGGTACTGGGTGCGGAAGAAGATCAACGAGGACCCGGGCTGGGCAGGTGTGCGTCTCCCTTCTCCCATCCCACCGAGATGTTGTGCTCACTGACATTTACCTGTTGCGCAGCTCGAGATCATCATCTCGGACGCCTCCGTTCCCGGTGAAGGCGAGCACAAGATCATGGACTTCATCCGCCGCCAGCGCGTCTCGCCCGACCACGACCCGAACACGAAGCACGTCATTTACGGTCTCGACGCTGATCTGATTATGCTCTCGCTCGCGACGCACGAGCCGCACTTCAAGGTCCTGCGCGAGGACGTCTTTGCGGACGAGAAGAAGAAAGGACGTGGATGTCATCGCTGCGGACAGCCTGGGCATCACTCGAGTCAGTGTACAGGCGAGGTCAAGAAGCCTGAGGCGGACTTGACGCCCAAGGGTGCGCCGGGCAGCCTCAAGCCGTTCATCTTCCTCGACGTCGCGACTCTCCGCGAATACCTCGCCGTCGAACTCTCAGCTCCGATCCACACCTTCCCCTTCAACCTCGAACGCGCGATCGACGACTGGGTCTTCCTCATCTTTTTCGTCGGAAACGACTTCTTGCCGCACTTGCCGTCGCTCGAGATTCGCGAAGGAGCTATCGACACCCTCATCGGCATCTGGAAGAACAGCCTCGAGCGCATGGGCGGCTACTTGACCAACCACGGAAAGGTCGAACTCAAGCGCGTCCAGATTATCTTCGAGCAGCTGGCCATGCGCGAGGACGAAATTTTCCGCAAGAGGCGCGAGAGCGAGTTCCGCTTTAGCTCTGCCCCACCCGTCCGCTCTTGCTGACGCAGAGTCTGACGACGCAGCCGAGGAGCGTCAGGACCGCGCTGAGAAGCGAAGAAAGATTGAGCGTGACCAGCGCGAGCAGCACCGGAACGGCGGCGGCGGCGGCAACCACATGCGCTTCCCCGAGCCCACTGCTGCGCCAGCGCAGGATTACGTCGAGGTTAACGCGAACGGGACTGTCGCTGTCACCGCCTCGGGACCTGCGGGCCTGCCGGCTAAGCCGCAATGGGCGGCGGATGCGGCGGCCAAGTCGGAGGAGAAGGAGGCGGATAAGGGCAAGGAGGCGGCGTCGCTCGTCGGGTCGAACAAATCGATCGTCGCAAACAGGATGGCGATCCGCATGGCGAACCTCTCGGCTGCAGACATGCTCAAGGCTGAACTCGCAGCCAGCTCGTCTTCCTCCTCCAACGCCAAGGCCGACGCACCTGCTGCGGAAGAAGACGACGCTGAGGTGAAGAAGGAGAAGGAGGCGGAGGAGGCGGGCAAAGCGGAGGCGGAGCGCAACTCTGCTGCTGCTGCGAAGCTGAAGGCTGAAATGCTTGCTTCGTCCGAGGACCAGATGGCGGACGAGACGATCTCTCCTCGGGGCACCAAACGTGCTGCCCCGCCCGACGACGGCGTCGGCTCGCAGGACCCGGACGACGCGCTCGACCCCGAGTTGGACGAGGACGATGAAGATGCGGATGGCGTCAACGCATTCCTTGAGAGCAGCCTTCTCCCGCCCAGGCCTGCGATGGTCGCTGGTCTCGGTATTGCTGAGCCGCCGCCTCTCAAGATGCTCGGCAACAACGTCGTCGAGCAAGATGACACAGTCAAGTGCGTTGCGTTCCGTCTGCACTTCTTTCGCTTCCTACGCTGACGAGCGCTCTCCTCGCATTCTAGACTGTGGGAGCCGGGTTACAAGGAGCGCTACTACCGGTCCAAGTTCGGCGTCGAGCTCAGCGACGTCGAGTTCCGCAAGAAGATCGTCAAGTGCTACGTGGAGGGGCTGTGCTGGGTCCTCCACTACTATTACCAGGGGACCCCCAGCTGGCAGTGGTACTATCCGTACCACTTCAGCCCCTTCGCTAGCGACTTTGTCGATATCGACAAATTCGAGATCGACTTTGAGCTCGGCGCCCCCTTCCGACCCTACGAGCAGCTCATGGGCGTCTTTCCGGCAGCGAGGTGAGTCGTTCACAATCAAGCGTATCTGCGAGTCGAAGGAACTGACACAGGTTTTGCGTAGTCGCATCCACCTCCCCGAACCCTTCCAGCCTCTCATGACCGAGTCCGACTCTCCCATCATCGACTTCTATCCCGAAGAGTTCCACATCGACATGAACGGCAAGAAGATGCTGTGGCAGGGCGTTGCTCTCCTTCCATTCATAGACGAGAAGCGCCTCCTGGACGCGATGGCCGGCAAGTACCCGCACCTGAGCGACTTTGAGATCCAGCGGAACGAGCGCGGCAAGGACGTCATCCTCGTCGGCAACAAACACCCACTATACGATTACATCGAGGGCTTGTACGGCAAAAAGAAGGCCAAGGAGCCCGTCCCGCTCGTCGCGAAGCGGAGCAAGGGTATTGCCGGCGCCGTCCTCCCCGACGACACCGTTCCCGGGACGACCTTCGACTCACCCTTACCGTCTATGCCCGACATCGTCAACGACGAGTCGATCTCGGCTCACTTCTTCTTCCCTCCGCAGACCCAGCCTCACCGCTCTGTCCTCCTTCCCGGTGTCAAGCATGAGCGCAGTCATCTGACGCCCTACGACAAGGACCAGGTGCGAAGAGGTGCGGGCGAACGGACGGACAGTAACGGCTTCCACGCGATGCGGCAGCGGGACCAGGGCGGACCTGGGTTTGCCAAGGTTGACCGCGGCGGTCGAGGGACGCCTCAAGGGCGCGGAGGGCAGTTTGGTGGGACGAACTCGCCGTACAGAGGCGGAGGAGGCGGCGGAGGTGGATACGCGTCGGGATACAACACGCCTAGCGGCTACTCGAGCGGAGTCCAGACGCCGCAAGGTGCCTACGCGGGGTATGTGTACAGTCACGGCAGCAGTGGAGGAGCGTACAGTGGATTCAGCGGCTGTGAGTCTGGTCGTACCCTCACAGACTTGCGCGCAGGCTGAGGTTTCTCCCCTTGCAGACAACGCCGGCGGACGACCGCCTGCCGCCTCTTACGGTGGCGCTCCTGGCTATGCTCCTCCGACAGGCTACATCGCACCACCCCTGCCAGCCGGCTACCGACCACCTCCGCCTCCACCGGCGCCCTACTACCCTCCGCAGACTCAACAAGGACCCGGCGGCGCAAGGTACCCTGCTCCTCAGCAGCCATCTTCCTATCCTCCGTATGGTCAATATGGTAGCGCAGGCGGATATCCAGGGCGGCACTGAGTTGAGGAAATGGCGAACGAAGGAGGCCGCTCCATGTCGCTCATTTTATCGGCTCTCTCTCCTCTCCTACCTTGTACTCGCACCCGATGTACTGATTGCCATTTTCATTGAGCTAGACGCCGCGGACGTCGTTCTCGAGCCTTGCTGCGGCCTCGAAATGCAGGAGAGATAGGAAGTTGACCGGGCGTTGGTTCGTTCAGTGCTTGGCTTGAAGTGTTAAGCCTTTTCTGGACTCTCTGCGTGACCTGGAAATTCGCTGCATCAAGAAAGCAGGAAAACCCGCACGACCTCACGCAATACCTCACGCTCCTCCCCACGCCTCCTCCTCGACCACTAGCTCTCAAACTTGCCCGCTTGATCCGCGACCCTCACGATGGTCTGTTTGAACGCTTGAGGTCCGAACAAGCCGACTGCGAGCGACCCGCTGGGCTGGCAGACCTGTGTCAGCTTGTCCGTCGCCGTTTGGCGAGCAACAGCTTCGCGCCTTGCGTTACAAGCGCGAGGGCCTGCCTGGCTCGTGTGGTTTCAGTGGGCATCGACTGTGTTGGCCCATCTGGCGCCTCTTCGACGAATAGATGGCTGCTGCTCATGCCGGTTCTTTGCGTCCGCCCCGTCGTTGCGACTACCGAGGTTCGCTCGAAGATTTGGATCAAAGGTGCGCTGCCGAGTGGACAGATTCTGTTTGATCAACGCTAACCCTTCCGTTCCACAGGCTTGCTAAGCGGGCGGCCGTCTTCAAATGCAGCCTCCTCCCTCCTGCCTCATCAAGCTTGCGGAGCGTCTCAAGCGCCCAAGAACTTGATATCACCAGCCTTCACGACGCCTGGGTGCAGGAAGCAACCTGCCAGCTAGGTGCAGACGAGCTGGACCTCGCCACTTTCGCCCAAGATGGCAAGTGACCATGCTGTCGTTCGAATCTTCGGGGTCTGACACGTTGGCGAGGGCAAGCCGCTGCAGGGCTGGCGTGCGCTGCTTGTGTAGGAGGCTGCAAAATTGATCGTCAACACGCGTACGCGGACGAGAGACTGGGTTGCGAGGCGGTGATGGCGGAGCGTAGGCGGCACATCGGAGAGGACAAAATTGTCGAGTGAAGAGAGAGCACAATGCTGCGCAAGCTGGGATGTCAGCATATCGGTCTCGACGGTGAGCGAGGAGTCCTCGACGCATCGGCGAAATGCAACCAAGCCTCCGTCAACAGCTTGCCGCTCCCGAAGCCCCTCAAGGTAAAATTCCGAACGCTTGGTATCTTCCAAAGAATGAGTTGAGCCGGACGACCCTCTCTGAGTCCCCCAATGCACTTGACGGGCCCGAGTCCGAAGAACACTTCGACATGCTTGAACAGGTGCGGCATCCGGAGTTCCTTCAGCTGGTGGTAGCCGCTGATGCGCAAGTCGGACCACATGACAGGCTGCACAATGTCACTGGAGACCTCGCAGACGAGGCAAAGCGGTCCGAGCGTGTGTGAGCAGCGGTGTGAAGAGGAGGAGGATAAGGGGCGACGGTTGGGCCCTGTCGAGCGTCCGGCAAGTCCGGTGGCCAATGAAAGCGAGTGCAATAGAGTGTACGAGGGCTGCAGTGCCGCTTGCAGCGCGCAGAAGCAGCTACTTGCGCGCTCGCAAGGCTTTCGTCGACTTGCGAAGGTCATGCGGGACGAGGAGGACAAGTCGCTCGCTTTCTCGTCGACAGCAGCAGTCTTCGCCTTGAAGCGGTCCTTGCAATGTCATCCGTAAGCTACTGTACCCTCAAAGATACTCCGCCGACTCCTATGCGCCTCTCGAGCCTCTCCCTGTCGAGGCAGCGACGGAACGGTCCGTCTCCTCGTCGACGTGGTACCATCCGACGTACTCAACGCCGCAAACGTCGATAGTCTCGAGGAGCCGGCGGCGGCTCGAAAGAAGGTCGGGCTCGAAATTCCTGCAAGATGGGAAGGAAGACCGCCTTGCGACCTGCACTTCCGGCGATTGCCGCAGCAAGGCTGTCGAACTTGTCGGAGCGCTTGGTCGACTTGTGAGAGCGCTTCGGACGCGGGATAGGCGAGAGAACGGATTGAAGCTGGATGAAGGGGAACTGGCTGTTCACTTCCCAGCTTGAGGCGCCGGGAAAGTACTGGTATGGCTCGACGAAGAGGAGGGTCGGTACAGTGATGCCGTACTGGCCGAGGGACTCGCTGGGGATGGCCTTGGAATCGTAGACGTTGACTTGGCAAAGCTTGAGGCGCTGGTTGAGTGCGGTATCGGCTCAGCCTTGGTGGAGGCCGGCCCAAGGCGGCTGGAGCTGGTGGAGCGCAAGACGACAGAGATGGGGAGTCGTCGCAGGGTGCAAGCTGTCCTTGAGGAGGTCGATGTTAGGGAAAGCCAGCACGAGTTCTTGGACGGCGATGCGCTCGATCGGCCGGGGGCGGGGTCAGTCGACGGGAGGGCTGGCGAAAGAAAGGGCACGGAGAGCTGCAGAACGTCGAATGTCGGCTTCGGACGGGCAGAAAAGGCGAGGCGGAAGCACCTGGGAAGTCCTTGACGTTGGTTGCTAGGCGAAGTCAGGCTCGCCGATATAATACTTGATCGAGACAATCGTTTTGCCGTGCATCCAAGTGTATTCGCAAAGATTGTCCACGCTCGACCGGACGGCCCTCCACCTCAGCCTTCTTCAAGCGCTTCGCCGACGCCGGAGCGCCTCTCCCGCGAGATGAAATGCCTGACAACCTCGTTGAAAGCCTTGCAGACAAGGCCGATACACTCGAGACGCGCGAGGTGGTCGGATCTGCTCTCGTGGAGACGGCGATGGAGGGCGCGGTCGACGACGTGGAGCGCGACTTCGAGCGGGGCGTGACTGGCGTGGTCATAAGGGCTGATATGAGCTGGATTGCGGGAGTCTGAGCGTGTGCGAGGGAGGTAAAGCAGGGAGAGAGGCGAGCGAGCAGAGAGTCCACGAAGAGCAAAGGGCGAACGGAGGAAGAGGGTTGTATTGGCGATCTTGGAGGGAAGGAAGACCGTTCTGACTTGCTCCAGCACGCCGCGGAATAGCTCGATCTGCTCGCTGACAAAGACGTATCCTGCCGAGCCGTTTGGGTCGAAGAAAGAGTCGGGCAGCTTGTCGAGATGAGGAAGTCGGGTTGTCGGAGCATCGCGCCGTGCGGTAGATCCATTACGGGCGTATCCAATGACCATTCAAAGCTTATGAGTGTCGCTGGAACGAATAGGAGGCTGGACAGTAGGTGGCAAGCCCGCAAACATTCTGCAAAGTGGGCAACCCGCGGACGGCTGACATCCACCGGCGGGGCAGCGGGACCGGCGAAAGTGAAGTATGACAGACGAACGTCGATGAGGGAGAGTTTCCGAAAGTGGGGCGTGGATCTGAGTCGAAGGATGTCGCGGAAGGTTTCGGTAGAAGCGAATACTTCGTTGATCGAAAGCGTCTCGAGGTGAGGCAGGGTGAAGCCGGCGGAGATGGCGTCGAGGTGGTAGTACTGGAGGCTAAGAGATCGCAGATCTGCGGGCACAGAACGGGATTAGCACCCTATGTCGCTCAACCTCGGATGCAAGGCACTGTCGGACGGCGCTTACGCCTCGAAAGCCATTGTTCTTCTTCTCAGCCCAAACAGGCTCGGCGTGATCGATCGTAGTCACGGCAAGCGACTTAGGAGCAGAGCTGCAGCACCGGACTTGTGCTCTTCGCTGAGTGCGGGTCCTTTCGAAAGTCCTCGATATGCAGGAGGTGCTGAGGTGCTGGTCCACTCCATCCCTCCTTGCGACCTCGTCGAACCGCTTCAACTTCCTGACGCGAAATGTCTGCCACAACACAGCACAGCGTCTCGGAAGAAGCGGCAGACGAGCCATAGTTGGGCGAGTCGCTGCTGGTACGACGGCCAGTCCTCGTCGTAGGCGTTGCGGTCGATGGCGCGGCGGACGACGAGGAGCACGATATCCAGCCGTACGCGCGTCAGCATGGTCAGCGTGATCACGGCGGGCGTAGCGATGCGTGGTCGAGGGAGAGGACCACTTCCTCCTCCTCCTCCTCTCGCTCCTCCCCACTCGATCCACACCCCCATGCACGTCCACGCCACCAGAAGGCTGACCTCAGCGTGGCCCAGCACGCCTTTTTCGACCCGCTGCTCGTCTTGATCAGTGTTTCAGCTGATTCAGCCGCTCCCCTTCGCTCGCACGCCATCCTGGAGACTTTTTTCGACGTGGTGGCACGCTATCTGCCTCTTTCTCCTTCGCCTGTACTCGCTACGCACTGTTACTTGACATGGCTACTCTGCCGGATCTGGAGAAGGCTCAGTCGCCCGCTCTGTCGACCAAGGACGACGTCGAAAAGGCACTGCCAACGGACCAGCAGGACAAGCCGGTCAGGGTCACTCGCGGTGGAGATGCGGTGGCACCAGAGCACCTGAAGAGGAGCCTGTCTGCGAGGCAGGTGTCTATGATTGCGATCGTGCGTTCTTCAGCCTTAAACCCGCGCCGCCTTGTTGCTGACTTTCGACTTCGACATCTCGCAGGGCGGCACGATCGGGACCGTACGTCTGCTTCTTCAGACCGTATGATATGAGATCACGCTGATGGACTCACTCGCATGCAGGGATTGTTCCTAGGCACCGGACGAGCGCTTCACACCGGCGGACCCGGTTCACTCCTGATCAACTACTCCATCGTCGGCGCCCTCGTCTACCTCGTCATGCTTTCTCTCGGTGAGATTGCGACCGAGTACCCACAGGCAGGGTCATTCACGACGTACTCGGGCCGATTCGTCGACCACGCCTTTTCGTTCACCATCGGGTGGAACTACGCCTTCAACGATGCCATTTCCTGCGCAGGCGACTTGACAGCTGCACAAGTCTTGATGGCGTACTGGACAGACCGCCTCACGTGGCTCCCCTCGCTCTTCTTCCTCTTCTTCCTCGTCGGGATCAACCTCATGCCCGTCCACTTCTACGGCGAACTTGAGTACTGGCTCTCGATTCTCAAAGTCCTCAGCGTCGTCATTTTTTTCTTCCTCGGCATCGCTGTTAACGCCGGCGGAAATACTCAGCACGAGTACATCGGCGGGCAATACTGGACGCACGGGGCCGCGCCGTTCGTCGATGGTTTCGGAGGGTTTGCCAAGCTATCCGTTAGCGCGGCGTTTGCGTACGGCGGCACCGAGTCGTAAGTCCCTCGCTTGTCATTATTCTTGCTCTTGTCGTCTCCGCCCTCTTCCTTGTCTCCTTTCTGCTCCTCACTGTTCGCCTCTCTCCGGGTCACGCTTATGTACTTACGCTCTCTGTCCCTCAGACTCGGCGTCACCGCAGGCGAGACGAAAAACCCGATCCGCAATATCCCCCGCGTTACGAGGAGCGTCTTCTGGCGCATCCTCATCTTCTACATCTCGACCGTCATCATCATCGGCTTCAACGTGCCGTACGACTACCCAAACTTGTCGACCAAGTCGACCGCGACTTCGCCGTTCACGCTTGTGTTCCAGCAGGCTGGATCGAGTGCGCTTACTTCCTTTCTCTCCCGTGGGAGCGGGAGCTGACGCAGTCTTGTTCATTGTTGCAGAGACCGGTGGTAGCTTCATGAACGCAGGTACGCTCGATGTCTCTCAAGCCTGGCTCGTTACCGCGAGCTGACCTCGCCTTCCTGCAGTCATCCTCACTTCCGTGCTTTCCGCCGGTAATCATGCAATGTTCGCCGGTGCGCGTGTCCTCTATGGCCTCGCCGTGATCCGCCAAGCGCCCTCCATCTTCCGCCACACGAACGCCCAAGGCGTCCCCTGGGTCTCGGTCCTGGCCATCTCGAGCGTCTCGCTCCTCTTCTTCGGTGCGAGTTTCTTGCCCGGCGGGGCGGGTCAGATTTGGACTTGGGCGCAAAATTTGGTCGGCGTGTGTTCTGCACTCTTTCCACTGTCGTTCCGGCTCGAGGCTAACGCTGGGCGTGTGCGCAGGTCTCAAACCAACTCGCCTGGCTCTGCATCGGCGTCGCCTCGTTCCGCTTCCGCCTCGCATGGAAGAAGCAAGGCCGCACGGCGGACCAGCTGCGCTACCCGAACCCGCTCGGAATTTACGGCGGACTCGTGATCATCGTCGCGACGACGTTCATCATCCTCGTTCAAGGCTGGACGGTCTTCCGCGGGCCGTTCAATATCGTCGGATTTGTCGCCAACTACAGTTCGTCCCTCCCTTGTCTTCTCGAAGTGATTCCTCGCTGACGTTCGCAACTGCAGTCGAACTTCCCATCTTTGCCGGCCTTTACCTCTTCTGGCGCTTCCTCAAGGGCGTCGGCACGCCTTCTCTCTCGCAGATCGACCTCGACTCGGGCCGGTACGTCCAGTCGGAGGACGACGAGGTGGATGACCTTGTCCGGGCGGAGAGGCAGAAGGGCAGGATGGGATGGGCTTGGAAGATGTATGGGTGGGTGGCGTAGACAGGTGTCTGAGGCATAGAAGGGTGATGTAATCTATTTGGGCATTTCTGGTCTTTCAGCGCCGTCTCGAGGAGAGTCAGCGAATCCTCCCGCTCGCACACGCCGCCAAATATCCTGCCCGGCCGCCCAGCGCTTGCTCACGCCTCTGTAGTTGCGCTTACGGGGTCTCTCTGGCCTACGAAGCGAGTTGAGGGTTCCACAACCTCCTCCTCCTCTCACCGCTCTCATTCCTCCACCTCATCTCTAACCCGCTCGAACAGCTTGCGCAAGCCCCGGCGTACTACCATGTCTATCTCAGCCACCGTAGACGCCCCGGCCACACCTTCCGCGCCCTCCCCTTCCTCCCCCATTGCTCACCTCCTCGCGACCCACCTCCCCACCTCCCCTCTCCGACCCCGCCTCACAGCGCTCTCCTCCACACTCCTCTCGCACAAGGTCGACAGAGGGACGCGGAGACAGGTTGAGCAGTTGCGGGCGGAGATGAGCGATCGTTGGAGGGCCGAGGCGTGGAAGGTCAAGGCGAGTTGGATGGCGGGGTTGGTGCCGAGTCACGAGAGTGAGGGGGCAGAGTACCACGACGAGCGGGATGATGCGAAGGAAGCGATCTCGACAGAGGAGAAGCAAGGTGAAGACGCAGACGATCCCCTCCTCCAACCAACAATCATCTCCGACGCCGACGGCGCCGCCGAGATGTCCCGCCGAGTCGACGACAAAGTCGAGAGCGGCATGTTGGAGCAAATGAAAGTTGCGGAGGAGGTTGTGAGGGGATCGGTCGAGCGGAGCGAGGGGATGGAGATGGAGTTGTGGCTTGGGCAGGCGGTGGGTCGCTTTCCTTTCCTGTCCTGAGCTTCCGCGCGCGAGTGCTGACCGTTCCCGTGTTGTGCAGATCCTGGATGGCTTCTCAGCCGGAGCAGGCGACGGAGACCTAGCCGCTCGATTTGTCCTCGACCGCCTCGAGGACGCCTTCTACGAGGCTGGCTTGTCGGCAGACAACGTCAAGTAAACGACAAGAGTTGTGGAGGTAGTGCAAGGGCGGAGTATACCCGAATAGAAGGAACGATACCCTCTGCAATGTGCACGACTCTGGCAGTCTTGCGCTTCTTCTCGCTCGTCACCAGACCGAAGATGCGAGCGAGACAGAGCGTTGCAAAGCGAAGAATCAGGCATCAACAGAAGCTCTCAGATGTCCATCTACCAGCTCCTCCGGCCTCTACGCCTCTCCTCCGCTCTTGACCAGGTTCCTCACCTCCCTCACCAACTCCTTCGTCTCCTTCCGATCCGCACCCGTCAAACGCTCCTCCACGCGCGCAAGAACGTCGTCCGTCTCGAGTACCTCGAGCAACGACTGAATCGAGGCGAAGTGCGGGGAGCGGAAGAGGAGGGTGCCGAGTGTTGCCGCGAGGTAGTGGACTGCAAAGATCTCCGCCATCCATCAGTACACTTTTCGCCGAGTGAGTCAATCGCCGAACACGAGGACAAAGCGACTCACGGATCTCCCCAGTCTCCTCTCCAGCTCCTCCAAGCGCCTCCACAACCGCACTCGCAACCTCCACCTCCCACTCCTCGCCCCCTACATCCTCTTCCCACGTCCTTTCCTCGCACACGCGGACGACGAGACTGAGAGCTGTTTGGGCCGCGACCAGGGGGAGTTTCGAGGTTGAGGAAGATGAGGGGGAGAGGAGGGCGTGAAGCGTGAGATGGGTGAGGGAGGGGAGACAGTCAGGTGCTAAGATCCGTGCGATGAGTGCCTGAGGTTGCAGAGCGGGCGAGAGGAGGTTCGAGAAGAGTTTGAGGGTGGTGAGGAGGTCGGTTTCGGATGAGGGCGCGGAGGAGCGGCTTTCGGGTGTGCGGGCGAGGTTAATGAGGAAGCGAGGAAGCGAGGTGAGAGTGGTGGAAGAGATGGTGGAGAGCGGAATGGAGAAAGCGAGGCGGAGGAGGTCGATGAGCGGGAAGAGAGGCGCGTCGAGGTTGTCGGTCTTTGAGAGCACCTCGACCGTCTCGATTGCCGCAATCCACACCGACTCATCCAGCTTCACTCCCTTTCCCCCCTGCGCCGCCTCAAACACCCGCTCCACAGCCGCACGCAACACCTCTCGCACTTCCTCTCTCATCCCCTCCTTACCCTCTCCAAACGCAGCGCCAACAACCTCCTCAACCAACTTCCTCTCCAGCCCTTCTTTCTTCGGTACTGCCATCCACACGACCAACCCGTCACCGGTCCGAGCACGCGTAACAAGCGCGTCGAGGAATGAGAGGTTGAGTGCGGCGTGGGGGTGGGTGGGCCAGAGACGGTCTTCGAGCCGTTTAATCTTGTCCTCCAGTGCGTCTGAGGCAGGAGAGGGGAGGGACTTGACGCATCGACAGCGCGAGAACAGGGCGAGCGTCTCTCCCTCCCAGTCTTCTTCCTTCAAACCGAGGTCCATAAACTCCCCCGCTCCGCCATGCGCAAGGCGCGTCTCGACGAGTACGAATTTCGTCCGGCCGTACTTGCGCGCGAGGGATTCGAAGGTTTTCTTCACATTCAAGGCGGATGAAGAGGAGGAGGAGGGCTGGGTGTAGAGGGCGACGACGGAGGGAGAGGTGTCGAGCATGGAGCGGAGCGAGGCGGCAGAGGTGACGATCTGTAAGTTCGACGCGACCGATTCTGCACTCGGGTCCTGCGTCTGTGGCGGCGTCGGCGCGGGCGTGGGAAGTCCCCCGAGCTGACTCGTCAACCTCCCAATCTCCGCCCTCCCAGCCGTTGCCGTCCGTCTCCCAACAAACATCTGTTCGATCATCGGCCGCATCTGCGCCCCGAAAGGGGTCGACATGATCTCGGAGGGTTGGGAGAGGATGTAAGAAGGGATTGAGGAAGAGTTTAGGAAGGAGAGGACGTCATTAGTGAAGGTGTTGCCTGCGCTCCTCTCAATGACTCATATCAGTCTCTTTCTCGAGAGAAGAGGCAGGACGAGCGAAAACGGACAGTTGAATTCGAGCAAGTGGTACGCGTCAGCCGTGTAAGTCTCCCTCAATCCCTCGATGTACTCGAGGAAGGTCTCCTTGTCGAGATGTGTGACGCCGCAGGGGAGCTTCTTCTTCGGGACGCCGTGCTGCACCAGAGAGTACGGTCAGCGAATGCAGGAGGGAAGAGGAAGTGTGACTGGAACGAACGTGAGTCGTTCCGGGGGGAGAGACAATCGAGATCCCTTGACCGAAGAAGACTTCCATGCCGTACAAGACGAGCGAAGTGTGCCTGCGCTTCCCAAACCGCCATGAATCAGCTCCCGGCCCACTCACGCGGAAGGACCCGAACCAAACGAGGACAGGACGGCGCACGCACCAGATGCCCTCGACCGGCCTGCCCGTCAATGCCTGTCCCCACATTGCCGCCAGCCCGTTCGACAAGTCGTAGATGTACAGCGAGACGGGTTCGCCTGCGTCCGAGGAGAGCGTCGATGGGGACATGGCAAGGTATCGCGGAAGGAATGAAAGTCTAGGAGTACTTGAGAGGGTTGAAAAGGTGTGCTCGAGGGCGTAAAAACGAGGAAGAGAGCGTGCGTGGCGAAGGAAGCGCAGGGAAACGCAAGCGGGCGGAGGGAGCGGCACGGTGTCGTCAGCGCGAGCGTGTGGGAGCGTGCCTGTGAGTTAGCACAGGGTCTTAGAGAGCCCGGCGAGTCTATTGCGAGTCAAACGAACGAGCTGGAGCAGTTATAAAGAGCAGACGGAGCGAGACGCTTGGAATGACAAAGGATTACGACAGACTTGATATTCAACTGATTACAACCAATTGGTATCGCGCTCATTACAACCGAGTTTGTATTCAACTATTCACTGGATGACCTCACGCTGTCGCTCCTCCTCAGCGCGCTCTCCTGCTCTGTTGTGCTGCTCGCTGTGTTGTCGTCGTTCACGCTGGCTGTCGCTCTGGGCCTGCCGCGGCTCACTCTCCGAGCGTCCTCCCTCGCCCGCTCCTTCTCCCTCTCCTCATCGCAACTCGGCCTCAAACCCTCGCTCCTCCCGCGCCCAACCTCCTCTGCCTCTCCGCCCTCCATGTCACCCTCTGCAAATCGCTACACCGGGCCCATACCGGCTTGCCCCGCCTCGCTCGATGCGAAACTCCCGCCTGGCTTTCTCGGCGAGGCGGTCGAGGTCCCGACCAGCGAGGTGTACAGTGCGGCACTCGAAGCGGCGTGGGACGAACTAGGTGGTCAGGAGCGAGCGCTGGCAGAAGGTAAACGACCCACGCCTGACCGAGTCGAACACCTCGAACCGGATCCGTCGGACGACAAGAAGCCGCGACCACAACACTACGGAGCGTATGCGCGCGAGCGTGCGTCACTGGATTGGAGCTACCATGTCTTGCCGACCAAGGCGAGGCAGGCACTCCAGGACCAGATTGTCAAGTTGGTCATGGGAGCGAGGGTGAGGGAGTGTTCGGAAGCGGGCGATGACGAGCTTTGTCGGGTGAGCGAGCGGAGGGAGGGGTTCGAGCAAGGCGAGAGGGAGGGGCGCGTCGACGGCATGCGGGAAGACCAGATGGGGAGGAAAGGCGGCGAGGGTAAAGAAGGAAGACCGTTGGCGTTGTTCACCGCTGGGTGCGTGGAAACCACCCTCTTCCGATACGCTCGTCGAGCTTCGCGTACTGATCCAAGTCGGCTGCATCCCCGCAGCGGAATGGGCGCCGGAAAGGGCCACACCTTGCGCGAGATGCTCAAGACAGGCCGGATATGCCTACCCGCCGATACCGTCTGGTTCGTCTCGTGCTCGTCCCGCCCCCGTCGAATTTTCTCTTCGCGGAACTGACGCCGTCCAGTGACTCGTTGCGACGTACAGGATCGACCCTGACGCCCTCTCCCGGCTCCTCCCCGAACGACCGCTGTACCTCTCCCACTCAGCCTCCACCGCCTCCGCCCTCCTCCACCCCGAAGCCTCGCTCCTCCAAGAAATCTGCGCGGCCGTCGCGAAATCCCAGAAACGCAGTCTCGTGATTGATGGCAGCTTGACGGATTGCAAGTGGTTCGAGGGGTTCATGAGGGGGTTCAAGCAACGGGGTTACGATTGTGAGATATTGTTTGTGGTGCGTCCGCGCTCCTCCCTCTCCTTCCCACCCTTCTCTCTTCCCTGACAAACTTCCTCGCACCAGTCCGCCCCACTGGAAACGATGCTCGCCCGGGCCGCGCGCCGCGCGAAAATCACAGGACGCGTGACGAACCCCAACGCGATCAGGAAGAGCAGGATCAAGAGTCCCGAGTGTGTTAGTAGGTTGGCGAAACCGGGGTTGGTGAGACGGTGAGTTTTGCTTCCTCTCCTCCCATCGCGGCTCCTCCCGCTCCTTAGGAATTTCTTTGAAAATGTTAGGACAGCTTCATTTGAGGAGGAAGAAGCTGATGCTCCGCTCGACTCGCAGCGTCCGCCTGATAGACAACTCCTCCGACTCGTCCTCCACATCCTGCACCGGCCCAACAACCCTCTACGACTCTGCTCTCGACCCAGCTTGGCCTTCCCCCAGTCCTACGCCCTACTCCAAGGAGGAGGGTAAAGAGGAGAGGGCGCGGGAAGAGAGTGGGTGGGTGGACGCGACGGGGTTCGTGGAGGGCGACTTGAGGCAAGGAGAAGATGGGAGTGTGGTGAGTGTGCGGAGAGAGGGGGGGAAGGGCAAGGGGGAGGAGGGGGAGGGGAAGGGAGGGAAGGACAGGAAGTTGTAGGCGTGGACGGGATAGACGGCGACCGTATGATATACGCGTTCAACATCGGTGGGGGATGGTGCGAGGTGCGTCGCTGCTGTACTCGCTCCATCGCGCGACGCACGCTGGACTTCTGACTTGCCGCGGCGACTCGACACCTCTCGCCTCGAAAATCGCAGCTCCCTCTTCTTTCGTACCGACCCTCAGCCTCGCTCGCGCGACTCTCACCCTGCTTGACCATACTCGCCTAGCTTAATTTCCGACGTCGAGGACTCCCTCGGACGCCCCTTTCTCTCTCGCCGGCTGCTCCGCGGACTCTCCGGACCCGCCCAGCTCGCTCCGCTCCTCCTTTCTCCCCTCCATGGTTCACCACTTCGCATGCTAGCACGCCCACGCTCTACAAATCCCGCTTCTTCAGCCCTTCGACCGCTCCGGAAGGAGGGGATGTACTCGGAGGGGAAGCGGCGGTGGAGGGATGAGGACGACGATAGTTCGTCTGATGGAAGCGATGGGGGGAGTGATGAATCCAGCGATGAGGACGAGGAGGAAGAGAGACCTCGGCGACGGAGAAGAAGACGAAGAGCGCAATCGGTTCAGCAAGCCTCTGCGGTTCGTCCACTTCCTCGACTCTCTTTGAACCGAGCTGACCACTGCGAGGAACAGACCTCGCCGCTGGTGATTCTTCTAGCGGTCGCTTGTATCGCCGCGATTGCTTTGGCCCTCTTTTTCGCTCTACGGAAGTCTGGAGGAGTTTCGGATTCGTCGGGGGGAACTAGCGGAGCGGCAGTAGGTTCCGCTATAGCTCTTCCGATGTCAAAGCGCTCAATGAGGCGACGTCGCGGCAACAGCCCGTAACGGTTACCGTGACGCCGCCAGGAGGCGGATCGGGGGGAGGAGGAGGAGGTTCGACGGACAGTCCCCAAGGTGGTTCGTCCGTCTTCTT
Source organism: Rhodotorula sp. ZM1 (assembly GCA_009806315.1). NCBI lineage: Eukaryota > Fungi > Basidiomycota > Microbotryomycetes > Sporidiobolales > Sporidiobolaceae > Rhodotorula > Rhodotorula sp. ZM1. Next base: position 236,925 of record QYSD01000008.1, on the reverse strand, counting down.
TCCTTCCACAGCCAGCCACTGACGTTATCGCTTCAATAGAGTCGGATACGCCTACGACTGACGACGCGACGGATTCTAAGTCTGCTGTTTCTCCTCCTTGTCCCGTCCTCTTCGGCCTTCTCGGCCGGTTCCGACAGGTTCAGGCGGCGCGAACGGCTCAAGTGGTAGACTGGGCCCAACGAACAGCGGCGGCAGCGGTACCAACAACCCGAAGCCCAGTTCATCCAATTCCGCTTACAGCCCCTCCCCTTCCTCCAGCGGCGGCGGCGGCTCGACCGATCCCTTCGCTTCCGCATGTCTCGCGGCACACAACGACTTCCGTGCGACTCATCACGCAGATCCGTTGGTGTGGAACGCGACGCTCGCGGCGGCGGCGGAGAAGTGGACGAAGAATTGCGTCTGGGAACATAGCGGCGGCAAGGTTGGACCGGTGCGTAGAGCCTTATTCTCGACTACCGAAGGTCACGCTGAAGAGTGAGAATGGTGCAGTATGGCGAGAACCTGTTCATGGTGAGCCCGGTCGACCAGAACGCTCAACTTGACCCGAAACCTGGAATTGCCTCATGGTTCGTTGCTTTCCTCTCCCCTCCTCGCTAGTCCTTACCTGATGAGGAGCAGGAACGACGAGGAGAAGATGTATGACTACAACAACCCGGGCTTCACGGAAGATACTGGACACGTTCGTCTTCTCCAATCTCCCTCGACCCGCTATCGGCTAATTGTTTCTGCCACGCAGTTCACGCAAGTGATCTGGAAAGCGACGACCCAGCTCGGTTGTTACTACGGCAAGTGCAACGGCATCATGCAAAGCGGACAATTGGGCGTGTGTCGGATGTTTCCCTCCCTTCTGCTGCAACCGAGGCTGAATTCGCCGGCTTCGCAGGGTTTCTTGGTTTGCGAGGTGCGCCGGGCGTGTTTCTGTGCGCAGACGGTGGCTGACGCTCTGTGCTCCGCGAATCGCAGTACTATCCAGCGGGTTCGTCTCTTCCTCCCGTTACGCTTCGAAGGACCATCGCGCGCTGACACGCTTTGCCGCCAGGCAACGTGGTCGGCGACAACAACAAATACTTTCGCGAGAACGTTCTACCTCCCTAGACCACCCGCGTATCCATCTCCCCGCTACTGCTTCCCGCTCTCGTCCCAGATCCGCTGCACAGCACCCCAGTACCTCTCGCCCTCCTTCCTCGCATGCGCAACATGAGCCGTTCCTTCGAACCTCTCCAATCGGACGTCTTGGACTCCTGCGACGGTGCGTGCGAGAGTGGCGTGCCGCTCGACGTCAGTGTGGCGGATGAGCAGGTCGGTCGGGGAGTAGAGGTAGAGACGGGGAACGGAGGGGAGGGCGGGGGAGTTGAGGTAGTCGGAGAGGCGTTGCAGGACGGGGGTTTTGCGGAAGATGCTGCGTGCAAGCGATATGCAGGGACAGCCTCAGTCTCTGCGCTACACTTCGCCCAAAGAAGGGGAGCATGCACATTCCGTATAGCCGCAAGACGCCGTAGACCATCGCCACGACCGCCATAGCCGGATACCGCAGGAAGGCGCTCTTTATCGGTGCCGTGAAAGCCGCCATCGTGCTCGACAAGGTTGACAAGCCGGGACACGAGTCGAAGACGAAAGCTCGTGCGGGGATGCCGGAGGAGGACTTCTCGAGGAATGGTTTGGAGTCTGCTGAGCCGTTTGCGGCAGACGGGCAGGAGCGCAGGAGCCCGTTGAGCTGCTTCAGGGTCAAGCAGCCGCCGTTGCTGAACGTGTGGACGAGGAGACGACTGGACGGGCCGGCCGCGTACGTCGCCTCTTTCCGCAACACGTCGATTGCCGGAGAGAGAGTCTTGGCGAACGCGGCGGACTGCCAAAAGTCGCGCTGATTCGACCGAACGACGAGGATGGACGAGGAGGGGTACTGCCCGGACAAGGGCTCAGCATGCGTGCCCTGTTAACAACTTGTCAAGACCACCCACGAGCTTCCTGTACTTCTCGGCGTACTTCTCGACATGCTTGAGCTGCGCCTACGATGAGGACAGCGAAACGAGGTCAGCCTCGCCCCCTCGCGCTTCGTGAGAGATCGCTTGTGCGCACATCCATCCAGCTCAATATGAGCACCATCTGAGGCCCCTTGCGCGCTCCATCTGCGGCCCCGTTGGCAAGTGTGGAAGCCGGTTCCGCGAGGTAGACGGATCGCGAGAGCTGCTTGAACAGCGAGCGGCTGGCCATGATTACGCGCGCCTAACGTGGAGTACAAAGCAAGCAAGCAGTCACACTGGTAGCAAGAGCAACGACGGCGAAACGAGCGCGAACGAAACGAAGGCAACCTTCGCCTCGGCACCGGCCAAGTCGTCGACAGTGACGAAGTCTGCGGAGTCGTCGTGGAATGGCATTGCGCGCCGTTGCAGTGTGTGTGATACGAGCGTGGTCATGCCGGCTCGTCGTACCCTATCCGCATCATCTCCTTGTACGCCTTGGCCAGCACCTCGCCCTCTTGCTTCGTCTCCTCGTCGTACTCGCACGCCTCGACCTCGCCCCGCGTCAGAGGACCCAGCACCCAGTCCACGACGTCGTCCCGACTCTCTGGCCGCCCGATCCCGACCCAGATTCGGTGGAACCGCTCCGTCTGGTACTTGTCAATCACGTTCCGCAACCCCTTGTGGCCCTTGCTGCCACCGCCGCGCTGGTAGTGATACACCGAAGGCGCGAGGTCGAGGTTGTCTTGGAGCGTGAGGAGGCGGTACATTGATTTGACCCGCTTTGGCTGTTCCGCCTCCTCCTTGGCCAATCTCCGCTCCTCCGCCGCGATGTTGACCTCCTCCCCCTCCTCCATCACATCCCACCACTGCTGCCCCTTCTCCGCCAAGTCCAGTGCGTCGGGAGATCCAGCTTTAGGCGGACTCTTGGCGATAGTCGGCAACCACTGCCAGAAGAACCCTAGCGCGGTCCGTCCCGTCAAGTTCATCGGCGCCTTGGGCACGATGAACCGCAGCTCAAGAGGCTTGTTGTCTTCCGAGTTGGGTCGAGGGTTAAGGACCATCTCGGCGACCCAGGCGTGGCGCATGCCGTGACGGGCGGATTTGAGCATCGACGAACCCGACTTGAAGAGCGGGTCGGCGGCGGCTCGTTTTGCAAGGTTCTGCAAGAGGATCTGGCCGATCTGCGCTCATTGGACCGTTTCAGCTAGAGTTCGCAACGAAGGAAGCGAGAGGGACGCACAGAATGCCGGGTCAAGGGATGGGTGTAGTTGCCCAGTCCGACGATGGCGAGTCGCCGCGGAGCCATGTGGCGGGGCATGCGTTTCGGCGCCACTGGGTACGAGAAGTCAGCCACGCTCTCGCACGCTCGACGAGCTGTACGCACTTGTTGCGGGTCGCGAGGAAGAGTCCGCGCTCGGGAAGTGTAGCGAGAGAGTGCAAGGTCGCGGGGATAGTTGAGGCGGACTCCGTGAGTCTAAGCGATTGTAGCAGGCTATGGCAGAGCAGCTTGAGCGTGAGAAGCAAGTTCGGCGGGTGAGCAAGGTCTTGCGAGGCGGTGCAGAAGTGAAGGTTGCAAGAACAGCGAGTACAAGGCATTACAACACGCGTGCGTACTCCTACTACACTCACGACGTCGCAGCCGAGTCGGCTTCGACTTTTTGCCGCTTCGGCCCGTTCTCGTCGCCCTCCTGCTCCGGCTTCGCCTCCTCTCGCTCCGCGCTCCGCTTCTCCCCTACGACCATCTCCTTCACGTCCTTCTCGTCCTCCTTAGCAACGCCGTCCGCCTTGGGTTTCACCGCCGCCGCCGGAACAGGCGCACCCTTCTTCTTCTTCGCCACAACGACACCAGGCAGACTCTTCTTCCTGCCCGCTGCGCCCGTCTTCTTCGGGACTGGAGGAGCGAGGGATTTGGAAGTAGGTGCTGCGGGTGTTGACTTCGAGGCGGAGGTGGAGGCGAGTGAGGGCGAGAGGGACGGGGAGAGCGAGGAGGTGATGGCGGGTGGAGCTGGGGCTGTTGAGCGCTTCGTAACGGCCCTGTATCGAGTTTGTAATCAGAGTCTGACCTACGCCTTGTTCGCGAAGGCTTCTGCGCCGCCAAAGACTGCCGGTGACGGAGGCATCGCGGGGTAGAATCGGAACACACTGCCTGAAACTCCTCAGCTCCTCCTCGATCTGCTTCTTCCGCTCATTCTCCTCCTCATTCCCGTCTTCGACCATTGAGTCGAGGAAGGAGATCTCGTCCTCGTCGAGTGCGCGGAACTGGTTCTCTGGAAAGCGGGAAGGGAAGGAGAGGGATGGAGTGGCCGAGATGGATCAGGCGAGACGAGGGAAGAGCGCGGAGGGTCGTCAGTGATCTGGAGAGATTTGCGAGTGAGCTTGCGTGGCGAGATGTGGTGGAGACGCACTGAACTTGAGCTGCTCTTCGAAAGCTTCCTGCTTCTTCGTCTGCAAGAAGGGGATGCATCAGGCATGACCTGTCAGACTATTCCCATGTGACATCGTGCGGAGCCGCAGCGGCGCAACGCCTCAGGTCAAACCGCCCGAACGCACCTTGTTCTCCTGCAACCGTTCAAACAGACTCCTCGGGTCATACTTCTCGTCCTCCTCCTGCTTCGGCGGTTCCTGTCCTATCCGCGCGTACGCCTCTTTCCACTCTGCCTCGCGTCGCTTTTTGGCCTCCTCGAGCGCATTCGACGAGACGAAGCGAGAGGCGACGCCGGAGGATAAGGCGGCGGGGGCGGAGGCGTCGGACATCGTCAGAAGTCAGGGCTGGCGATTGAGGGCTAGGGGAGGCGCCTCGGGTCTGGGGCGGCCTGCAAGGAGCTGTGACGCCGTCGGTTGCGTTCGAGTGATGAGAATCGGCTCGGAGTGAGGGAGAGCTGCGGAAGCCGGCTGAGTCGCGTAGCAGAATGTTACAGCACTCTTGCAAAGTCGATCAAGCCACAGCAAGCAGTTCAACGGTGTCAAGCGGTGTTGTCGAGGCCAACTCGTCCGCGTCGTCGTCGTCCGGCGGGTTGTCCTTGAACTGTCCCGCTCGCTCGCGCCAGACGCTCGAGGAGCACGCGCAGACTGCTTTGACAGCCTCAACAATGCCCGCGATCCTCTCAACAGCAGTCTCGCTGCCGCCGGCAACGCGCTACCTCACCCTCGTCCTCGTCGGACTTTCGGTTCTCTACTTCGTCGTGCACCTCTCGGTCAACCCCCGCGACCTCAAGGGCATCTTTGGAGCGACGGGAGACGCGAGCCTTGCCTTTCCTTGGCTCGTACTCGTCCCAGGGAACGTCACTTGGGCCCCTTGGACGCTCTTGACCGCCGCCTTTGTCGAGACCAACTTTCCAGAGGTGCGTCAAGCTTTGTACAGGACGTGTACGATCCCATCAACCACCGGGACAGACGGCCTCGTCGCTGGATGTCGAGGACAGAGCTCACCCATGGTCCTCCTCGCAGTTCCTCATCTCCATCCTCACGCTTCCCCTCGCCGCGCGGTATCTCGAACGAGTATGGGGCGCACAAGAGCTCGTCAAGTTCGTCTTTGTGACGGTTCTCGTCTCGAACGTGATTGCTGTCGGCGTCAACATGCTTGAGAGCGCAGTATTGGGCGACTCGGCGTTGTTCATGTGCGTTGACCGTGCAGTCCTAGCGCAGCTACTTCTTTCAATATTCAAGCTGAACCTCGAACTCCTGAAGGTACGGCATGTCCTACCACGGCCTCTCCGCCCTCCAAGTGGCCTTCCTCGTCGCCTTCACCCAGCTCATCCCGGAACACCAAGTCCAAGTCTTTGGCGGCCTCTTCACGATGCGCGTCAAGTCGCTCCCAATGCTCTACGTCACCTTCTCCAACATTGTCTGCGTTCTCGGGTACCAAAGTCCATATATCCTTGTGCGCCGAGACTCGAGCCGTTCCTTCAGCTTGTCGGATCGCTCACTGATAGATCTCGGCCTGTCTTGCTCTGCACAGGTCCAGTTCGGCTGGCTCGTCTCGTGGTTCTACCTGCGCTTCATCAAGTACAACGAAGGAGGCGACTTCCGAGGAGACCGCAGCGAGACGTTCGCCTTTGCAAGTTGGTTCCCCCCCTTCGCTCAGTGAGTCCTCGCTCCCCTCTCGTCCAAAGTAGCATTGCGCGAGAACGCGGCTGACCGTCTCGCTTCTCGCTGCGCAGGAAGTACATCACGATCGGGACCACGCACCTCTTCAACCTCGCCGTCCGCTTCAACATCCTCCAGCCGTGGGGCGCCGACATCGAGTCGGGCGTTGCGGGAGCGGGAGGCGGGTACACGCAGGTGCCGGGCGGTCAGCGGGCTGAGGCGGAGCGAAGGAGGTGCGTTCGTTCCGCTTCTACAATCGAGCTGACTACAAGCGAGACGCTGACTGTTCTTGAGTCATTGATTCGCACAGGCAACTCGCCCTCGAAGCACTCGACCGCCGCATGGCTGCCCCCTCCGGCCCTTCGACCTCTTCACCCGCCGTTCCTCGCGCCTCGTCATCGGCCGCGAACCCCGCAAGTCCGACTACGGGGCGGATGGCGGCCGTCGTGAGTGTGGATGGTGCAGCTACGACGGGGGCTGCAACGGCTGGGGAGGATGAAAAGGCGCAGTAGTGACGGAGGGTTGGAATCGCAGCGTCTTGTTCCCTTGCGAATCGCAAAGCTTTACGAGGAGAAAGGCGCTCTTCCAGCGAGACTGTTGCACTGAGCTCGGCTCTATTCGCTTCTAGCGCAGCAGATTCGCTCGTCGACCCTGTCTTCCCACCTTCGTCGCCGTCCCTCGCCTCCTGGCAGCAAACATCGCAGACGACGCTATCATCTCTAACCCAACCTCCGCCTCCTCCCTGCGTACTCTCGTCTCCCTCCGATCTCTCCTTCCTCCGCGCTTCACGCTCTTCACGCTCTTCCTGCTCCCTCCTTACCCCATCATCTCCTTTGTCTTGTTCCTCCGTCTCTTGCTGTCTTCCTCACCCTTGCCGAAACGCGACGTCCTCGACTCGTCGCGTCTTGCATCCCCCTTTGCTCGACGCTTCTTCACTTGCCCTAGTACCCTCTTCTTTGGCGCCCTTGTTCTCCCTAGAGATCCATCTGTGTTTACCTTTGCTCGTATACCCTCACTCGCGTGATCGCTCGTTGTGTCGTTGCATCAATTCTTGCGTTGCCATCGTCTCCCTACCCGTATTGCGGCTGCACCTGCACGTGTGCTTGCCTGTCATGTCACAAGAAGCCGCCACAACCGCATCTCGCCGACCTGGGCGACGAGTCGGCTTCGAAGAGGCTGCCATGAGCCTTCTTCCGCCACCGCATCTTCCGCCCAGCGAAGCTCGCGCATTTCTCGATTCAATAGAGGCGCACCCGAACTTGAGGAAGAAGAGGGCAGTTCCGCGCTTCCCTGCTATAGGGGCCCAGGGGAAGAAGTGAGGGCAGGGCTAGTCAATGCCCTCGATGTGCAATGATGTTGTTCACTGGCGCTCGAGTTACAACAATGAGGGAAGAGAGAGAATATGCGACAAGTGCGAGCGACAGCGAAAACGAGAGATGCCGACGAGGTGAGGGCTCTATAGCTGGTTCCTCTTCCGCCCTGTCCGCATGTACGGCCGCAGGACCCACTCGACGTCCGCCTCCTGCTGCTCGATCGTCCCGTTCCTGATCTCGTAAGGCCGCATCTCGAACCGCGGGCCGACCTCGGCCAGCTGGACCTCCTTGTGAGAGGTCTTGACGAAGACGTGGTGGCGGAACGAGATGAAGTCGCCTTCGTTGACGAACGCGAGTGTTCTCTTCGAGTCGTCTCTGCGAGCGTGAGGAGCGCAAGTCAGCGGCAATCGAGGGAGATTGAGAGGAAGCGAGACGAACTTGGGTACCGGGAAGATGTACTTGAGGACGTCCTGCACTCGCTTGCCGAGCTTTGAGCCGAAGCCTTCGAAGATGAGGCTGTACAAAGGCGGTGGTTTCGTCAGCATCTGCTGCGCGAGGACCGTGAAGCTGGAATCGGAGCCGGGACGAACTGAGGATACGCCTCGCTGATCGTCGTCCCCTGCAGTCCGCCCAGGTCATGCCGCAACACGACGCCCGTCAGAGTGAATAACACCGTCGGTCCGTGCGGGAAGTGCGAGAGCATGAGTGCGTCTGGAACGCCGCGGTGCTCGTGGACGACGATGAGGTCGGTCATCTGGTTCGCTCGGCAGGCGTCCGACAGTTCCGACATGACATAGTTTCCGCGGTTGATGCGTGTCGAGTTGGGAATACAAAGGCGGAGCTCCTGCGGGACGGAGGCAGAGAAGCAGCGAAAAGAGCGATTTACGCAAGTCAGCTCAGCTCGTCATCCTCGCTGATTCTCACCGGCAACGCACCTTTGCAAACTGCTGGAGCTTGGAAGACGGATCGCGCGAAGTCGTGATGAGTACCCGAGGGTCCTCAATCCCGGCGTGCGCATACTCGTCGTCGATGTGGGTGAGCGGAGCTGCACAGAGGACAGGGTAATGGTCAGCGCCTCGTACTCCCGTCAACTCCTGCGCCCCACTGAGGGCTTCTTCGGCCAACTGCGACGTGTGCTGGTTCGAGACTTGGACGAGCGAGGAAGCAAGGAATCGCTTCTTCCTCCTTCCGCCGTTGCTCCAAGCTGCCCTGCAATCCAGCACAGAGATAGGGATCTCATAACTCACCGTCTTGCGCCGCATCCATGCGCATCTCGCGCTCGCCGGCCCCATGTCCCCGCGGCACCTGCTTGCCCTTGGCGAGCAGATCCTTAACCGCCTGCTTGCGCTGCCATATCTGCTGCTCCTTCTGCTCGAGACTCTTCTGGTACAGGAACTCGCGGCGCTGGCGGGCTTGTCGGCGGAGCTAGAGGGGCGTCGAGTGATGAGGATGGTGAGGGGAACAGTCGCAGTGAGGAGGGCATGCCAGGTCAGCGCGCGAGTCTGTGCAGGGTCCAGTGAGTTGCACACACCATTCTGGCTGGTCAGACGAGCTCTGCAGCGGGTGTTGTCGAGTGCAGAAGAGGGTCGATGGGCAAGCTCACACCTTTCAATCCAGCCCGACGACGAGCAAGTCACTTCTCCTCAGCAAGTGCTTCGTACGGCTACGTACTGCGTTGTGTGTCATCTACAGCCTCTAGAATCACTCTCACCCAAGCACCAAAGCAAATAGGGGCCACTTCTTTGCGCCAACTCACGCCTTCTTCCACTCCTTGCCGCTCCAAACGCTGCCACGGTCCATTACGCCCTCGAACTGCTCATCGTACTCTTCCTGGACCTCGTGGACCGAGGCGTGCCAGCTGTGAAGTGCGCTATGGAGCACCGGGCGGTAGGAGATTTGCGAGCCGCTATGAATGGAGAAGGGATTCGCTGCGAAGGGAGTCGTGCTCCTGGGTCAATGATGCCGAGAAGTGCGAGATGGAGATGAGATGTACGCACTGCGAGACCGGACGCTCCCTTCGCCGCTAGCGGACCCAACTTGACTTCCTGCAACTGACGCCGCTCGCACGAGACTTGCGCGTCCGGAGTGGATGGAAGCGGGAGGAGGGCCTGAAGCGGCATTGACGACGGTAGCAGGCCGAGAGAAGGGATTCGACCGGACGGTCGAGTGAGAGGAAGGGGCGACGGAAGCTGGAGCGGCGGGATGAGGCTGGGTGAAGGAGCAGAGTGAGGGTGCGCGCGGTGGGATCGAGGGCGAAGTGACGCGTTGTGTTACTGTGCAGTAGGACCTCGTCAGATTTGCCGCAAGGGGAGTCGGTGAACAGACGCACCCGCGCTAACAATTCCCCCTCCATCCGCCGCAACCTTCGTATCCCAGCCTATTGACGCGCTCAGTCCCCTCAACTTCTCCGCCACTTTTGTCCAAGCATCCTCGATCACGGGTCTGACGTCGACATAACCCTTGACCTTCTTCACCCACTCGCTCTCCTCCCCTCCTCCTCGACCTTCAGGAAACGCCCACTCCTCTCTTCCCCACTCGCTCATCTCGATCTTCCTCCTCAATGCGTCCACAGCACGTTCGATCAGTGGAAGAAGGAGCGTCAGCATCTGGAGGATGGTGATGAGGATTGGAGAGAGGAGGAAGGAGAGGTAGTAGAGCGTCCAGATGGCGTAGTAGGTTGGCGGACGAAGGTATGGGGCATAAGGCGCCAAGTAGGGCGAGACGGCGAAGGTGGACATGGTTGCAGGAGGTGAAGAAGCGGGAGGAGAAGAGGCTAGTGAAGGGGAAGAACAAGGGATGTCGCGCTCCGCGGACATCCGAGGTCGACGACTTGCGCTTGATTGCACAAGGCGAGGCCGAAGCATAGGAAGGAGCGAGAGCGGGGAAACCCGGGGAAAAGGAGGAATGAAGCGAGAGGCGGGAAGCCACGCAGGACTTGAGCACCTTGGTTTGCACGGTGATACAAGGCGCTTGAGAGCAGGCCTCGCTCAAGGAGAGCGGCGCGACGATCCTGCGAGTTGTTGCGACTTTGACGCCACAAGGCAAAGTATGGGCGTGGCGCAACTATCGCCTCGTCGGCTCGTCGGCAAGCTTGCGTCAAGTCACCCACAAAAGTGAAGTCCCGGACAAGGACCGTACAACTTGTTTTTTGCAACGGTGCCCAGGCGGGTAATTGATCCCTCGCCCTTTTAGTCGAACCTGCGCGTGACGCATTCGCCTCTATTCGTTTTTCCCAAGGTCTTAACCCGGTAAACAACCGAGACCATCAAAAAGGTCGTAGGTCGCCGAACATCTCGAGTCATCAATCGTAATTGTACAGAAGGTCCAAGGTCGATTGGGCAAGGAGACGGAGTACTTCGGGACAGCTAAAGCCTCCCGTAATCAGATCTCTCCTCGCATTGACCGTCAACATTCCGTCAACAACGGTTCTCCCCGAAATCTGCACGAGCGTCTCGCATCCAGACCTCCAAGCCATAAACTCCGCCGTCAACACCGACGTCCTCGCGTCTCCTTCCTCGTCTGTCGACACTCCAGCTATCAATTCCACCGAACCGTCTACCCCTACCCTCCGTGACCACCCCTTCACCCTCGAAACCCCTCACAAAGACTGTTCCCCTCCTCCGTTTCGTCCTCCGCCCTCTCCCATCGAGCTAAAGTCAGTGAATTCAGTCATGACGACCGGTTTTGTCATCCAGGTCGATGGGCCCGACCAATTTGCGGGAAGACGCAGCGGCAGCTTCCTTTGCAGCGTCGAGAATTCCGCTCATCTCGCCGGTCAAGCCTCCGACGAACAGAAGATTCGCCTCGCCGTTGATTGCATCAAGCGCAGCCGGTTCTTGGTGATTGTGCTCAAGTTCGACGAGGTGAAGAAGATGGAGAATGGCGAGCCGTGCAGTTGGGCCAGGCTCAAGTCGGCTTTCCTCAAGAAGTTCCCGGACAACGAGGTCGAGTACTTCTCCCGGCGCCAGCTTGAGCAATACGTTCGGAAGAGTCACAAGAACGGCGGACCAACGAAGGCAAGTGAGCTCAAGCGGTACCACGACGACTGGGAGTACATGCTCGACAATCTCTGCAACGAGGACATCAGTCGGACGGAACAGAAGCGGCTTTACCTCAAAGGTGTCGGATCCGAGCTGAAACATTGGTGGAAGGACCATGAGAGGGTGAAGGAAGCGTTGGCGGAGGAAAGGTCGGAGGAGGAGGAAGCGAAGGTCAAGATCTCGATGCCGACAGAGATTCACGACTTCCTGCTCAAGCTCTTCAAGCGCCACAAGAGGGACTCGAGCGATGACGGCAACGAGGACCAGCGCCAGAAGAAACGCTCGTCGAGAAGAAGTTGTTTAGGAAGGCCAAGTGCTCGAAGTACCTCGCGAAGATGTTCCCGGACTCGAATTCGGAGAACTCGTCGTCCTCGAGCTCGGAGACGTCGTCGGATTCGTCGGAGGAAGAGTCGCCGCGGCGTGAGACGATGCCCGAGTCAATCTGCCTCACCATGGCGCCAGAGAAGTCGTCGAGCCTCAAGACCAAGCGCGAGAAGCAAGCTCGCGAGGAGGCAACCGTCAAGGCCACCCCCGCAGTCAAAAACACCGTCGAGAAGGAGAAGCGCGAGATCGAGGACTTCGCCGACTGTCTCCAGAAGTTGCAGATCCAGTATGCCGAGAGGTTTGGGCCATCACTCCCTTTCCAGGTCAACGCCGCCAATGTCGACTACTCGTACGACCCGTATGCCGCCAACGCTGGCCAGTTCCCACGTTCCCGAGGTCCGCCTCAGGCTCCGCCCCAGCAGCAGTACGGTCAGCAGCAGCAGTGGCAGCCTTACGGACTGCCTTCATCCTGCTTCTTCTGCCAGGGACTGCACCGCACCAGCCGGTGCCAGAGCGAGCGTCACTACCGCGAAGCTGGCCTGTTCCAGGGCTTCGGAAAGGAGACAATGTACTCCAACCGTCAAGCGCCACCACAGCACTTCGATGACAACGGCCCAAGTCTTCGACCAGCACACCACACCTCTCCTCGTCTGCCCCGATCGGGCAGTGGCTGGCGGCATCATCTCCGACAACGTCTTCCCCGGTCACCTCCAACTCACTCGGGCGACAGCAGTGGCGATACCTCAGCCGCAGCAATACTCCACCTCACCACCTGCATCAAGCGAGGCGCCGGCAACAAGGCTGTGTTCCTCCCTCGAGACCTTCATTCGTCAGCGCCCATGGCAGCCTCGACTACCCTCAATCACGCGCGCGGCCGACTGCTCTCAAGGCGATTACCCATCACCACATTGAGTATGTCGGATGGTACCGCGCCGACGAGGAGCGGGACGCCTCAATGTTGGAACCTTTCCGTCGCTACCTCGACAAGGGGGAGGCTCGAGGGGCACATGTGAGGTGGTGGTGGAGGGTCTCGGGGGGTACATTAGCACGCCAACGACAAATGTGAGAGGCTTTGGGAGCAAGCGAGTCGTCCTCCCCATCCAGCTTTACCTTCGCAACTCGATGAAAGTCTTGCGTTCGTTCGACTTGCAGACTGACTGCGCTGCAAACGACGCTGTAGCGCTCATGTAAACTGATAGTTGCTTCTGCTCGCCCGCCGGACTTGCCAGCGCTCTACGAGGCCTGACCGCCGTCGCTCCCTGGTCCGCTTCTCCCTCCTCCCGTTCACATTCCTCCGTTCTCACACGCTCAGACGGCTCGCTAAGCCCTGCCGGTCATTCCCGCGCTCGAACTCGTCCCCGACATCGTCCGCGTCTACATCCAGCGCGACTTCTTCGATGGGGACTGGGCGGTGTACCAAGTCCGCCTGGCACCGCTCTGCCTCGTCTGCAAGAATTTCAACGACGTCGTTCAGCCTTTCCTGTGAGCATGTCTGCCCATCGGCAGCTCCGAGAAACGCAAGACACTGGCCGCGCCTGAGAACGGCACGTCGCACCTCTTCCAGCACGTCGAGGAGTTTGCGGGACTCGTTCCTCTCCATCGCGCCAGTCTTCACGCTCGCCAGCAAGTCGTTTAAATCCTCTCAGGTAGGAGATGTTGAACCTGCGAAGCGTCGCCCTGCGCAGTTTTGGCGGAAATGTCCTGGGTGTGGATGGGCTGGGTTCTTGCAAGGGTGCCTCCTCTGATGATCCATACTTCGCCCTAACCTGCCTTTTACAACTGATTTGGTACTCCGCACCCTGACCTCCCTCACCCTCGAGACCTTCGTTTTGCGCGATGTGCCGATGGCCTTTGTCCTCCCGAATGTGCGGGAGCTTTCGCTTGTTCGCGTGGGTGCTCCGGGCTAGATCATTGGGAGGATCCTCAACGAAACCTGCACGCCAAATCTCGAGCGCCTCTACCTCGCAAGTCTCTCGGAAGTCGACAAGCCGGAGGACTTGGTTCGCCGAACCCTTCCTTCCATTTCTACTGGTCGGACGAGGAGGACGAGGCTGACGAGTCGGCGACGGAGGATGAGGATACTGCGGAGTGGAAGTGTCCTTCTGCGTATGAGCTTCCGGCGGAATGAAGCGTACGAGCTTTAGACGGAACGACGCGAAATGCAAAGATGCGAAAGCTACTCCTCGTCGCCCTCCTCGACTGCTCCACCTTGTCGACTCTGCACGAACGCAACAGCACGCTCCTTGACCGCCTCGACCCCGTTCTCGTCGCCAATGTCCTTCTCGAACGACAGCCACTTCTTGAAGACCGACTTGCCCTTCTCTGCGAGCGAGGTGCGAACGAATGAGTCAGCGAGGCGATCGAAGGCTGGCCGAGAGAATGCAAACGCACTGCTGGAAAGACGCTGCCCTAAGACGCGGTCGAAGAGCGCTCGGACGCCGACAACGTTCCGCTGCTTGATCTCCATGTCGACGTAAACGAACCAGAGGTCGAGCCGCTTCGGGTACGAGTCGACAATGCCCTCAAAGATCGTTCTCCCTCGTTCGGCATCGCCCATCTTGAACTCGAGCTGCGCAAACTTTGTGATCGTCTTGACGTCTGCGGGTTGGTTGCATGTCAACAGCAGTCTCCTAATGTCAACAAAGGACGCGGCCGCACGCTTGCGCTTCTCGAGACTCTTGAGGCTTCGAGGAAGCAGTTCTCGCGCCTCGGCTGGCCGACCGTGTGTCAGGTAGAACTGCGCGAAGAGCGTCCAGACCTTGGAGCTGTGCGAGAACTTCTTGACCGTTTTCTTGAAGAGCTCTTCCTCAGCCTGCGCACGAGAAAGTGTCAATTCGAGGCTGAGAAGGAACGGGAAGCGTGGGAACGCACCTCGTACTTGCCGGTCCGCTCGTAAATATCAATCATGCGAAGGTGGACGGTCTTGGCATCGTTGCGATGCGCGGCCTCCTTGAACAACGTCTCGAGCGTGGTCTCGTCGCCGTACGAGTTCTCCAAGTTGAGCAATGCGACCCAGACGTTCAGCTTCTCGCCCTCCTCGCGGAAGTTGATCGTCTTGAGCGCCCGCTGGCCAATCTCGCGGGCCTTGTCGAGCTGCGAGAGGCCGACGAAGAAGGCGATGTACTGGATCCAGAGGTACGACGAGTTGGGCGACCCAAGCAGGAGACGCTCAAAGTCGGCGACAGAAGTCGGAGCCTGGGTGTCGAGGTCGCCTGTTCGGTCGTCGAGGGCGATGAGGCCGTTGGCGGGCTTCTTGCCGGCCGCGGTGGCCGACGGTTTTGGCGCCTCGTCCTCGTCGTCGTCCTCGTCACTTTCCTTGTCGGTCGCGGCCATCGTCGCATCCTCATCGTCGTCCTCCCACGAAAAGCCCGTCTTGACAGCGAGCGCAGGCGCAGCCTTCGTCGCGGGAAGCTTGCTCGTGGAAGCCACTGGCAACTGTGAACGTGAGAAAATCGGGTGGGTCAGGACTGCAAGGACGGGTGCTACCGACGACCGCGCAAACGCACCTCCGCCTCGCCCATCTCCTCGTCTGGCTCGTCTTCGTCTTCAGAGCCGTCCGCCTGCGCCTGCGCGAGCATCGCCTCGAGGTCCACGCTCTCGCCGTCACCGCTGTCACCGCCCGCAACCTCGTCATCGTCCTCTTCCTCGTCCTCGTCCTCACCCGCGCTGACCATCTCCTCCTCGTCATCGAGGCCAGCGCCGTTCAGCTCGTCCTCCTCCTCGTCCTCCTCCTCCGACAGATCGCCCTTGGGGAGGAGCGACTTCTTCAGGCCCAGCGACAGCTTCTTCTTCTCGAGGTCGACGCTCAACACGACCGCCTTGACCTTCTGTCCCTCACGCACGACCTCCTTCCACGATCGCTTCTCCTCCTCGTCGACAATCTTGCTCTTGTGGCAGAGACCCTCCACGCCCGACTCGTCGAGACGAATAAAGACGCCGTAGTCCTGGACGCGCTTGATCGTGCCGCGGACGACTTGGCCCTTGGAGAGACTTGCGTCGGCGAGAGAGACGGAAGTGGGCGCGGCAGCATCCTTCTTGACAACGGCAGACGAGCGGAACGACATCTCAATTTGCGACGAGACCTTGTCGACGCTGCGTACGACCGAGAGTCAGTCCGGCCCCTCAAAGAGAGAGGAACGGGGAATGCACGAAAGAATCTTTCCCTCGACAAGCTGCCCAACCTGGAACTTCGGCTTCCACTCCTTGACGTACTCATCAAACAGCTCCTTGATCAATACGCGCGCCGTGATATCCCGCCCGAGCTCGACAAACACGCCAGCATTTGCGACGTTCTTGACGAACCCGCGAACCTTCGAGCCAGGCTGGAGGCCTTCGACGGAGGCGATGGATGCGTCGGCGGGGGGTGAGGCGAGAGGCTTGTCTTGCGCGCTCAAGACGCGTGAAGCACGGAGCGAAAGGTCGAGTCGTCGTTGGTCGTCGTCTTTGGCGAGGATGACGGCCTGGACGTTCGTGCCGACGGGGAAGAGCGCCTCGCCCCTCTCGCTGACGACGCTGTAGTCGTCCGAGAGCTCGGTGAGCGCGACACGGCCGCGGAGAGAGGCGTTGCGGGAGCCGGCGAGCTGGACAAGGATGACGCCGGACGACAGGCGGGAGGTAACGCGACCAGGGTACAGCGCGCCGACTTCGAGGAGGTCGAACGTGAGCTGCCGCTGCGAGGTCGATGCGGAAGAAGAGGCGGCAGCGGCGGCGGCGGCCGACCTGGACGGTACGAGACCGACGATGACGAAGCCCTTGTCGACGTTCTTCGAGACGACGACGAGGTCTTCGAGGGTCTGGCCCTTCGCGAGGTCGTCCTTGAGCGCTTCAACCGAGACGCCGCGGTGGCGAGCCAAAGTCGGGTACGCGAGGAGCGCCTTGACACCGCCTTCGGCGAGCGCGAGGACGAGGTTGGTCTCGTGGAGGGCGGAGATCGTGCCGGTCGTGAGGGTGCCGACGTCGATCGAGTCGATGGCGGACGAGGAGGAGGTCGAAGGGGCGGGCGCAGACGCCTGACGAGCCGAAGCGACGATCCGGCCGCTCGCCTGGTCGACCGAGAGAATCCTCACCGCCACAACCTTACCAAGCGGGAACATCCTCACGAGGTCCGCAACGTCCGTGAACGCTTCTGCCACTTCAGCAGCAGGGACGAGTGCGCGAACGCCGCCGAAGAAGTCGACAAGGACGCTCTTGTCGAGGACTTTGGTGACTGTCGCGTCGGTGACGAGGCCGGGCTTGGCTTCGGCTAGGGTGGTAACGATCGGGTGAGGTGTCTGAAGGAGCTGCTTCTTGAGCGTGAGAACAACGCGGTTCTTCTCCGGGTCGACCGAGAAGACCTGCGCAGTCGCAACTGCGTCAGCTCAAGTTGATCCACGACACGCACGAGGAATCGAACGCACCCTCGCCTTGACCGCTTGGCCAGGCTTGAACTTCTTCTCCGGGTGCTTGAGCCGGATATCCGCGTAATGCAACGGCCAAACAACCCCATCAACGCTCCCTCCGATACTGACGAACAGCGCGTTGTCCTTGAGAACCTTGACGGTACCCTTGACTTCCTCGCCGACTCGGACGTCTTGGACGCGGAGGAAAGACTGTGAGAGGACTGATGGCTGGAGAGAGAGCTGGACGAGAGAGTCGAGCGGGGAGAGGGAGACGACTCGCGCGGGGTAAACGGTGCCGATTTGCCAGGGACCGGCTTTGGGGATCGTGGATAGGTGGTCGTCGGTGATGCGCGAGATCTACGAGACGGAGCCAGCGTCAGCGAGAAGCGATATTGAGGAGAATAGTCCGAACGCACGTGAACGAAAGCCGGAACAGGCTCGTCGCCAACAATCTCACACGTCAATCCCCACTCGTCGTCGACCGCCACAATCTTGGCCGAGCACTTCTTCCCGACGACCCACTCGCTCTGCAACGCCTTGACCCGCGTCTCATCGAGCCTGACGACCTCGTCCCTCATTGACAACGCAAACTTCTTCGGCGTCTGGCTGATCGAATCCCACAAAATCCGTCCCTTGACTTTCTGTCCCTCCTTGTAGTGCTGGGCGATATCCTCGCCAGCCGAGATGGGGAGGTGGAAGCGGTCGATCGTTCCGTCGTAGTAGCCGTGGAACTTGACGTTCAATCCTTGAGGCATCACGGCTGTCACGAGTGCTGGAACAAGTTGGAGAGGAAGGAGGGAGGTGATGCTCGAGACCGAGTCGAGCGTCGTAGAGGCGATGTCGGCCCATTCGACCGCTACCGAGACGGTTCGCTCGTTCGAGTGGATCTTCGTCAGTCGGCAGATGACGACTTGGCCGACGTGCAGGCCCTTCGGGGCGAGTTTCTTCGCGTTCGCAAAAGGGAGGAACGCCGAGAGAGGCGGAAGACCGAACGAGAGTGTGTACCCTTTCTCCTCCACATCGTGTACTGCGGCGGGTAGGACGAACCCGCGCTTCAAGTCGCCCTTTGCGATTCCCTCATTGACCTTTTCCGGTTCGATCGAGAGCTCGACGCGGCGAGAAGACCGGACAGTCTCGTCCCCTTCGCGACCGGCGAGTTTTAGCTTTGTTGGGTCGGATACGGCGGTTGAAGTGACGACTGCGATGAGGAATTGGCCGGTATGGAAGAGTGCAGGCAAGCCTGGCAAGCCCTTGTCGGCCGCGCCCTCGTCTTCCTCATCACTCTCCTCCTCCTCGTCCTCGTCCGAGTCCTCCTCGCCGGCTTTCTCGAGTCGTGCGGTAAACTCGGAAGAGATGTTGGTGATGGGGACGTGACCAAGGAGCTGGTTTGGGAGCGAGACGATCACTTCGAGCGGGCGGACTTGGACGACCTGGCACAAGACCTTGGTTCCGGGGATCAGGCGCTACTCGGATCCTGCGTCAGCATTCGTCTGACATGTAGGCAGTCAGAAAGAGGAAAGGCACCTTGTAGTTGAGGTGCTCTACGCGGAACGCATCCTTCGGGATCTGGTTCTTCGCCTTGACCTCGCCCTTCAGTGCGCGCTCGAGTTTCCGCCGCTTTGCCTTGCCCTTGTCCTTGATCACCTCGGTCTCCTTCTGTCGTTCGCGGTCCTGTGGAAGGACGCGCAAGAAGATGAGCATTTCCGCCGTCCGAAAGGTTGCGGGGAGGTGAACGAGAGCAGCTACGTCCCACGCACCTCGTCGTCCGCGTCGTCCATGGCCTCCTTCTCACCCTCGAGCTGCGCCTCCTTCACTTCACGCTGCGTCAACCCCGTCCCTCCCCCTCGAGGGAAATCAATCTCGTCCGGCTGGTTCAACAGCGACAGCGAGCTCTTCGTCACGACCGCCTTCTCCGGCTCGTCCTCCCTCTCCTCCCGCGTGCGTTTCTTCCCTCCCGCCGGCGCAGGTTTGGATGAAGCGGCGGTTGAGGCTGTGCGTCGAGATGGAGGGTGTGAGGAAGAGGCCGCCTTGAACGGCTTCGAGGCTGCACGCGGGCCGTGTGACTGCGTCGTGCGTGTCTTGCCTGCCATTCTAGCAAGCGAACAGGCCAGCAGGCGATGTCGAGCGAGTTGAACTGATGAAGAGATCAAGTCCGAGCGTAATTACAGATTAGGCTGAACTAATACAATTGCAAGAGGAACCTTTGCAACCCAACAACTGGAACAGGAGGGCCATTCTGCGAGCAGCGAATAAACATCGCGTCAGCAAGCGAAGCGGGTTGCAGCAGAGCGAATGCACCATCGTCTGGAAGACACGAGGACGGGAGAACAGGGGCGCGGTCGGGTTTCAGTCGGCCTCTTCGCGCAACGGTCCTGTCAGGAGCAGGCTGGCGCACGAGGCGCAGGAGCGGGACGGGTTGACGCCAGACGTCGTACAAGGTTCCGCTCTGAGAGACTCGACGGCGAGGTGAGCGGCCCGCGGCTCGGTAAGTACTGAACGAGCAGGAAGCTGTCAGACTCACTGTAAAAAAACACGCTTGTCCTGTCGGCACTGCAAACAGAAGCCTTGCTTGCAGCAGGAGCGAAGTGAGGCGTGAGTACGAGAGTCCTGCCACGGAGAGCCTAGGCAACGAAGCTGTCGCCGCCGGCGCAGAAGACGTACATATGTGTCGTGCGCAAGTACGGTAGTATCGCGAAAAGAATCGGGTCGGCGCGGTTGAACGACGCTCGACAGACCAAGCGGGTGTTGAAACCGCTCGACCTTTGACTTCTGCGAGCGGGAGAGAGCGGGGGCAAGTGGCGATGGGAGAGTGTGCACGGGCGAGAGCGAGAGCGCGCCTGTGGACGGGCTGCAGGAGCAGGCGCTCAAAGGCAAGGAGGACAAGGCTGCGAGCGAGCGAGCGAGGAAGGTCAGCAGTCGCTCAGAGTTGCCCTCGTCCCGTCCTCGTACCGTCGAAAAAGAGCTAGAGGAGACGGTCGACCGACTCACACGTCGACCTCGACACAGAGTGGACCAGCGCGTCGTCCACCAAGTCCTTGACGACGTCAAGCTGCGAGCGGAAAAGGAAGCGAGGGTACGAGCGCTAGGAAGGTCAGCCTCGACTGGCGGTTTGACTTGCGGGCGAAGGAGGCAACGAAGAGGGCTCGCTTACAGCGTGTCGTACTCGCAAGGGTCGAAGGGACTAGAGGCAGCGACTCTTTTCCTGGCACCACCTCCTCGACCCTGTCAACCGCAATCGCCGACCGACCACACCGCCCGTGACGTGTTCCCGCGTGCTTACTCAGCACCGGCTCGCTCACCTCATCCCGGTCCCACTTTCCGCTCAACTCGCTCTTGCCCTTGTCCTCCTCCTCCTCCTGCTGCTGCTGCCGGGCCAGTCATTCACGCGCCATGACCTCCTTCCCCTCGACCTTTGACCCCCGCACGCTCACCATCCCCCACTCCGTCGAACCCTCGCTGTCACCCACCACCCTCTTCGCCCAAGTCTCCTCTCCCGCCAATGCTTCACCTACTTCGCCCGTCCTGGTCTTCATCCACGGATACCCACAGAACCATACGCTTTGGGCTCCGCTGATGAGGTGGTATGACGAAGAGGGTAGCGAGGTGTTGAGCAAGTTCAGGGTCGTGGTGCCGGATCTGCCGGGGTGCGTCTCGCTCTGAAGCTTTTGTCAAGCACAAAGTGGCATGAAGCTGATCGTCAAAGGTGTCGACGTGCAGCTATGGCAAGTCCCGCAAGGTCATCTCATCCGATGGCTCACACCTCGCCAACAGCAAGCGCGAAGTCGGGCGGGACATGCTCTCCCTTGTCGACGCGCTCTTCCCCTCGAACCCACCGGTCATTCTGATCGGCCACGACCGCGGCGCCCGAGTCGCCTACCGTCTCGCCAAAGACCGTCCAGACCGGATCGTCGGTCTCAACGTTCAGGATATCGTCCCTACACCCGTGCAGTTCAAGCGACTGACGTACGACTCGACTCCCCGTCACGCACCAACGTTCAGGATGTACCACTGGATCCTCCTCGCCATGCCCGCTCCCCTCCCCGAATCACTCATCTTCTCCTCGCCCGAACAATCAGTCTGGTACGCCCGACACAGCCTCACGAGCTGGTCTGGACCCGCGGCGAAAGCGGTGTACGACCAGGAGCTCATGGAGAGCTGGTGCGAGCAGTACGCGGACAAGGACGTCTTGGTTGGAGCGCTCGAGGACTACCGCGCTGGCGCGACGATCGATCTCGAGCACGACGAAGTCGACGGGGACCATGTCCTCTCGCCTTCGTCCGCCCAGCAGCCTTCGCGCCTCAAGATCCCCCTCCTCGCGCTCTGGTGCCCAGGCCTCCAGGCGACGGGCTCGTCGATCCCCGCTGAACAAGAGGCCGGCGGAGTAGAAGGGATCTGGAAGGCTCGTGGGCCGGAAGGGGAGAAGACGAGGGCCAAGGCACTTGAGACGGAGGGCGCGGGACACTTTTTGCCGACTGAGGCGAAGGAGGAGGTTGGGAGGGAGATTGAGCAGTGGTTGAAGAGGTGGTTCTGAGGCGGGGGACGGAAAGGGGGTCTCTGTACGATGCTCGTCGGTTGTCTAAGGAGTTGATCAGTGCCATGGCATGATGGGCTGTTGTCCACATTCTCCCTCTCGTTGACCTTCGCAACTCGCGCTGGAACGTCTCTCATCGAGTTGCCTCGCCTCCCTCGCTTCTTTTGGGGGACTTTGCAAAGCATAATGGAGACACAGCTTGCTTCACCGACCACGCTCGCCGTCTCCACTCCACCGTTCGGCTCGCCTCCACTTGCACCACCTCTCTCTCGCTCCTCCCACTCACTCGCTCGCACACTCGTACGCGCGCTACAATGACCAAAACAGTTCAGATCGACGCAACTACGACCGTCCCCGTTCCGGGCTTTGGCGCGATGGGTTCGCCTGCTTCTTCTCCTCCTTGCCTCCACTTGCCCGCGACGACTGACGACGGCGTGTGCGCGCACGCAGGCATGTCCGCCTTTTACGGGCAGATCAACGACGAAGAGTCCAAGGCTACTCTGCGCAAGGCGATCGAGATCGCGCGTCCCTTCCTCAGTCTCCCCGCCTCGTGAGCGAGGCTGATCTTGAGAATGAGCGCAGGGCTGTACTTGCTGGGATACGTCGAGTATGTACGGTTGGGGACACAACGAGAAGATTATCGGCGAGGTGCTCAACGAGGGGGACAACAGGAAGAAGGTGCGTCTCCCGACACTTGGTGCCCTCTTGACAGTTTCGCTCCCATGGCTCGCCGAGGTCGTGTACCTGACGCCAGTTCGACGCAGGTCTTCCTCATCTCCAAGTTCGGGATCAAGCAAGACGGCAAAGGAGGAATGACTGTCGACGGTCCGTCCTTCTCTTCGCCTCCCGCTCTCGTTCGACGTACTGACTTTCCGGTTCACAGGCTCGCCTCAAAACGTCATTGACGCTCTCGAGCAGTCGATCAAGGACCTCGGAGGTCTGTACCCTGATGCATACCTGCTGCACAGGGTCGACAAGAAGGTGTGAGTTGGCGGTTCTTCGTACTTCAGCTACCATGTACGCTTGCGCTTCGCTGATTGCTTTACGAGACGTACGTTCCAGCCCGATCGAGGAGACCGTCCGCGCGCTGGACGCCCTGCGTAAAGAGGGCAAGACCAAATACATTGGTCTCTCCGAAGTACCTCTCTCCCTTCTCCCCTCTCCCCGACTCGCTCACATGCTCACGCGCAGTGCTCGGCCGCAACCCTCCGTCGCGCCGCGAAAGAAGCCCAGATCGACTTCGTCGAGATCGAGTACTCGCCATTCGAGTTGGTCATGGAGAAGAACGGCGTGTTGGAGGCCTGCAAGGAGTTGGGAATCAAGGTGTTGGCTTACTCGCCGCTTGGTCGTGGTGCGTCTACGTTCTCATCATGACTTACCTCGAGCTGGCGCGTTCGACGGCACCGAGACCGCTGTCCGTCCAAGTCGCCTTCGCAAGATCCTTCGCTAACTCCCGCTCTGCCGCATCGAACGCAGGCTTCCTCACCGGGCGTTACAAGAAGCCGGAAGACTTCTCCCTCGCCTCGGGCGACTTCCGCGCCGCCTTCCCGCGCTACACGAAGGAAAACTTTGACCGCAACTACAAGATTGTCGAGGTGCGTTCGGCTCTCGCCTCCTCCCGTCAAGTCTCTCCTCTCTGGGTGAAAGGAAATAGACGGTGAAAGGTCGCGATGAACGCAGGAACTCGAGCGCTTGGCGCAGAAGAAGGGATGCAAGCCCGGCCAACTCGCGCTTGCATGGCTCATGGCTCAAGGAGGCAACATCATCCCCATTCCCGGCGTGCGTCACTTTCTCTCACTCACTCTCACTCTCTCCCTCTCTCTCTCTCTCTCTCTCTCCCTCTCTCCCTCTCTCTCCTTCCGTCCCTCTCGGTGAGCTAACTGGATAGGACACAGACCAAGAGCGAAAAATACCTCATCGAGAACTTTGCGGCGAGGGAGATCGACCTCTCGGCGGATGAAGTGGCTGAGATCCGCAAGGTCTGCGAGGAGAACGCGCCTATCGGAGATAGGTATCCCGAATCAGCGATGCACACGCTGGACGGATAGAGGAGCGGCGGGAGACGTAGACGGAAACGCGAGAAGGCTTGAAACGAGTGTGAATGGTCGGTACTGCTTCTTTTGCGTCGCCGGGGGATGTCTACCAAGGTATCAAAGAGGGCTGAGGGTTGGAAGAGAAGAGCGCGGAACTAAGAGCGGCGTCGAGGCCGCCTACTCGCCCAACGCCTCTCGAACCTGCGCGCGCCACTTCCGCTGCAGCGTCACGCACTCGAGGAAGATCGAGTACTTGGCCTGGAGGAGCTTGAGCTCCTTCTCCGACGCCTGAGGCTTGATAGTCGAGCCGGGGCGGGTCATGCGGATCTACGCTCGTCGGGACAAGTGGTCAGCCTGCGTCGTGATGACCGCAAGCAAGCAGTGCGAGAGCCAAAGAGTAGCCGCGACACGCACCATAATGTCCCACAACCGGTCCTTCATGCCGTACGAGCTCTTCTCCGCCGAGTCCTGAGAGTCGAGCGTCTTGCCGAGCCGGTCGGCCTCTTCCGCCGCTGCTGCACCGAGCATCGCGCTGCCAAGGACGACGGATGCGGAAGACGAGTAGGGGAGCTGGACGGGCATGTTGCAGATGTCGGCGATGAGACTGCGAGGGGACAAGTCGGGCAAAGGCGTCAGTGGCTTTGTTGGCGAGGTCATCGAGCAGTCTCCTCGAGTGTCGCAGGTCGCGGACGAATGTAAAACTCGTCAAGAGCCACTCACGTCATGAGGAAGCGATTTTTGACGAGTCTGTACGTGGTCGACGGTTTGAAGCGGTCAGCCTCGCGCGTCCAAGCAGCGAACTCGCCAGCCAAGACGACAGTCAACGCACCCTCCGCTCATAAAGATACTCTCAACTTTGTGACCGCTCTTGTTCATCTCGTCAATGATGTGCTTTGTCTGCAACGCGATCGCCTCGCCCGTCGCATAGTACCGCAGAGCGAGGTCGCCGATCGTCTTGTCGAGTTGCATGCCGATCAGCATGCCCCGCATGTCGACGTCGGCGAGGGGAGAGCGGTTGCCTGTGGAGAAAGAGCGTCAATCCTCGAACTGCAGGAAACCGTGAAGGACGCCGTCCGCGGCCGACGAAGGTCGCCGGTGTTCACAGGCATCACGTCAACCTCGAGAAACATCGACGCACCGTGCAAGTCGGGGTACAGGTACATATCCCTTGTCAAGTAGCTCATGAACGGCACGCCCTTCTCCTTGACCAACTGCTCGAGGATCTCGGTCAAAAGGGAGAAGTGGTTCGTGCCCTTCTCTTTTGCAAGCTGCTTGAGCTTGTCGGAAGCCGGGTGCGTGTCGATCATGAAGTCGAGCAGTTGCCCGGTCGAGGATTGGCCGCCTTCGTTCATCCAGTCTGTGCGGGCCAGAGATCGAGATCGACTGGGAGCGTCAGCTCGTGAAGGCAACGACAGGCGCAGGGGTGAATGTCTCGCACGCACATCCTGGGAAAACAGCGTGCTTGTACGGTCCCCACACGCCCTTGACAAACACCGCTTCCTCGCTCTGGACGATATGGCAGGTGCTGGTTCCAGCAATAGCGGCAAGTCGGTGTGCGGCGTCATCGAGCGTTGTCGTCTTCTGACCCTCCATCGGTGCGGCGACGGTACCGATCCAGCCGGCATACCTGCGCGGTACCGGTCATCAGCTTCGAAGCGGTAAGAGCAGCGCGAGCAAACTCACGCATCGATGACGGCGCTTCCGACAGCGGTTCCCTCTTTCAAGCCAAGCTCTTCGGCTGCCTTCTTTGAGAGTCCTCGGCCGACGGGCTGGCCGGCGGTGAGAATAAGGCCGTTCTTGCCCGGAAGGCCGCCGACTTGGACAAAGTCGTTCTTGACCTGCAGCGACGACGAGGTCGTTAGTTTTATAAACGCTGGGGAGGAGCCCGAAATGCGAGCTAGTTGCAGGAATCGAGCGGAAAGGCAGTCTGGTCCAACGACTCACGAATTCCTCCAATCCGATCTGCTCGAAGAACTCCCTGTTCCACCCCTCACTGCCCTCGACACCGGGCGGGACATACGAGCACTTGCAACCAAGCGAACAGTTGGATCGGGCGAGGTCGCCCGTTGCGCGGTAGGTGAGCCAGTCAGGGAGGTCGAAGAACATGCAGGAGGAGAACAGGGACGATGGCATGTGGTTCTTGAGCCAGAGCATCTGTGCGCGCAAGATCGCAGCGGATTATCATCAGCTTCTTTATTGCCGAATGGGCGACAGAGATGGATTGTCGTGGACTTGACGCACCTTGGGAATCTCCATCTCGAGCGAAATGGTGTTGCCGACGTATTTGAGCCATGGACTGCGTAAGCACCGAAGTGGATGCGATCAGACCAGCCCGTCTAGAGAACCGCCGAGACCACTGCAAACGCACCTCTGAGTCGAGTTGATCAGCTTGGCCTCCTTCGATGCTCGGTGGTCTGCACAAGAACGGACAGCCGACGCCGAGCTGAGCCTTCGTAGCGAGGGCGGCGGAGGGAACGGTGGACGCACCCGCCCACAGGATGATGTCCCTCACTTCCGCCTCCTTCGCAGCCTTTTCACTGCTCCACGAACCAGGCGTCACCGGCACAGGCGCTCCCGAGTCGAGCTTGGCGGCGACAAGCGAGCAAGTCGCGTCGAAGCCGACTCCGCGAACCCGGGCCGGGTCGACCTTGGAGTCGCGCAAGACGTCCTTGCAAGCGGACGAGATGCAGTTCCAGACTATTTGCGTCGCGGTACGGAGCGAAGGACAGGGTCAGCGGCGAGGTGTCACCTCGTCGTTGTGGGGGTCGAGGTGGAGCGGGAGCCTGAGGACTGACTCTGGGTCGAGGACTGCTCAAAGATGTCCTTGTCGCGGTCATCCCTCCACGTAGTCGTGTTGTATGTCGACTCTGCGACAATATCTCCCTCCGCCGAGACGAGCGCAGCCCTTGCCGACCCTGTTCCACTGCGAGCGATGAGAAACGCGAACGAGTGAGCGGCGTGTGGTGGCGTGAAGCGGTCGGGCTGACTGACACGTCTACGCCGATGTAGTAGCTCGTCGAGGCAGCCATGTCCAGTCTGTGAGCTGTGAGAGCGAGGGTGAGCCAGTCGAGGATGAGGACAAGAAAGCGGGGTCCAGCCGAACCGAACCGCTACGTCACTATATGCGAGACGACCAGCTTGGACAGCGTCGCAGAAGAGTGTGCGCAGTGGAGCGTGCGTACAAAAGACTTCAAGCGAGAGCGAGGTGACTGGCGGAGCGGGAGAAGGAGAAGCGGACGAGGACATGATGGCGCGCGGGCGACAGTACTCGTGACAACAACTAACGTTGACAGCGCAGAACCAGCTCTAGAAGTTGAAGGCGTCGAAGGAGAACTCGGCGGGAGCCTTGGCCTCGACCCGAACAGTCTTGACGACCTCCCTGAACTGCTTCCTTTGCCTCTCCCTTTCCTCCGCGTCTTCGCCCTCAGGCTGGAGTGGCGCAGGCGAAGCGACTCGGCTGGGTATGTTGGACGGCGGGAGAGAGATGTCGAGCTTGGTCGAGCTGCGGAGGAGAGAGTGGCGGCGGGCATGGGCGCCGAGGAGGGAGGGCCGGCGAGGAGCGGTGGAGGCGGAGGGCGGCGCGAATTGCCAGGTGCGAAGGAGGTTCAGAGCCAGAACGTGGCAGCCTGCGACGAGGAAGAGTGAGTGGACTACACTGGTCGAGGGGAAAACGCGAACTCACCCATGCGACACAAGATGCGTGAGATGTGCAGGACGAACTGCAAGACGATCCATGTCAGTGTTCGCTGCACTTCCTCGGCGAGGCAACGCACGTTAAACTCGGTCTTGCCGGGCACCGCGATCGCACCCTTGACCGTCTGCAGAGACCAACTCCGCAGCTGGGCGAAGAGGAAGACGAGTGCCGGGTCTTCGCGCGTAGGGCTCAATACGACGGAAAGATTATAGGGTAGGCTAGAGGCGAGGTCGGGGAGCGGTGTCTGCGCATGCAAGGTCAGTAACGTCGGACGAAGAGGGGAACGAAAGACGCACGACGATGATCTGCACTGCCAGATCTCGCCTGCCCAGCATCCACAACGCCCAGCTCCCAAGCCACCGGTACCCTTTCCCGAAGGCAAGCGGCACGACCGTCTCCTCCAGCAACGAACGCAGCACCGGTCCGTCGTCGCCTCCTTCGTAGGTCCTCGCGAGCGCGACGGCGAGCTGGAAGTCGTCGAGCTGGCGGATGCAGACGCTGACTGCGTCTTTCAAGCTGCCACCGAGGAGGAAAAACGCAGCGGCGAAGACTGCGAGTCGACGAATCAGCGCAAGCCGGTCGGAAGGTATCGCAAGAGACCGACGCACGGAATCGCTGCTTGCTCATCAGCGCAAACGCATTCTTCAGCGCCGCCGACTTCCACCTTGGCTCGTCAAAGTCGTTCGACAAGAACTTGATCATCTGTCGTTGCTCGGCATGCCCGCTTGCTTGCTTCCAGAAGGTCGTGACAATGTGCCGCTTCTTCAGCGCAAGGTAGAACAGCATTGCCGAGACCGGGTCGCGGTCTTCTGCATCTGGTCCGTTGAATTCGGTGCGGCCGATCGATTCGATGGTGCGAACCTGGCAGAGAGCCGATCAGCGAGGCGAGACAAGCGATTATGTGCAGCGACGTACCAGCACTTCCGGCGATCTGATCCACAAAGCGACACCCAGCATCCTCGCTGCCGCCCAGGTCAGCTTGCCAGCGCTCGCCTTCGTACACTCCTCGAGCAAGACATCCTGGTTCTCACTATGAAACGCCCAGACCATGTCGCGGTACTGCAGGCGGGGCATTGGCTTCTTCTGCTCAACAGGCGTCGACCGCGATGAAGAAGGCAATGCGGGTGACTTGTTGTAGAGGAAGAAGGAGCGCATCGAGATGAGGAACCGGACGCCGTTGTCGTCGAGGGACAATGTGCGGGTTTGCGTCTGCGGGAGCGAATTGCTCAGTAAGTCAGCGGACATGAGGATGACGCCGCCCAGCTCACCTCGAAGACGGTCTGGACGAGGACGGCGAGATGCTCGTGGTCGAGCTTGTTCAGGCCGTGCAGCGAGCGCCGACGCAGGGCTGCCAGTAAGCGGGAGACATCGTCGGCCGAGAGAACAGGACGTGGTTCAAATCTACACAGTAAGCGACAGTCAGCGCGGTACTTGGGCGATAGAGAATGGACCGACACACGAGGAGGAAGGGGAGCCGGAGGTTGTGAGGGCAGCGAAGATGTCGTGCGACGCGCTCTTCTTCTGCTTATTCGAGCGAGATCAACTCATGCTCCCAAAGCGGGGGACCAAGTCTGCCGCACCTTCGTACTGCGATGCGGATTGCGGAGGAAGGCATCGAGCGTGAGCGTCTGTACGCCTTCCTTCATCGGTACAGGCGTGAGGTGCCCGTCCATGGTGAGCTCGGCGGCGAGACCTGCGAGGACCTTAACGACGACGTCGAATAGGCCTGCGTAACGAATATCAGCTGATGAAGGCGGTTCGCCGAGGCGCTTCAGGCGGACCTTGCAGAAGAGCCTGGAAGAGCAGCTGAGGGTGATGGAGCGGTAGTGGTGCGCAAAGACTTGCTGCTAGGCGATGCGCATCCTGATGGCCGATGTCGAGTTTCGAGGAGTAGAAGAAGAGGTGTTCGGCCGCGGCAACGGCAAGGCCTGTCGCGAGCCAGCGAACGTTCGTGATCGGAGCGGGCAGAACGCTGTTTGAATATGGATATCAGCGTGGCCGGTGGAAAGGAAGAAAGAGCCGGCGCACTCGTCTATCCGTACCGTCGCATAGGTCGTCCAGCTTGGTCGTCCGGTCAAGTCGTCTAGCCGTTGCGCACACCACAGCGAGACCTCTTTCGCTGCTGCAACTGCCAAAGTCCGCCCGTCGACCGACCATTCGAGCTTGACGAGCGGATCGCTGAGCGGGGAGACCGTCAGCGCGGCCGATTATGTAGCGGGAGAACGCGGTACCCACTCGAGCCCCTGCGAGAACTGCTCGCCTGAGCTGAACTCGGACGACTTGGGGTCCCAGATCGAGAGTCGCGGTCGGTCATCGTCCTCGAGCGAGACTGGCAGTCGGGAAGGCGTCAGCCACAATCAAGCTGGAGGGATCAGCCGGAGACGCACCAAGGGCTGATGTCCCGTCCCAACTACACGCGATCGCCTGAACCCGTTTCAAGCCCGTCTTGACAGTCCCGTCCGGATACCACCCCTCATACGGCTCCGACAAGCGCGTCGACCAGCGATGCAGCTTGCCCTCCTCGTCAAGCAGGACGACCGAAACCTCGTCGACTACTTCGAGACCAGGCTCGTTTGGTACGGGCGAGGCAAGGACGTAGCGAGTCGACCCCAAGTCGTGCGATGGACCGTCGGTAAGGCTCTTCGAGGGGTAGTGGTAGATCCAGGTGCGAATGACTGATTCGGAGGTGACCCCGACAATAGTCGTGCTGAGCGAGTCTTCATTTGTGCGGACGACGAAGAAGGTCAAGGCGTCGTCCACCGAGACGGGAGACTGGGCGGCTGTGATGAAGCGTAGTCGACCGGATCGGCGGAACTTGAGTACCTGGATCCGGTCACTCGAGGCTGAGGCAATCACTCGACCTGCAAATAGTCTTTTTGTGAGTATCGGAGGAACCCGGACAAGCGAAGAACGAGTGCACCTCCTCGCCATGTGGCGATCTTCGCATCAGGCGGTAACCTTGCATCCGCGACAAATGACTCCGTCACGACCTCATCCTCACCCATCTCCCAGCTCTGTATACGCCCGTTCTCTCCCAGCACGAGCAGCGCCTCTCCATCGCCTTTGAGCGTCGGTCGAAGCTGGCGAATGGGGCCGACGACGCTGACGGATGGCGCGACAGGCGAACCACGGAAGACGGGCTTGGTCGCTGCGACAAGACGAGATGTCGGGATTGTCGCGCGAGAATGGACGAAGGTACCGCGTGAAGAGCGTCCGATAAGGTGGAACGAGGATGGGTCACTGCGAGAAGAGAGGAGGTGCGGATAGCGGAAGTTGGGCAGCTCGGTCGGCTGGAAGACGTTTTCCTGCAAGACTTCAGTGGTCTGCGTCAGGCAGGTCGGCGGCCGGCAGTCGAAGTTCTGCAGTGATGATTGTCAACGAGCGCACGCACAAGAGGCGGGGGACGAACTGACCGAGACAGTCGTCAGGTGAGCAGACCCGTCCGAGAATACGGTCACAAAATCGTCCTCAGTCCCGCCTCGCTCGGGATGCTGCGTCCGCTCCATTGGCCGGGTTCGCCAATAAAGAGTCGCAAGAGGAACTTGCTTCGGCAGCGTCGAATGTACGTCAAGCGACGCCCAGAGCGAGAAAAAGTCGGGTTCGTCGATCACGCAGCCCCAGACGCGGAACACGCCGTCGATGGTTTGGGTGAACAGGACCGGGCCGGAGCTGCGCGAAGACGGGCGTGAGAAAGCGCTTCAAGCTCGAGGATGATATAATGTGGCTCACTCTGCGATGTCGTCGCTCGGACGCCAGGAGACGTTGCGGATGCGGACAGAGTGAAGAGCGCGGGAACGGAACGAGAGGCGGTTGGTAGTAGTCGACGACGACGCGGGGAGGACGTTGCTGAGAACGACGGTGCTGCTTGTCTGCGACATACAGTGACGTCAGTTCGAGATCGACAACCTGAGCAGAGAAAAATACGGACGGGTGCGACCGTCGCAAGGACGTTGCTGAGAACGACGGTGCTGCTTGTCTGCGACATACAGTGACGTCAGTTCGAGATCGACAACCTGAGCAGAGAAAAATACGGACGGGTGCGACCGTCGCAAGGACGAGAGCCGAGGGCGACAACCGAACCAGCGATACTGGTCTGTTTGGCCTGCAAAGCAGCAAATTCAGCTTGTCATCAGGGAACCAGTCATAAAGAAGCGAAACGCGTACGGTAAGGAACCAACTCGCGTCCACACAGGCAAAGCGCCCCGCTCGTCGAGAGACCAGAGAGTCGCTCCTTCGCCCGCAACGACGATCATGTCTAGGGATCCGCACCATCAGCGACGCATACAAGACGAACAGAAGCCTGAGCGCACCTTTGACAAAGTCGATGGCCTGCACGTCGTGCGAAGCAGCGAAACTCGAGTGGATCCGCCAGGACTGCCCCCGCCCGCTCGTCCACACCGCGACTCTTCGCCGCGAGACGGCTGCAATCTGTACAGCGAAGACCATTCATCAGCTTGATACGGAGGTCGAGAACTCGAGCAATTCACTCGTCCTGTAGAGACATCCACTGCGACCGCATTGACCTTTCCCTCGCCCGCCTGTCCCGGGAAAGCCTCTTCGAGCAGCAGACCCTGCAAGAGCTTGCATCCCTCGTCCAGTAGGTCTACTCTGTCGCCCACAGCGGCCACCTGCGAGGCGGGAAACGCTTCATCAGCTCCCACATCGGGTCCTCGAGGGAGGCGGGAGAAAACTCGCGAGAGCGGGTCTGTGATGGACGAGCGCCGCTGCTACCGAGTTTGAACCATTCTCAGGAGCACCGACAGCCGACTCTTGCAGCACCAGCGACGGCATGCAGCGGTGCGTCGAGGGCGAACCTCTCGCTGCATCCCTCTCGCTCGTACAAGCCACTCGACATCGCTGGATTGGCTGTTGCTCCAGTTTGTATTGCTATCGGGAGAAATCCCAACATCCATATCGCGCACCTTACCCCGGCATCGTTGGCGCGGCTCAAGCGAGTCGCGATGTCGCCGGAGCGCTCTCCCAGCATCGCCGCCAGAGAAGTATACTGAGGCAGGCCGAACGGGTTCGTCCTTGATGGGATCGGATACATTCGATCAAATCTCGACTTGCCGCGGAATAGACCAATTATGGCGAGAGAGGACTGTGTCACCCTCTTCGCACACCTCGAGTCTTTGCCCAACCAGCAAGGGACAGGCGCCATACTCGGCTACGGTTCTCCGGAAATCGGTAAGCTTGTGCGTTCGCTGCTTGAGGAAGCTGCTGATCATCCGATTTCGCAGGAAAGAGCTGCTCCTTGCGCTACGCGGCAAATCGTCGGGCGAAAGATTGCAGGCCCATCTGCTGGCTGTGAACACCTAGTTAACACCTGGTCATCATGAAGAACGAAGGCTTCTTCGCGGCCGACGCTAAGGTCTTGCCGTCACTCCATTCCCTCCTCCCTCCCCTCGTCCTCATCGACGCCAGCCACCTGAACGACGTCCTCCCCGCCGAAGTCTACCTCGGCCTCAGCTACCCAACGATTTTCGCATGCTCTCCCAACGAGTCACGCTACTCGCGTTACTTGAAGGATCCGCTTGCTCGCGTCTTCGCGTTCGACCCCATCTACCGCCACGAGTTCAACCGCTTCCTGTGCGTCAACTCACTCGACGTATAATCTACAGTGAGCTGACTCAAGTGAACGGCAGCACACTGCTGGCAGAGATCGCCGCAAAGGAGAAAGAAGCCCAACTCCTCTCGCTCTCCTCCATCCGCCCTTTGGCCACGCTGCGACGACGCGCAACCCCGATCCACGCATGCCAGACTACATTCAACAGCTCATTGCCAAGGCGTCCTCAACTAGCACGATAGCCAATAACGATCCTCCTCCAACCGCCAACCTGGCCACGTCGCAAGGCTTTTCGCAATCCTCCTCGCCGCGGACGAGCGTGACGGCTTTGACCGATCGTGCGGCTTCCTCACCAACTGCCGCAGCACCTCCTGCCCGGCCGCCGCCAACCGCTTCCTCCCACGCACGTTCGCCACTTCTCTCGACCCTTCCGGTTCCGCCCTCGACCGCGGCCAGCCCGCCTGTCACAGCGCACAACTCGATGTCGCTCGCTGACTCATCGGCCGGTCAGAGAAAGTGGGGGGCGGAGAGTGTCTGCTCGATCCGTCTCGAGCTACTCCCTACCCAGCTCCTACTCCTGCCCCGTGTTGAGGCGTACTGGACCGCGCGTGCGCAATCGCTAGACCTCCACTCGCCTGTGGAAGTCTTCCAGAGCATTGGTCCGACCTTCCGTGACGTCTTCGACGTCTCGAAGACGACCGGGAAACTCGAGGCCGACATTTTCGGCAGTCAGATCCTGTCAGGACCTATCTCTGAGCTTGCACAAGTTTGAATCGACGGAATTGCCGCAAGTGACACCGTCAGCTCAGCAGCTGACTGGATATCACCAGCACCTGTTCGAGACTCTGAAGACGGAGAAGCTCACCAAGACGCCGATGACCGAGGACTTCGTAGGCTCCCCTCTCATCCGCTGCCATATCCTGAGGAGCATACAGCAGCGGACCGATCTCGATCACCGTTAACTCCTTGCACGAGCGTCCTTCGATCTTCGGCGTCATCTTCGAGAGTGCGGTTTATTCCCTTTTCCGGCATCAGTCCTACGAGGATCTCTTCCGTCATCGACCCTGCCGAGAACTTCACCATTCCGCCTGGTCTGCCGACGCAAGACATCGATAACTTTACCAACCTTCCGCTACAACGAAGTCGCATGGGTCTCTCTCCTCCCAACTTCCCTACTTTCGACTGCATCATCGTCCTCGGCACGCAATTGCCGCCTCGCGTCTGCCTCCTTCAGGTGACCGTAGCCCCGTCACACGCCATGCCGCCCAAAGGCTTCAATGCGGTCCGCGACGCGCTCAAGCGGGCCAAGGTGACGGACGACTTGCAGCTCCATCTCGTGTGGCCCACCCGACGATAGAGGTGGCGCGGAACGTTGCACAGTCTTTCCAGGAGGCGCGGGAGCAGGTGGCCGCTGCAGGAGGGGCGGTCGAGAGGTGGGTGGACGGAGGGGCGGGCGAAGAAGCGGACATCGCGAGAGACGAGACGGCGGACGAGGCGGTGGACGCCAAGACGGATCTTCAAGCAGCGGTGAGTGGAGCTTCCCTGCCTCAATATCTACTCGCCCACCTTCTCGCATCGAGGATATGGGACGAAGTGTGGCGAGTACGGAAGGCGCGGACACGGAGCCGCCGGCGCCCAGGAAGGCCAAGACGATAAAGAAGCCGTTTCTCGCCGAGCTGTACCGCTACGACCTCGGCTACGTGGTGGCCTCCGACTTCGACCTTTTCCGCAAGGCGAAGAGCGCGGCGGCAAGTTCCACTACTCATTCCCGCGCTCTCGCGTGCTGGCCTCGCCCCAACTACGCGCAGATAGAAAAGCATCGCCATGAGCCGCGACCCTTCGTACAACTAGCTCAATTCGCCCGTTTCAGCTTCCCCCCTCGTCTCTCTTCTCGCCTCTCCCCTCCCCTCTCTTCCCTCAGACGCCCCGAGATTCGGAGCGTCGTCGACTACGCCTGCGCGGACTTGCAGCCCCTGGCGGAGCGGGGCACCTGTCGCAGTCTTGCTCTCGTTGGTCGGGACTGGCGCGAGATGGCTCGGCGACGAATCTTCCGCGAAGTCGCCGTCGCCTCGACTGACGCACTCGAATGAGCGGCCTCTGTCTTTTCGCAGTCTTCCCGCGCCGTTGGACGGTTCGTTGGCGACCTGTCCCTCCACTTTACGCTCGAGGAACCGCGGGAGGAAGACCTTACGCGGCTCTACAACAGTTGCAGTCAACTGAGCAGCTTGCACTTGACGGCTACCTACGAGATTATGGGTGTCCTCGTCTCGACACTGCTGTCGACGTTCGCAGGACGCGCTCTCGAGTCGATCCGACTGCGCCTCGCAGAACGCGTCACTCCGGCAATCGCCCTCAGCTTCTTTGAGGAGCTCACCTCGTTGCCGAACGTACAGCGGTGTGAAGTTGCAGCCGCCCAAGCCGTTACTCACGCCAGCACTCGCATCAACGGCCGACTCTCCCTCACGCAACTTCACATCGGTTTCCCTCCCGAAGACGCTATCGACAGTTCGAAGCACCTCGTCAAGTACCGCACTCCACATGGTGACTTTTCAGAGCTCAAGACGGGCGACTTTTGCTGTGGGCGACTCGGCGAGCGCATGATCCAGTCTATCCGGTCAGCCTCATCGGTGACTTCCCTGCGGATCTTCGACTGCAGGCGCGAAGATAACATAGACAACTGCGATATCCTCGTTGCGTGTCCCGCGCTCGCGCACCTCGACATTGAAGGCGAAACGATGAGCGTCAACGAGACGCAAGTCCTCCTCGAAGCGATCCCGCCCTCTCCCGTCACGGCCGCTCTAGACTTGGGCGTCACTTTCAAAAGCGCCATCAAGTATCAGCACCTGAACGACATTCTCAAGCTGCGCAAGTTGGCTGGGCTGACCAAGGTTCGGCTAGCTTTCCACAAGCACTCCGAGGTGTGGGCAGAAAGAGACGGGCACGGTGGGCGTGTGTGACAGGTGCGTGCATGCGCGTCTGGCTCGTGAGCGGCGACGTACTGATGCTTCGACTGGGCACAGCGCGTTCGCCTCGACAAATGCCTCCGGCGATAACTGACAGCCGCCTCCGCCTCGGTTACTTCCACCGTATCTCGGCTCTTAACCGTCGTCTTCTGCAGTTGACGTGATCATTGCGCGGCAACTTGCCCAATGGACTCAGTTGTCTTCTTCAATCTATCGCGGAGATTGCCTCGGCCGCGATCTCGACGGATTTCGGTAGCTTGGGGTCCACGTGACTGAGTGAGACGCCGTGGATGTGCATTTCACACTCGAGAAAGCCCAAAAGAGCGTTGTCGACAATTGTGTCAGCCTCGTCGACAGCGACGGAGGACAAGCTCGGGAAAGTTGACGTTCTCTCACTCGCTCTCAACGCTTGCTGGATTCGCTGAGGCTTCCGTAGAGCTTTCAGACACTTGCTTGACCGTCTTGTCGATCGCCGCGCTTCCTACGACCGTGCCACCCTCTCACTCGCAAACCAGCAGCGCCTCATCGCGACATGGTGCGTCAGCCACACTCAGCTCGTGTAAGAGAGCGCTGGACTGACAGATGCTCTCATACAGCCGAACGGACGGCCTGAGCGCAAGAACGGCGCGCAGAAGCGCAAGGTGGACAAATCGGGACTTGGTCGAGCTATCATCAACCGGAAAGTGAGGGCGGCGAGGGATGCGCAGGACCCGACCCTGGTGTGTTGCGTTGCTCTGAGGAACGAGTGACAGGAGCTGACGAGACCCTCGAGCAGCATTCGTCCGAGATTGCGGCGGGTCTGTCCTCCGTTACTCAGGAGAACGACCTCGACGAGTTCCTCAGCACCGCGCAGCTCGCAGAGACCGACTTCTCGGCCGGTTAGCAAGATAAACGCTCTCAGGCTACGACAAGGCTGACGTCTTCGCTTCAATAGAGCGCCAAAACATCAAGGTCGTCTCGGACCCCTCCTTGAACGCCGCCTCGCACAACCCCTACCTCCTCACTCCTCAACAAGAAGCCGAGCTGCGAACGAAGCAGAGCAAGAACCAGCAACGGCTACAGGTGCCCCGACGACCGCCTTGGACGAGGCAGATGACGACGGTTGAGCTGGAGAGGCAGGAGAGGGATGCGTTCCTTGAGTGGCGACGCGGGCTCGCCGAGTGCGTTCCCCGCCTTTTCTGCTCTGCTGTGGCGCGACTGACGGTTCGCGATACTCGCAGCCTCCAAGACAACCAAGCCCTCCTTCTCACCCCCTTCGAGCGTAACCTCGAAGTCTGGCGCCAACTCTGGCGAACCCTCGAGCGATCCGACCTGATCGTGCAGATCGTCGACGCCCGAAACCCTCTCACCTTCCGCTCGGCCGACTTGGAGAAGTATGTGCTGGAGCTGAACGAGCACGAGCAGCCGAAGGAGGAGGGAGAGCCGGCGCCGAAGCGGAAGAACCTGCTGTTGATCAACAAGTCCGACCTGCTGACGCGGAAACAGAGGTGCGTACTCTGGCGAGGAATACGGACGTCGGTAGTCTGCTGACCTTGCCTTCTGCTCGCCAGAGAGGAGTGGGCCAAATACTTCGAGGCGAACGGTATCCAGTACGCCTTCTTCTCGGCTGCAAACGGCATCGCCCTGCAGGAAGAGCGTGCGCGGCAAGAAGAGCTCGCAAACGGTGCGGAGGAGTCATCGGACGAGGAGGACGAGGACGACATTCCGGGGATGAAGATCCCAAAGTCGGGCAACAAGCTCAAGGGCTTGAACGCGACGCCCAAGACGGAGACTGCGCCGGCTCCGCGGAGACGGGTAGTCGGGCCGGACGAGTCGAGCGATGAGGAGGACGAGGAGGATTCGGATGAGGAGTTAGCGGGGATCATGCGGAGGGGAATGGGTATCTCGCTGCCCGGCAGTGACGAGAGCGAGCGGACGCGGATTCTGAGTGTACTGGAGCTGGAGGAGCTGTTCCTAAGCCATGCGCCAGAAGGTGCGTTGCTTCCCTCGTCCGCCCTCCTTCCCTGCGCTCACACAACTTTTGCCCCTCAGTCTCGCTCGCGAAGGGTCACGGCAACGAGAAGCTTGTTGTTGGCCTCGTCGGATACCCTAACGTCGGAAAGTCGTCTACGATCAACGCCCTCATCGGCGAGAAGAAGGTGTCGGTCTCGTCAACTCCCGGCAAGACGAAGCACTTCCAGACGATCCGGCTCTCGCCCGACGTCCTCCTCTGTGACTGCCCCGGTCTCGTCTTCCCCCAATTCGCCGCGACAAAAGCCGACCTCGTCTGCAACGGTGTCCTCCCGATCGACCAGCTGCGCGAGTTCACCGGCCCGGTCGAGCTCGTCACCCGGCGGATCCCGCAGGAGGTGCTCGAGGGCACGTACGGTCTTCGGATCACGATTCTGCCAGAGAACGAGGGCGGAACGGGCGTTCCCACCGCGGCCGAGTTCCTGAACACCTTCTCCAGTACGTCGCATCTCGCTCGCGCTTCTTGGTGGCTCTGACCTTCTCGTCGTCCCGCAGTCGCTCGTGGTTTCTTCACCGGTGGCCAAGGCAACCCCGACCAATCCCGCTCGTCTCGCCTCGTCTTGAAGGACTACGTCAACGGCAAACTCCTCTACTGCCACCCGCCTCCCGGCACCGACGCCGACGAGTTCAACCGCGAAACGCGCGACATCGAGCGTTTGCGAGCGCAGAACAAGCTCAAGCGCAAGATGGCGCCCATGACACGCGTCAGCCAGAAGTCTGACTACTACGTTCACAACCCGGCTGCGGCTGCTGCGGGTGCTCCTGGAGGGGGACGACCGAGTGAGGCGCGCGGGAAGGGGCAGAGCGCGAAGGCGAATGCGTTGGACAACTCGTTCTTTGGTGCGGATGTTGGAAAGGCGGTGATTGCCGGCCTGAAGGGGAAGAAGGTGAACGCGGCGACGGGCGGCGAGGACAAGAAGCACTTCAAGAAGAAGCGCGAGAAGCAGCGTTCGGGCAGGGGCTACGAGGTTTGAGGAGCATCACCTGAAACGTAGCTCTCCTCCAATGGCATTGTCTGTCGTCCGAGAGTTGCTGCTTTGCCTGCCGACTATCTCTGCGTGCTCGCGACTGCAAGAGTCGGTGCGACCGGCTGCATTGCGAGACGTTCAACCGCTCTAAACGAACGTAAACCTCTTCTCACCGCTGTCACCCTGCGCATCGAGTCCGCACATCCTCCTCGCGTCCTTCGTACCAACGATCCGCTCGACCCTCAAGACATCGTACTTGGAGAAGAGGACGTGCGACGAGAGCTCGCTCTCGTCGACGTCTGCGTCGCCTGAGGGCTGGAAAGAGGGGAGAGACGAGGGTGCGGTGAAGGGAAAGGCGAGGACTTCGGGGTAGTAGAGCGGATGGAGGGGCGGGGCGTAGAAGACGAAGGTCTTGGCCCCTCGCAGGCGGTAGCTGTGTGCAAAGAGCGAGCTCCGTGAGTTGGCGTTCTGCTTCGAAGGTGCGCAACCCCGAAGAGCGAGAGTACAACACGCACCGACGGAAGAAGTGGAACCGCTCCGTCACCAACAAGAACTTCTTCTTGCCCTGGAAGAACGCGCCCCTCGTCCTCGAGATCTCGGGCGTGTCAGAGTATTCGGAAATGGCGGCGAACGAAAAGTCGGATCCGAGCCGGGAGATGTTCTTCTGGAGGTAGCGCTTGAGGCGGACGAAGTCAAAGTAGGAGGGGACGAAGATGAGGGTTTGGGAGGACGAGACGGCGGATTTGAGCAGGGTCGGCAGGGTCTGGAACAAGACCGCTCGCGTCGATCAGCACCGGCATGATTGAGCGCAGTGGGTGAACCGATCGCACGAAAGCTCGCCGCACCTTGGTCGTGAAGAACTCGAACCGCTTCTCGTCCTCCTCCCACACCTCTCCCCCTTCAAACCTGCTCCAAACCTGCCTCAACCCCCTCGGCACCATCACCAGCACTCCCTCGCCGTTATTCGGCGCGCGAGGGATAGCACGAAGCTTGCCGGATCGGTTGTGGCAGGAGCGCGTGAAGAGGGCGCGCAGTTCGGGAGAGTCAAAGGAGGAGAGGAGGATGGATTGGCGGAGGTGGGCGGCTCTGCATGGAGGTTGAGGTCAGCTCGGGTGCGAGGGAGGACGGGAATTCGAGACGCACTTTCCGTCAAGGTACCAAGGCTTGACGCGCGAGAAGTCGCAGCCGTGGTCCTCCTCAGGCATCTTGTTGAGCCGTTCCATCACGAACTGCGTGGAAAATTTCGTCCAATGATCGAATAGCGTCAGCAAACGCTCCTAGTGCCATCAATGTAGCCTGTACGCACCTGGACGTGTTCCCAGTTTTGCATGAGCATCACGTCCATCTGGTCGACGATGAGGATCTCGATGGAAGAGAGGAAGTCCGAGTCACTGTCAGAGAGGCGATGCATCTGACCGTCAGTACCCGCGCAAGAGTGATCCATCAACGGAAGAGCCTGCCGCCCAACTCACCCATCCTTTTCGATACTCGTTCTCAACCCCAATGGACTCGCCACAATCACATCCGCCTGATAAAATTCGCTAAACATTTTCGCGGCCTTCCTCGTCACCTTGATCCCACAGCGGAACGTATCATCAATGTTGCCCTTGAAGGTCTCGACATGGTCGCGCGGGTACTCGTCTGCTCGTTCGGCGAGTTTGTCGGATGCGCCTTCGGGGAGGGAGTATTCCGAGACGAAGCGAGGGTAGGACTCGATGAGGGAGGTGGTCGGGGGCAGGTACGAGACGAGGTGTTGCACCCAGGTGAGAGCGGAGTTGCGGAAGGGCGTGAGGAGGAGGACTTTCGGGCGGGTGAAGGACTGGTCTTGGGTGTTCCGAGGAGGCGCGGATGATGAGGAGGGGTCGAGGGCGGAGCGAGCGAGGAACTCGTTGTTCTTCAGGATGCGCGAGCGGGTCCTGCAGGAGAGAGCGTCAGCAGCGACATGTACCGAGTACAGTGAGCGTGGGCGCACCTGAGAACAAGGTTCATGGCATGCATCGCGCATGCCTCGCGGATCGCATCGTGCTCGTCGCTGCCGACCTCGACCTTCGGAAACAGGACGTCCTGGCAGGTCGATAGA
Organism: Rhodotorula sp. ZM1; assembly: GCA_009806315.1. Taxonomy (NCBI): domain Eukaryota; kingdom Fungi; phylum Basidiomycota; class Microbotryomycetes; order Sporidiobolales; family Sporidiobolaceae; genus Rhodotorula; species Rhodotorula sp. ZM1. Next base: position 195,978 of record QYSD01000008.1, on the reverse strand, counting down.
ATACGAAGCCATGCAGACTGTGTGGGAGGGATCGAGGCTGCGGGGAGATGTATCAGCATGCGCTTGGTGATATCGGCTGGAACGAAACGCGCTGCGGCCGGACGACATGCGGAGTTTCTCGACGAGTTTCGGGTTGTACTGCAAGTGGGAAGCAGAGGTCAACCGCCAGCACTTCCTTGCGGTACGACGGACCGTGCACGCCAACGCACCGCCTTCAACGCTTCGTCTTCGCCCATGACAGCCGAGTCGACGCCTTCTGGCCGCATCCATACGATTTCTCCCGCACCAGGGAACACGCTCTTGCCCTTGCTCCACTTTTTCTCCTCTTCCGCCAGCTGCGCGGCCTCTTTCCCTTCGACGAGCGCCGAGTCGGGGCCAAAGTGAGCCGCGAAAGGGTCCTTGGCGACGGACGACGAGGTCGAAGGTGCAGTCTCGTCGCCCGAATCCGCGTCCGAGAACGCCGCATCTTCCGCCTCGACCTTTGCATCGTCCGTCTGCGCGTCCTCCTGCTCCTCAATAACCTCTGCCGCCTCGTCCACTTTGTTCGCGAGATCCCTCCTCGCCCTCTCTGCACCCGTACTCGCTCCCTTCGCCTTCTTCTGCGCCTTGCGCGCGATGGCGTGCCAGTCTCGCGTTGGGGCGGGCGACACGGCTGATCGCTTGCCCGACGAGCCTGTTGGACTGCGGGCAGACTGGACGTTCAAGATCGTCAAGAGGTTGAGACGTGGGTCTGCAATGGTCTTCATCGCTGGCGGTCGCTTGGGGGTGCTGGATGGAGTAACAAGAAGCTGTGAAGTCGATCTAGCGCATTCCCAAGCCAGCCAGAGCAGTCTAAGAGTGAGTTCGCGAGTGGTCGAGGTCAACTCCGCCCGCTCGAGCTCACTCGCCAAAGTCAACCCGTTGACATCTCGCTCATTCGGCGCTGGAGAAGTGCTAGATTGTGTTTTGATCCGCGATGGCCTCTCAGTACTCGAAACTCAAGGTCGCAGAGCTCAAGGCGAGTCCGTTCGCTCTCCTCATCACCCCACACCATCATCACAACCCGAAACACCACTCACACGGCACGGGAATCCCTGCAAACCAGCTCATACTGACGAGCATCGCACGGAACAGGAGCTGCTGAAGGAGCGCGACCTCTCCGTGTCCGGCTTGAAAGCAGACCTCGTCGCTCGACTAGCCGAGTCCGACGCTGCTTCTCCCTCCCCCACCGCACCAATCGACGAGTCTGCGCCCATCACCGACATTCCCGATGTAGGCGCTGCGGTCAACAATGTTGCGGACGGCGGCAAGGCGGTGGAGGTGGGCGGGATGGGCGACGACCTGCCTCCAACAGACGGGCTGAACCTGGCTGCGAAACGGGCATTGGAGGACGAGGTGGTCGAGGAGGAAGTGAAGCGGATCAAGCGAGACGAGGAGATGGCCGATGCAGTATCTCCTGCGGCGGAAAAGGACTCGGCTCTCCCTCCGTCTGCTCCCGCACCGACTTTCGAGTCTGCTCCTGCGCTTGGCGGGGACATGCCGAATCGGAGCGTGCTCGCGGAGGGAAAGGTTGAGACGGAGACGCTGCGCAAGGCGGCGGGGCAGGCCGGACTGAAGCAGGAGGAGCCGGAACTGCAGGAGGATTACGAGGAGGAGGAGCCGCCCAATTACGATGAGCTGGCGCTCAAGGAGGAAGACGGAGGGCGACCAGCGGACCTGTACCTTGATACGGTGCGCGCGGCCGCTCTGGGTCTTCCGCTCGAGTTACTGCGGTAGCGGAAGCTGATCTCCGCATACGTGCGTGTCGTACAGATCAACCGCGCCGCCCTCGACTTCGACTTCGAACGCCTCTGCTCCGTCACCCTCTCGCACAACCATATCTACGCCTGCCTCGTCTGCGGCAAGTACTTCCAAGGGCGAGGCAAGTCGACGCCAGCCTACGCCCACGCGCTGAACGAGGACCACCACGTCTACATCAACCTCGACACGCGCAAAGTCTATGTCCTTCCCGACGCATACGAGGTCGACGACGCGAGTCTCGCCGATATCAAGTACCTCCTCTACCCGACTTTCACGCCTCAAATCCTCGAGAAGATCGATCACCAAACTCAGCCCGAACTCGACCTCGCGCGGAAGGAGTACTACCCGGGCTTCGTCGGGCTGAACAACATGAAGCACAACTCCTACATGAACGCCGTCCTCCAGCTTCTCCTGCACGTCCCACCTCTTCGCGATTACCTAATCCTCCAACTCGACCCTACCTCTTCCTCCTCTCGCCCAACCTCGGAATTAACGACCCGCCTCGGCCTCCTAGCGCGCAAACTGTGGAACCCACACGCGTTCAAGTCACAGGTCTCGCCGCACGAGTTCCTCCAGGAAGTTGCGAACGCGAGTGGGGGAAAGTTCAAGATTACGGAGCAGGGGGACCCGCTGGAGTTCTTGAAGTGGTTGTTGAACCAGGTTCATCGGGATCTGGGAGGCGGGAGGAAGCCGAGGTCGAGTGAGTCACGCTTCGCGTCCCTTTGGTTGCAATCTCGCGTGTGAGCTTCTGCTGATGAAGAGCGCTGCCCACGTCTCGCAGGCATTGTCTACTCGGCTTTTCAGGGCGAGGTCCGCGTCGACGACCAGCAGATCATCAAGACTGGCGAGTTCGGCACGAAGCCCACGTTCGACATCGACCGAGGTGAGTAGCGGACTAGCGCATCCATAGCGGGCATGCGCTTTACGCGTGCTATGTTTCGCCCATCGCGTCCACGAGCTTACCAGCCTTTCTTCCTTTACTACGCAGAAATCAAGTCGACCAAGACGCCCTTCCTCTTTCTCGCTCTTGACCTCCCGCCTCCCCCTCTATTCCAAGACGCTGTCGAAACCAACATCATTCCCCAAGTACCCATCTCGGCGGTTCTCTCGAAATATGACGGCTCGACAACGCGTGAAGACACGCAGGCCGGCGTCCTGAAGCGGAGCAAGATTACGAGGTTGCCGCCGTTCCTAATCGTGTACTACAAGCGCTTCTTGAGCAACCGGTTCTTGGAGGAGAAGAACCCGACTATCGTGAACTTCCCTCTGAAGGGCGTCGACATGAGTGAATGTGCGTTGGTTGTCCTCCTTCGTCTGCGCATACCTTTCCAGAGACTGATTTGAAGGTTCGTATGGCCTGGCAGACGTCGACTCAGCCGAGACGCTCGCCGCACACTATGACCTGACCGCCAACCTCTCCCTCCAATCCTCCACCTCAACCGGCACGACCGCGACCTCTCCCTCAGCCGAATGGAAGGTACATGTCCATTTGCGAAACGCTGAGAAGGGCAAGGAAGACGAAGGCGAGAAGTGGTTCGAGGTACAGGACTTGAACGTCAGAGAGATCGAAAAGGGGATGGTCCCGCTCGCGGAGACGTACATCCAGGTGCGTGAGCATTTTCCTTTCTCCTTGAGGCCCATAGCTAGAAAATCATTTCGCATGCGATCACAGATCTGGGAGCGACGGACACCGAACGGCAACTGGGATGACTTGATTAAGGTCGAGCCGCCCAAAGCGCACAAGGCCAAGGTTGGCGGATTGGCTCAAGTCAACGGGAAGAATGCGGAGAAGCCTGCTGCACCGGCGAAGTAGGCGGGGGCTGTAGAATCCGCTACAGAAGCGAAGGGTGCGAGTGGACGACCTTCTCAAGCTGAGTCAAGTCACGAGGCGGAGTGTCTCTTCGAAAGCTCGCGAGCGGGCACAAGTTGGGAAGGTGGTTCGTGTTGTCAAGCGGTCGTCAAGCGGCGTTGCTCGTGTCCTCCGTCATTCAGCTAGGCAGTCCCTTCCGCGTCCTTCCCTACCTCGCCTTCCTCCTTCTCCTTCTCCTCCTCCTCCTCCTCTTTCTCCTCGACCCACGTCCTCATCTTGTCGCACATATCGACCTTGAGCGGTCCGCGCTCCTCGTACCAGATGACCGGCAATCCGACCTCCGCACACGCGGCGAGGATCTTCTCGGTCGTCTGCTTGTTCTCGTTGGATGGATCGACGTTAGCCGTCGCATCCGGGGGCCATTGGACGGGGAGGCCGACAACCTCGAGCTTCGGGGGGCGCGTGCTGACGAAGTGGGCGATGTCGTACACCTCGGACGGAGGCGGCGGGAGCATGAACTCAGGAAACTTGGGACGATCGCTGTCGTACTTGACGATCAAGCCCTCGATTGATTCGCCGAGAGAGCCGTAGGGAACTATATCGGCAAGGGGGTAGACGAAGACTCGCCAGACGGGCGGAAGGCACGGCGCGATACTGTCGCCAATCAAGCTCTCATCTTGACCGGGGAACATGCGACGGCTGTGAGCTTGGAGGTAGCGCACCTTACCGGTGCCCGACCGAAGCTGACACAAGTGGGTCGCGCCCGGAGAGCTTCGTCGTCAGAGGCGGTGAAGAAATGCGCCTGGAGGTTCGGAAGCGCCTTGTAGAAACTCATGAGCACGTCTCCAACAGACCCTGAGTCGAGCAGCTCGCGCTCGATAATTGGAAGGGGATCAAGCGGGCTGCTCATGCGAAGGGCAACCCTTTGAAGCGTGAGGCGGCGGAGGTCTGCAACCAGCACGCGTCAGTACAGGGCGCTCTGTATGAGCGACGTCACTCACGCGGAAGCTTTGAGAGTAGGGAGACGTCGGAAGGCGTGAACTGATAGGTCTCGAGCGTGCGGTAGTGGCGGAAGGTGTGCAGGTTGGGCAGGTTGTTGAAGAGAAGGTCGAACCTGAAGCCGCCCTTTTCGCCACCGAGATGCATGTGCATGAGACGCATTGAGGAGACGATCGCTTCCGGTCCCAACTTCGCGAGGAGCGCCTGAGTGATGGCAGGCATCGGCACAGCGATCAAGGAGAAGTCGATGTAGTTCGGAAAGAGTGCGCAGTAGGCCCGGTAGAACGCCTTGTTGACGAATCTGATGCTGTTCAGGAAACTCTTCCACTCGGTCCGCTTGTATTCCTGCTCAAGGCGAGGCGGAGCTGTCGCCCGGATGAAGGCGAGGACGAGGTCGTCTGGCAGGTCCTGGAAGCGCGCCATAGCGTGTGGGTGTACTCGAGTGATGCTCTGAACGACTTCAGTAAGCCGTGCGAACCTGTCCTCTGAGACGAAGCGAGAGCGTGTGAAGGGACGGAGGGAAAGCACTGGCAGCGACTCCGGACGGGGGGTGTCCGAGGACTTAAGGTCGTCGAGTAAGCTACGACTGCTCAGCTGTGACACCTCGAAGAGATCAGAAGAGCACAAAGGGAAGCGCGGGACTCACAGCGATTCTTTCGAATAATACCGCGACGCAGACAACCTCCTCGTCTACGAGCTGCGGCGACCGACTCCTACTTCTCAAGCTGTTCGTCCTTTCTCAACGCCTTGCCGGTCACTCCTGCCCCTCAGCTGACTGTTACGCCCCGCACCTCATCCCAGCATCGCCCCCCGTTCCGATTCCACTCGATGCAGGACGACCGCGAACCTCTCAGACTCGCCTTCGTCGTCCGCGTCTGCCGCTCAACGACGAGGCTCGGTAGAGAGAAGGACATCCCGAACCTTTGCTGCAGAAGAATTGACGACATCGCTTGAATTGCCAGAATTTGAACGACTTCACACCTCCTTGCGCCCGCTCCAATGCATACTCCGCCTTCCTCGCGCTCCCATACAATCGCCTCCTACGCTCAATACTCTTCAAAACGCCCGCATCACCCGCTCAAGCTCGGCCTGCTGCAAAACCTTCGCCAACCTCGCCAACTCGCCATCCGCTCCTGGTCCCTCTGCACGCTCGAACCACTCACCGAGGAAGTCGAGCGTTCGCTTGATGCTCGGACGGTGCAGATCGTAGCGTACCGACGACCCCTTGCTGACGGAATTGACTCGGTCGTCTGCCGAGAAGATGGTCGACGAGACAAAGTCTGGCACAATAGAGGTCGTGAGCTCGATGCGGCGGTTCTCAAGGTTTTGTCGCAACAAGTCGCAGTCAGAGTCGTCCAGGAGACACCGTGGGTCGTAAATTCGGACCCTCTCCAGTAGCTGCATCTCCAGCCCGAGGTTCTTCACCGCCTCGTGCATCGAAGGCGCCATCTGCACGCCCAGCTGGTCGCTACAGACGACGAGCTCGACGATTGCGGGGAACTGCTCGCGCTTCATGCACGACATGAGCGCCTCGATCTCTCGACTTGGCCTTCGAGTCGGAGCGAGCGAAGGTTCGGATAGACCGCGTCGTCGGGATAGTCGTGGCGAGTTTTGGATGTGAAGTTGAAGGTGAGGGTGGAGGGGGAAGGGGCAAAGTGCTGCGCGAACCCCATAGCCTCGCTGAGGTCGTCCTGAACATCGACCTCGAGCGAAGCGATCGGGGGGAAGAGTTGGCTGCCGCAAGCGAACATGGCGTTGTTCAACGTCCGAAGTAATTCGCTGTCGGCTTCTTTCACGACGAAGTCCCGGAGATCCGGCAAGATCTCGAAGATGCGAGTGAGCCCTCCATCGTTTTCGGCAACTTCGGACAAGTGAAGTGCACGAAGGTTAGGCGCCGCGCTTGCGAGCCTCACGATCTCTTCTGTGCGCGTGATGTCGGTCTTGAGGTACGTCAGTCGGCCGAAGACGGTTGCCAAGCCGAATGGCGAGGCATCTGTCAAAGCCGTCCAGGACAGGCCGTCGGTCTCGGAGGCTTCGTCCAGGTACCCTCCGAGTCCCTCATCGGTGACATCCGCTTCAGTCACAGCCGAGAGATGGGGGAGGATAAGAACGAAGTTGTGAAGAATGGTGGTATCGTGGGCATCGAACCAAACCTTTCGAAAGAGGTGGCCTCGGCGCGGGACGATATGGTGACGAAAGAGGAGCGTGTCTGTCTGCGAGATCCGGACCTCCTGGAAGAAGCGAGCAGCTTCAGCCGAGAGTGCGTTGCGGTCGCAGGCAGGAGCAGGACCACACCTTGAAACGGTGAGGGGCCGCAAGCGTCGGCCATAGTCGCGAGAGCCGGAAGAGCACACCGATGGTGGGTACGTACGTCTCGGTCGCAGCCTGGAACACTCGGCGCACGTCGGTCTTCTTGATTGCGCCCTTAAACGGCGGCCGTTCTTCCGCATCGACGCATTCTCCCAGGTGATCGCGAAGTTTCGCCCACTTCTCGTCCTGATCCGCGCAGTGTTTGACGACGCGGGCTTTAATTTCCATCGGTAGCCCATCAAACGATGCGCGTGGAGCCGAAGGATTCAAGTCGGGAAGAAGAGGAAGTTCAGCGGGTGGAGCGGCCATGGGGCGCGATCAAAGGGCTGGGAGGGAGCAAGGAAGGCGGGGACAGTATCAGGCGAGATGCGACTCTCTCTGTGTGAGCGCAAATGGACCGTTGGTCCCGGACCAGACCGCGAGACGAAACCTTTCCGTCGTGCGGAGCGAGAGAAGGAGGAGACTCGCGCAGAGCTTAGCTCGAGCTACGACGAGCGTGCGATGTATCGCGAGGAATAGGACGGCTCAGCAGCGCAGAAGAGAGAGCCGTAGTGAAGCATTGGAGGACAAGCTGTGCGCCGACCTCGAGTCCTCCGTCACAGCGTCTCGCCTTGCCCACATCAATCTGGCTGGTCAGCGACTTACGATGCTGATCCTTGACGGCTGAGGCTATTACTGAGCGCCCTCGTGAGCGCCCTCGTCCCGCCGTCACCCTGCCGCAATCCCATCACCTCCGTCGCGACAGCAGGGAGGCCAGCATGGGAAGGGCTGAAGCGACTGCGAACGAGGTATCGGGGGCACAGGAATGGAAGAACAGTGCAGCAGACCCGTCCTGGTCGTTTTGTTGACGGAGCAGTCCCATGTTTCGCCTCTCGCGTTTGCTTCGGCTTCGAGTCCCTATTTAACGCTCCGTAAGGATCCCGTTCGACTGCAAAAGGCGTTGCTGTCGTGTCCAGCCTTCGCCCGCCACCTTCCGCGATTCTTGCTCGCCAAAGACGCTAGTGAATGGCGATCAACGCTCGCTGGATCCGTCCTCTTGCTGCGCTAAAAAGCTGATACACCGCTGACCATTACATTCAAGGTGGCGCTCTTCCAGCTTTGCGATCATTCACCAGCCGGCTCCCTGTTTCCCTCGCTCCCGCCTTGTTCGCCCGAGTCGACTTCGCGCTCGCCTCGGACTCTGTCGACTCGAAATCATCTTCGCCGGCCGTCACCGTCACCCCACTTGCCGCGCAGCATGGCCTCCAAGTCCTCCTCCGTCTCAGGCCAGCTCCCTCCCGCGAACGGAGCGCATCGAAGGCGACCGTACGGAAGTGGTGGGCGTACCGTGAGAGGATATTCTGCCGGAAGAAGGAGGAGTTGGTCCGGGAGACGCGGAAGCTCTGCAGTGCAGATACCCGTCCGCGGCTCTAGCGCCGTTGCGATTAGCGGTCTGAGCGATGCACCTCAAAACGTCGGGGAGTAGCCGCTCCCGACCACGGGTGCGACTAGCCGTAGAGAGACCTACTAACGGACGGCCGAACAGCAACATCGTCCCAGTGCTTGGCGAGATCGCTTCCGCCCGTTTTCGTCCCGTTAAAGTTGTCTCGAGCCGAGATGGACGAGTGCAGGTTCTGTTGGCGCTCCCTCCATCGTCCTTTTGTCTCGTATCGAAATGCTATACGGTCAACGCCTTGATCTCGGCGGGCAAGTCGACGGTACGATTAGCGGGCGGAGGAGGAGGAACGGCTGCAGACATCTCGAGGTTAACGCGTGGTCGTGCCTGCCTCGAGATGCTGTAGGTCCTTTGCAAGCGACGCATCTCTTCACGGCTGACCTGGCTTGACGTACCGAAGTTGGGAACGGGGAACGAGATAACGCTAGGCGGGAAAGCGAGAGCGCAAGCTGGCGGCCGTTTGCAGAAGGCTCCTGCAGCCCGTGTGAGGTGTGTGCAAGCCTGTGCGGACCTTCCCAGGCAGAGCGAGTGAGCTGTAGGAGAGCAACTCGCCTTCGCGGACGAGTTGCCCACGACACCTCACTTCTCGCCGCAAACCTCGCTTTCTGAAGTCCAGCTGCTGCACTAGAGCTCACAGAGACTGCAGCTGATCTGCGGACCTTTCTCCCGCGCTCCTTCGTCCCGCCGTTGCCGACTCCTCTCATCTCCCCACAACACCTGCGACCGGTCGCATTGGGCGACACCCGTGTACCAGAGACAGCGCGCTTACTACGATGTCGCGATTGCCACCTGTCGAGGGCTCACAGCGAACGCAACAAGGTCCAGCGAGGCCGTCATCGCGCGGGCACACCTCCTCCCCCTCCTTCGGCTCTGAGCTCGCCTCTCCAGTCCGGCCAGAGCGTTCGCAGAGACGGCCAGCAGGTAGTGGAGCGACACCAAGTCCAGCGACTCTGCGTGGGAGCGAGAATGGGCGATTTCCGGGACAAACGATGCAGGCTGGCGGACCCAACGCTCCGAGGATAGGTGTCACGTCGGCCGGGGCAGGAGGAAGCGGCGAGGGCAAGAACAGGCGAATGATGGACCAGTTACGGGGAGGGACCGACGCGCCTGGTTCGCCATCCACTTCACCGAACCTCGCAGCCTCGACGTCGTCAAACCCGTTCGGCTCGGCCCTCTTGTCACCTATTCCCGACCGCTCCGACACCTTCAACAAGTACGACGACGCCTCGTCTTCCTCTTCATCTCGTGCGGGCTCTCCCGAACCCGGCGAAGGCGATTCCCCTTCTCTCGTCGTCCCTGCCGCCCTCTCCGAAGCCATCTCTGCCTTCACGACCGCCGGACAGCGCCGCGCAGACGGTCGGCGAGGCGGGCTCGCAGATCAAGGCTTCGACGTTCTGTCTTCGCGTCGCGGTCCAGGCGCGAGCGGCTCGTCGTCTCCCGAGCTGGCAAAGAAGTCGCCTGAAACCGCGAGAAGCGGCAGACTCGCCCTCAACCCGCACGAGTATCCCGACACACCGGCGTTCCGCGAAGTCGATGACGTCTTACGGAAAGTGCGTGACGAGTGGCCGGAACTGGTACGCGGGACGAGCCTGGCGGGACAGGCGGGCGGTCTGGAGGACGAGGGCGACTTCGACCCAGTGTCGCTCGCGCTGCACCTCCTTGAACCTGCACGACGAGGAAGCGCAGCCGAGCGTGAGGCGCCTCGCACCGGCAACGGAAGTCGGCAGAACCTCCCTTCTTTCCTCCGCCTAAAAGGCCAGCTCGACCACGCCATCCGCTCCACCCTCTCTCCTCAACTCAACCCGACATCCTTAGGCAATGCCTATCGAGCCTATGAATCTGCCATCACGACGCACAACGCGACACTCGGCGCGCTCACGAATGCGCAGAAGACGATCGCTGGGATGCGGTCGGGTCTCGGCTCGACGAGGGAGAAGCTTGAGGGCACTGGTCGAGAAGGGCTTGCGGGGATGTATGCGCGGATGGGAATGTTGGAGGAGATGGGCGGTATGCTCGACGAGATGTGCGTGCCGTCCATCCAGTTGCTCTTGCGCAAGCTGACACGCCTCCATTATCTAGCGACTCACTCATACGGCTTCCGCCTTCCCTCGAAGCCCTTCTCGCGGAGAAGCGCTTCCTCGGAGCCGTCGTCCTGCTCGTCCGGTCGATCAAGGCGTTGCACAAGCCGGAGATGCTCGAGATCGGCGCTCTTTCGGATCTTCGCGCTTGGGCGGTGGCTCAGGAAGGCGTACGTTCGTCTTCCGTACTCCGGCGGAAGCGACATATTAACGCTTGCATCCGCAGGTCGTACTCGACATCCTCATCGAGGAATTGCACAACCACCTCTACCTCAAGTCGTTCTACTGCGACGTCCGATGGAAGAGCTATGCGCGAGGGCAGACTCAACGTGCGTACTTTACGGACTCAGTCTCTTGAGCCTGGCTGACTTGGTCTTGCATACAGTGCCGCTCGTCGACTTTGGCGAAGACGCGGAAATGACACCCTCGGCAACCACAGCCCGCGAACCCAACACATCCTTCCAAGCGCATTCCTCCGGACGATCAACCGCTCGTCTGCCACGACTCTCCAAGCTGCAGCGATTCCTACAAAACCTTGCGCTCAAACCGTCCGGCGCCGATCCCGCCCTCGACGAAGCGTTCGAAGACCTGCTGCTCGACCCGGCAGACGCAGCGGACGGCGACGACGGACTAGGCGGATCGCTGTCGCTAGGCACAGGAGAAGGGCTGGATGGCTTCGGCGCGTCTGCTGCGCAGAGCGGTACAAAGGCGCGGCGGGAGGCGCAGAAGCGGAGGAACCCAGAGCTCGACTCGTTCTCGTACATCGAGATGCTGATCGAGTCGCTTGCAGCGCTTGGCAAGCTCGGGTATGCGTTGGACGCCGTCGGACAGCGGGTGCAAGGCGAGATGTTTGCGTTGGTCGAGGCAACCGTTGAGGAAGTGGAGGAGCGGCGGGTTTCTTCCACTCATCATTCGATCACCATGAGTGCTGACACTCCTCAACGACAGGAACGATTCGAGCAAGCCATATGCCAACACGGCCGGTGCCGCCCGACCTGCTTCTTCCCTTTACAATCCGCCTTCTCCGAATCCGAACGCATCGTCCTCCGGCACGTTCACTGCGCTCGGCGCCTCCGCATCAGCTTCGGCAGCGGCTGCAGCGGCAGGAAGCTGGGCGACCGAAGGCGTTGCATCTCTCCTCCGCCTGTCTGCGAGCGAGACCAACACGCTCGCGAGCAGTGTCGAGACGCTGCGAGACTTGTTCTGGACCCTGTACAGCAAGCTCGACGCGGTCTTGCAGGGTTTCAGGGTTGTGTACGAGGTTGCGAGCAGGATCTCCGAAGTGCGTCCGTCTCCCTCGCTCCGCAGTTTCTGACGAGTTGCTGATCCGCTTCCCGGCTGCAGCGCCGCGACTTCAAGGAGGCCTCAATCGTGCGGACGGGTTCGGGCAACCTCCTCTTCTCGCTGCTTGAGGTCTGGAAGTGTGTGCAGCAGGAGGTGCGCTTCTTTCATTCACTTCCGATGGGCACGACGTTAACGCTGCGCTTCTCGACGTACAGGTCCGCGCTCTGCTGCACGACTACCTGACAGACGACCAGAGCGGCACGGTCTCTTCGCGCAACCCGATTGTCAGCGTCAACGAGGTTCTTCGCTTCCCGCGGGCTCGAGATGGGTCGAAGGTGAGCCTTCCTTCTTCCTCTTTTCTCTTCATGCGCTAACTCGCCGATTTCATCAAAGCAAATCTTCCGGTTCGCCGAGTCGGATCTGCAGGCGTCGGACAAGTTCCTTAAGGACTACGAGGATGCGCTCAACATGGCCATCAAGGCGGCAGTCCCCGGCCTCATCACCGACGGCGCGCCATCAACGACTACCACCTCCGCGCTGATCGTTGCCTCAACCGATCCTTCCGCCGCCGCGGGTCGCTCGACCGGCCTCAATCACACGCATAAAGCGCTCGTTCCCGCCGACGCCTTCAACGTCTCCGTCCTCTTCGGCCCCACACTCGCCTTTCTTGACCGTGTCAAGGAGGTCATGCCCGGCGGTCTGATGGGAGAAGATGAGACGAGAGCCAGTACCGGCTTCAACGGCTTCCTCGACGAGTTCGTCTTGCGGACGTTCCTTCCGCAATTGGAAGAGAAGGTCGCAAGTGTCTTCCATCAAGCCGTTGGCGGTATCGACGCCTTCCAGGAGGATCCGAACTCGAAGTGGGTCTCGCGGGTGCCGATCGTTCGGGTGAGCCCTGCTTCATGCGGCGCCGTGCGAACTGAACAGTCGCTGATATCGCCTCGACAGTCCGTCTCAAACCTGATGCTCCTCATCTCGGCACTTTGCTCGATGCTCCGGGCGACACCTTTCCACCGCGAGAACTACTCGCAGTTGATCGTCAGCGTCATCCACCAGTTCTACCAGCGCTGTTTCGAGCGTTTCAAAGGTGCGGATGAACTCATTCCGTGAGAACGCCTCGGCTGAACTGCTGTTCCCGCAGACCTCGCCGCGCGCGAGATGACCGATGGCAACTCTTCCGCGCCTTCCGGCTCTACACTCGGACCGCTCAAGATGGCCGCGACGTGGGCGGACATGCCTGAGCTGCATGCTTGTTTGACGGAGTTGCGCGGCGTCACGGTGCGTTCTCGCTTCACTACCCTCCCTGCACCGTGCGCTTGACGATCGTTCTTCCTAGCCCGGCGATGTCGGACAGATTCGACAGGTCCTCGCGAAAGAGACGAAGATCGAGCTCGACCGCAAGCGCAACGGTTTCGTCAAGGAGGACGACCTCATCAGTCCGAGCAAGAAGCTGTCGGCGCTCGCAACGTTGTACTCGAGTCTAGTACGTCGACTTCCATCCTGCACAGCACAAGCGGCGGTGCTGACGCAGCGCACTCGCAGGACTGGTTCATTCACCGTGTGTCGTCATTGAAATCGGCGGAAGGCACGCCTTCGGCTTTTTCCAACAGTTTCTCCGGTCCTCTGGGCGCCCGACACCCTCTCGAGAGTGCATACTCAATCGCCAGCACCGGCACCGGCCATTCGCTCGGTAGTCGCGAGATGGAGGATGAGGCTGCGGACGACCGACCGGAAGGCTTCGCCTTGCCGCTCACGAGCGAGATGACCAGGTGTGTAGAGGTCCGACAAGTTGGACGACGCGCTGGCTCACCTTTTAGGTCGTTGCAGGCCATTCGAAGCGCTTCTCCGCTCGTACCGCCAGCTCGCCGACATGGTGCTCTTCACCCTCCGCCTCGAAATCCGCCTTCGCACGATGCACCAACTCGACAAGGCAACGCGCGACGGCGTCTACCAGCTCGCCGAGGACATCCAGGAGCCCGATCCGAGCGTCGTCGACCTTAATAGCAACCTCGCCGAGTGCGATGAGATCGCTGCGACCACCCTGAGTGAGGGCGAGCGGAAGTGAGTTGAGAACGGTTCACGTCGTTCGAGCGTGACTGACTGTTTCCATCTTCGCAGATACATCTTCGAAGGTTTGTCGCTCCTGATGGACCAGCTGCTCGTGCACAACGCCCGCTTCATCCGCCTTGCGAACCACTTCGGCCAAGCCAAGATGCTCCGCAACATTCTCGCGCTCCAGCAGAACCTCAAGAATCTCGGTGACAGCCCGCTCGACGTCGACTTTGATCGAAGTAGGCGGTTTTGGGACCTCTTCACGCTCGGTCCGAAGGCGAGTCATTTCTCTAGCACATCGAGAACCCTTGCTGACTGGAGCGGACTCGCTTTCGCAGACCATGCTGGACATGGTCAGGAAGGGCGAAGTCTCGTACGACTTTGACGATCTCAAGGCGCTCCTCAACCTGCAATGCGGCGTCGATCAGTCCGGCAAGGACGGCTCGGCACCGAACGGCGCATCTCTCGGAGCGAGCGGTGGGCCAGGCGACGTCCCCCTCAGCGGTGGCACCGACAAGAACCGCCGGCAGTACAACGAGTTCCTCATCGTGCGTGAGGTAATTCCCGCCTCCATCGTCCTCCACTTAGGCTTCCAATCTTGCAGGAGCTCTTCTCTCTTGACCCGACAGGCGGCATGGCGGACGACTAGAGCCTGCGTCAAACACGATCAGATGGGTGAAGCCACCTTCGAGTGCAAGCGAATTCCGTTCTTTCCAAACGTATCTCGACAACCTCCCCATCGCTCCCCCGCTCTGCCTTGTCAAGTCATATGTGCCGAGTTGTCGTTCTCGCCCGGCCTACTTGCGCTTCATCACCCTGTGACGGCCCGGCAACGTAGTCCAGCGCATGCCCTGGCTGGCTCCGCGCTGCTGCTGAGCGCGCTCGACAATGAGCGGGTTCTGATCGGGCTCCGAAGGGTGTTCGAGATACTTGAGGAAAGCCGAGGAGATGGTACCCCTCGTCTCGTCGGTCTCGCGGAAGAAGACGACCTTGACACCGCCCTGCTGGCGCGCGGAGCAGAGGCTCTTGACGCTCGCACGGAGACGCTTGTCGACGTCCGCTGGATTGCGCAGGCTCGACGGAAGGAAGGCAACCTTGAAACCGCCGAGCTCCTCATCTGGCTAGAGATACATCGCGATCATGCCACAGAGGTCCGCAAACGGTTCCCTGGCAGATCCCGTAATGGCGGCTGGCGGTATGACCAGTTGAAAGTAGGGCGGGAACGGGTCGGGGTATTCGTCGATGAAGAATTCCTCGCATGAGGCATTGCACGAGATCAGCACATTGGCGTCGAGCGAGATGGAATTTTCTGGCTCCCAAAAGCTGTACGGGGTCGCCGAACCATCACCTGTTTGAAGTTGAGTCGCCGTAACGCGGCTGAGGTCGACGTCGCCTTCGGGCGCGTACGACTCGCTGCTACGCGCTCCCTCGATCCAGTCGACCCAGTCTGGATCGAGGAAGAGCTGACGGAGAGCGGGTGTGACCGAGGCGTTGAGTAAGGCGCAGATGTTGCCTGCGTCCCGAGTGCGGACTTCGAAGAGCGAGAGAGTCTCTAAGTGCAGGAAGATGAGGCCCTCCTCGACCCCGCCAAAGCTCAGATCTTCGATCGTGAGAGAACGGAGCGCTACGGTCAAACACATCAGCCTTGGACCTTTGCAACCGAAGATAGGCGGGGGCCCATCTGCGAAGCGTGCGGCGTTCTCGAACGAGACGTCGCATACACAGAGGCGGACACTTGCGACGTTCGGAAGGCCCTTCAGAACGACGAAGAACGGTGACTGCTCGGCTTCGTCTCTGCCGGGTACGTAGTCCTGGAGGTAGTCCGCCCAGAACCCCTTGACGTGCTTGAAGAGGTGACGAACTCCGCTGTGCGGCACGAAGCGCTCCTCGGGCTCTTCGAAACCTGCAGGAGGGAGGTACGACCACAAGACGAGCTGGACGAGGTTGCGCATGGCCTTGCACACGCGGGAGAACCTCGCAAGCCTGGCGAGGTAAGCGGCCCAGTCCTCGTTGAAGAAATCGCGGGCGACCGTGCGCTCGACAATGTCGAGGACTAGAATGAGCGGCAGGAAGGTAGGCATGATTTTGTGAGCAGGCCGGTCGGGTTGCGCGGAAAAACGGATGGTGAAGGGAGAAAAGAGCAGCACAAGGGGAGACGGTCGGGCGTCGTCGAGCGCCAGCAAGTCTAGAAGCGAGCGAGTGAAAGTATATGTGCAGAAGGGCTGTACCGCTGTTGCCAGCTCGGCAAGGTAGCGCACCGAGCGTTCGCAAGGCATTTGTCGACTTGCGAAGGTCAAGCCGGACAATGAGGATCAGTCCTGCGCTCTCTCGTCGCCAGCAGCGTTCTCAGCCGTTCGAGCAGGCTTTACATCTTTGTTCCTGTCCTACGTATCTCTGCCGAGTCCTCCGTCACCTCACATGCGCCCCTCGAGCCTCTCTCTGTCGAGGTAGCGGCGGTGAACGGCTACGAAATCGAGGCGTCCGTCTCGCCGTCGGCGTGGTACCATCCGACGTATTCCACCCCGCACTCCTGGACAGTCTCGAGAAGCCGATCGCATTCTGCCCTGATGCGGACTCCAAAAAGGTCGCCTTGCAAGCCAATCCGATCCGAATCAGTCGTTGACCGCACTCTCGTCGAGACGGCGCGGGTAGGCGTAGTTGACGGTGAGGAACGCGAGTTCGAGTGTGTGAGTCGTTGGAATGATCAAAAAAGCAGGTCTGAGCGGTCTGGCAGCTGTCCGGGCGAGTTAAAGTGAGGTGTAGGAGGGAGAGCAGGGTCGAGGAGGAGCAGGGAGGCAGCGGGCTGACGCTCGGCTTGCTTTGCTCTCCAGGACGACGTAGAGATTAAGTGATTACACGAAGGGTACATTGCGAACGTAAATCCCACGAGAGAGCGTGGATGCGAATGTACCAACCCTTTTCTCCACCCCATCCTCCCACAGAGTTCAAGGGAGGCGGGGAAAGTGTATGATAGTCGGACAACGGTCTAGGACCTCTTCTAGGAGACACCCAGCGTGGGACGCGCGACACCACCCAACCTCGGACCGAGCCTGTCCCGCTCCTGAAAGAAGGGGATGAGGGAGGTGAGGAGGTGGGACGTGCAGTGTGGCTTGGGGCTCTTGATGGATGATCCGGTGTGTAGGAGGGAGGCGAGAGGGAGAGGAAGCGAGAGGAAAGCGGAAGAGCAGGAAAGAAGAAGCGAAGAAAGCGAAGCGACTGTCTCCGCGTATACGCCCGCCACCCCGTGCCAAGGAAACGCACGAGGTCCGACGAGTCGACGCATGACCTCCCCTCCATGTAAACAATCGAGATCGCTAGAGGAGGGAGGCGAGTTTGAGGGTTCGATCTGGGACGCGGAATAAGTCGCACAACCTGCTTGTTTGAGAGGGCTGTGGAGGAAATAACGTCCGGTGTGGTCGGAAGGGCAATCGTTGAAGACGGCGAGAAGGCGGAGGGAGCGGAAGATGAAGTCAGCAAGATAGGGCGGCCCACCAGTACACGCGCCGACGAAAGCGAGAGGCCGAAGGTGAAGCCAGCGTCAGATGTAGCCAGCGGGAAATGTCTCGGCCACTCAAAACGCTTCTTGCCGACCACTATCGTCCACTCGGGAGGACGAGGTTGGCGCGCTCTGCACGACCGAAACTCCCCACTGGGGAGTTTCTCCAAAGGGTTTGGTCTCGCACGGCCTTTATGTCCTTGACTCGTGGGGCGTGTAACGGGTCGAGGGGATCACGAGCTGTGCTGACCGAGACGTAGGCGTGGAGAGGGGAGGCAGGAGGAGTGAGCGGACGGAGAAAGGCGAAGAAGCGCGATCGTGAGGGAGCGCGATTGCACAGGTTACTATGAAGCAAACAGTGAGCCAAGTGCGAGAAGGAAGAGAAGGAAGGTCGGCTCCGGTGAACGCACGTCTACAACTTCTCCTCCGACTCGACGAGACTGACCGGGCTTCGGAAACCCCTCGATCGCCTCGCTCGTGTCCATAAGCCCAAAAAGGTCGCCAGAGCACTCGACAGGCGACCGCAGGGGATGCTGTTGAATCTAAGCCACCTGAATGGCCACACTGCCCCTCGAACCCGCACACCACGAGACGGACTGGTTCCCAAGGAACCGGTGGGTCCCGCAGCACACGTCCTCCTACTGAAAGGAGGGGAGGCAGGTGGAAAGAAAATGGCTAGGGGGTGGAGTGAAGGAAGCGGGAGGTGAAGCGGGTGGAATGGCGGAAAAGTTTCGACGGTGTCGCCGTGACTCGAGCTGCGAAGCTGTCGAGGCTGTGGTTGGATAATCCGGTGTCTGTGAGCAGTATACCAGGACTGGCAAGCCCGCTAGTGCCGTGCAGAGTGACTTGTGCGCGGGTGAGCGTGTTGGCGAGATGGCGGTATGGACAGCAGCGACGACGACTCGCGGCGGTGTGAGACGGATTTCCAAACCGAGCTAGTGCCCTTGCCAACCCGTAAAGGCCGCCCGACGCCCGCCAGCGCGTGCGAGAGCTGTTGTAAGCTGTGTGTCAGGAGCAAAGAGGTTCGAGAGCAGGCTTGGGCGCGACGACTCGCTCTACTGCACGACGCAGCGCACTGACGCGCTCGCGAGGGTCACAACGACTCTCTGTGAGCACTGCCGATCCACCCTGCCCTTCGAACGACTCGAACTGACCCATTGGTTGCCCTCGTCGCGCCGTCACATCCCGCTTCGACCACTTCTGGCGCACCAGAGACGACTGGGCCTGGACTGGACGACGGCTGGACTCAGTTGACCGCCTTGCGCACGACCAGACGCGCGACTGAGCTCGTGGGCGACGCCAGTCGGCCCTTTGTTTCGTCGCTCCCCCTCATCGCCCGCTCGACCAACCGACACGCCTCGCAGGGCAGACTGAGGCGACGACTAGTCTCAAGAGACCGCCAGTAACACCGGCCGCTCCACCCGAACCTCCTAGCGACGGGCCGCTGCTCCCGTCATCTCCTTCTCGAGTCTCCGTTTCTCTCACTCCACTACTCGAGCCAGCCGCACCGACTCGATGGCCATCTTCAAATCCAAGCACAAGAAGAACGAGGGTTCGGCGTCGAACCGCCCAGATGCGACGGGCCAGTCTCCACCTGTTGGACCCGGCGGCTCCGAGCAGCCCCTACGCGACAGCGGGTTGAAGGGCAGCGTTGGGCGTTCAGGGATTCCCGTTCCATCTGCTGGAGGAGGAAGTGGACTCTACTCGTCGACTGGCTCGAATGGGTACGCCTCTCCCATCGGCGGAGCGAGCAACATTCCTCCTCCCGTCAGTTACTCCAAGCCTTCGCACGTCGCCCCTCCTCCTTCTTCACAGCAAGCGCCCCAACCCGGTCCTCAGCCTTCCTCATCGCACACAGTCCTCTATCCCTGGTCCCAACGCCGCGTCAACCTCCTTCCCGCGCAACTCCTCCCCCCGCATACAGCCATCGACTCTCCCTCCGACCCGCTCACCCCAATCCTCGGCCCGCTCTCGCCACTCCCATTCCCACGCTACGGCCACTCTGTCAATCCCGTCGCCGCCGCAACTCCCACAGGCGACCTCTACGTCTTCGGCGGACTGGTGCAGAATAGCGTCCGGAACGACCTCTACCTCCTCCAGGCCAACTCGAGCCCTAACCTCGCTTCATCGGGAGGGACGAGCAACCCCTATGCGCCGCTCAACGTCGGGTTGATTGAAACGAGGGGCGAGGTGCCCGGTCCACGAGTCGGCCATGCCTCGGTCGGAGTAGGGAACGTTCTGATCGTCTGGGGAGGCGACACCAAGTCTCGACCCGAGGACAAGCAAGATGACGGCTTGTACCTGCTCAATCTTTCGACGCGCGACTGGACGAGGGTGAAGACGGTGGGAAGGGCACCTGAAGGAAGGTACGGTCATGCGGTTGCGATGGTTGGAAGCAGGTTCTTCGTCTTTGGTGGACAGACGGACGACGGCGGCTTCAAGAATGACCTGTGCTGGTTCGACCTGCAGAAGCGTGAGTTCGGTCGTTTCGTCGCGGTTGCTGTCGCACCTTCTCGCTTGCTGACTCATGACTCCTTATCCCTGGTCGGCTTCGCAGTCAAGCAGGGTCAACCATCGTGGTCATTTATAGAATACCAGCCTGGCCAGGTCGTCCCTCCGCCGAGGACGGGCCACACCTGCGTCACCTTCGGCGACTCGCTCTACATGTGAGTGTCGCGTTCGAAGCAGCTCGAGCTTGCTCCGAGGCTTCGTGTCTCAACGTGCTCTCTTTGCTTTAGCCCGCCGCTGACGTTCTTCGACTTGCAGCTTCGGCGGCACAGATGGCCAGTACCACTACAACGACACCTGGCAATTCGACCTCTCTACTTCGACTTGGACTGAACTTGCCTGCATCGGCTACATCCCCGTTCCGCGTGAGGGACACGCAGCGACGCTCGTCGACGACGTCATGTACGTCTTCGGAGGACGCGGGGTTGATGGGAAGGACTTGGATGATCTGGCGGCGTTCAAGATCTCGAGTGCGTGGGGCGATCTTGCGCTGTTCAGCCTGACCTCTCTACAAGGCATGCACTGATGAGTACTCCGGACGTTCTTGCTAGACCACCGCTGGTTCATGTTCCAGAACATGGGCCCAGCACCGACGGGACGCAGCGGGCACGCCATGGCGACGTTCCAGAAGAAGGTGCTCGTCATTGGCGGCGAGAGCTACACGAGCGAGAAGGCCGACGACCCGTCGTGCGTGCATGTGCTCGATACGAGTGAGTCGGACGGACTGGCTTTCCGCGCTCCTGGCGCTTGTACTAGAAGACGCGCTCTCAGGTCGCTTTCGATGCTAACGCTCGCGCTTCGCAGCCAAGATCAAGTACCCTCCTGACTCGCGCCCCGTTCCTCAGTCCCAGCCGGTCCAGCAGCCCGCCTCCGCTCCTCCCCCTCAACCTCCTGCGCAACCCACACCTCCCGCCGCGTATCCCTCGCTACTCCCGACATCTCCCTCAGCCGCATCGACCAGCATACCCGTCGTCAAGCGCAAGTCGTCGATCCCCGTGGCCAGCGCACGCGGCTCGAACGGCCCTCCTCCGACTGCGGACGAGTTACGCACTCGCGCTGCGTCTCCGACTGGCTCGACGAAGCGCGACCTCAAGTCGTCTCTCGGTGTGGCTGCAGGCGGTGCAGCGGCGGGCGGTATCGCCGTAACGATGTTGAATGGCTCGAACGGTCCGTCGAACGCATCTCCTCCATCAGCCGCGGCTCCCCAGCATAGCGGCCGCCCGACTCGCCCTGCACGCCCAGACGACGCCGAAGCTTTCCTCGCTGAGCGCGCGCGCTCGCCTACCGGCAGCCTACGCGACCGCGAGCCACGCATGCGGCAAGTCAGCGGCGGGTCGGCGACTTCTGGCGGACCAGCAGCAAGCGGAACAACTTCAACAATCGGTGCGGGCGGGATGGCGAGCCTCGCGGGCGCTTTCGCCTTCCCTCCCATGCACCCGCCTCATCCGTCGACGCCCGAACAACCCGCTTCGCAAGCCAACGCTCCTGCCGACGCTTTCTACTACCGCTCGGCCCAGCAGCAACTACAACAGGAGCGACAGTCTCCGCCGCAAGTTGATGAGCGTGCAGTGCACGAGAAAGACGACAGGATTGCGCAGCTCGAGAAGGAGAAGCGCTGGCTTGTGCTCGAGGTGCAGATGGCGAGGGAGAAGGGCTTCGTTACGCACGATGACGCGAGAGAAAGAGAGGATGCTTTGAGGGATGTTGGAGCGGGCGAAGAGACGGAGAACGAGCGCAGGTTGAAGGCAGCGTTGAGGGAGATGAAGCGCGAGTTGGCGACGATCAAGGTGAGCATCACGTCTTCTCCGACTCTTTCTCTGCCTGCTGTGTTCCCAAGTTGCGTTCATGCCACGCTGACCCTCGCCTTGCGCAGACGTCGATGGCTCAGCAAGCCGCCACCGTGAATGACCGCTTCGCCCACTCCGACCGCACCCGCACGGCAGCCTTGCAAGAGGCCTCATACTACCGCGCCAAGCTCGCTGCCCTCGAGTCCGGTTCGCCCTCTGACCTCGTCGAGCTCGAGCGCGACCGCACCGCCGAGCTCGAGAAAAAACTCGCCGACGCTGTCTCGGCTCGCTCGGCTCTCGAGGCGCAGGTCGCCAAGCTCGAGCAGGACGTCTCGCACCACCAGACGATGCGCTCGAGCGCCGAGGAGCGTCACCAAGCTGTTTTCGCCCGCGCAAACGATGCCGAACAATCGCACGCTCGCGTCCTCGGCGAGTTCAACGGCCTGCAGAATCAGGCTCACGACAATGAGCGCAGCCTCGCCGATCATGTCGAGAAGCTCGCAGCGCTGCAGATGACGTCGAGGCAGCTCGAGGGCGACAACGCTCGTCTCAAGGAGCAGGTCGACACGCACGAGTCGTCGATCGCCAACTGGCTTGCAACGCTCGAAGCGTCGGAGGCGGCGTTGACGGCCGCTCAGCACCGCAACGAGGAGCTCTCGGCGACGTGGGACAAGGCGACAACCGAGCTTACCCAGCAGCAACTCCGCGTTGCCGAACTCGAGCACCAACTCGAGCAGCTTCGCATTGAGCGCGACGCGGCTCTCGCCAAGGCGGAGGACGTCGAGCGCCTACACCAGTCGACCCGCGACGCGCACGACAAGGCGCACGTGCTCGCCAGTGGCGGACTCGCTCAGCTTCTCGCCGCTCACCGCGACAGCCAAGCGATGCGCAGCGTCGCCTCTTGCGATATCGACGAGCTGCCTGCCGCTCACGCCGACCGCCTCCGCGCAATGGAGGACCAGGTCGCCTCCGTCCAGCAGCTCCACTCCGACGCACAAGCGAAGCACGAGTCTCTCGCCGCCGAGCTCGCAGCCGCGCGTGACCGCGAAGCCGGCCTCGTCACTCAGCTCTCGCAGCTCCGCACGCAGCTCGCCACCGTCCAGGCTCAGCACTCGCACGCGATGGACGATCTCGGCAAGCACAAGTCGCTTATCGCCCAGCACGAGTCGTCGGTGCGAGACGTCTCGCGCGCTCGCGATGCTGCCGAAGTCAAGGCTGGCTTCTTGCGTACCATCCTCGCCGACCACGGTCTCGCCGCGCCGTCTGAGAACGAGGTCGCGGCCCGCTTCCCTCCCATGAATGGCACTGAGTCGTCCGACCAGCTCGCCCAGCGTGTCAGGGAGCTCGAGCTTGAGGTCGAGTCTCGTCAGCGCCAGAAGCAGCAGCTCGAGGAGCGGATGCGTGAGCAGGAGGGCGAGGTTTCGCGCTTGCGGGATGAGCTCGACAGGTCGAAGGGCGGCGTCGAGTCGGAGCAGAAGAAGCGCGCCGACAAGACGCAGGAGGAGCTTGTCGCCCTGCAGGACCGCCACAAGCAGCTCGAGGCGACGCACCTCAAGGCCGTGCAGTACGTGAAGGGTACGGAGAAGATGCTACGCCGCATGAAGGAGGTGTGTACCCTGCTGCCGATTCGCCGCGAAGCTCGACTAACCCTTCTCGTCCGCAGGAGCTCACTCGCTACAAGGAGCGCTGCGAAGAACTCGAGTCGCCGCAACGCCAAGCCGAACTCGAAGGCCTCCGCTCGCAAGTCCACGAGCTTCGCGGCTTGTCCGAGTCGTCGTCGCGCGAGACGCAGGAGCTCCACCAGCGCCTCGCCGCTCTGCAGTCTGAGTACCAGCTCACGGTCCGCCAGCATGAGAAGCAGTCGCACTCGAAGATCAGCGTCCTCGAAGCGGAGGTCGACAAGCTGCACGGCGAGCTCGCCAAAGCGCAGCACGACCTCGATGAGACGCTCGCCGTCAATGCCTCTCTCAACAAGGAGCTGCAGTCGGCGCTGAAGAACCCGACGTCGCCTCGCATCGGCTCAGCGGCCGGTTTCACCAGCGGATCCGACGATGCCGCCCGCTTGCACACCGAGCTTGAGCAGTAAGTTCTACGTTTTCCTCGTCTTTTGCGCAGTAGATCCTAAAGCGCGATGTCCACAGAGCGCAAAACAAGGCCGAATGGCTCAAGCGCGAGAACGCGTCTCTCGAGCAACGCTGCCGGACAGCGTACGTTTCTCGCCTTCTCCCTCGACTATCTGAATACTGACTCTTCCGTCGCGCGCAGTGAGTCGAAGATCGCAATCCTGCTTGACCACATGGAGGGGGTCCAGAGTGACCACTACGAGGGCTCCTCGAACCTCGATCACGACCGCTCAGGCGAAGTCGGCCACAACTGGCAACAAGATCACCTTCGTCAGGAGTCCTCCGACGCACCGTCCGTGTACGAAGCCGAGCAGCCGCAGCGTCGTACCTGAGCGACTGGTTCCATCTTTTTTCTGTCTCCACCTTCAATTCCTCGCTTTTTTCACGACTGATCGATACCCATGCTTCCTCTACGACCCCTCGTTCTTGCTCTTCACTCCTAGCATACCCCAACCTCCCTTTTCGTCACCCATCCCACGATTTCCGTAACAACGAATCTGCTCCCTACTCTTTCCTCGCGGAATGTGGCGAAGAGGGCCGAGCCTTCGCGACCTGTAGACTCGCGCACACGGACAGCGACGCGAGCATGAGGCCAGCAAGCGGAAGAACGTGGGGACGAGCAGCAAAAGCAGGAGGCGAATGAGAGACAGTCACTAATCAAGCAAGCAGGACTCGCACAACGGAGGTGATTGGGGGAGAGGCAGCATTACACGCTAGATGTGTTACTACACCTGCTTGTGGGCGGTCTGGGGTAAAGGGGGGAGCGTGCCGCCTCACGCCTTGATGTACAAGGGGGATAGGGGAGTTGGGCGAGTCGAAGGGCTGACACGCCTAGTACGCGACGCGCGAGCGGCCGTCGTTCATGCCATCCGCGACCTGCTCGACGAGCTTGTCGGCCTGCTCGTCCGCCTGAGCGTAGTTCTTCGTGCCGCGACGAGGGCGGTCACCGTCGACGATGTTGTCCTTGCGGATGCCGTCGTACTCATCGTTCTCGAACTCGCCTGCATACGAAGAGCGATGTAAGCGCTCTTGTAACTAGCGAAGGAGAAGACCGCAACGCACCGTCGCCGATCTGGTTGTCCTTGACCGACTCGTAGTTCTCGCCAGTCGGGGCGTTGACACCCTTGTCGTCCGAGAAAGGCTCGTCGGGTCCGTCAAGAACGCCCTCGAGGTGGGTGGTGACCGAAGGGTCGTTGTCGGAAACCTGTGGAGCAGGAAAGCGGAGATGCCGGACGGAGAAGAAGGCGAGAGTAGGGGCCGGCGAGGGCGACGGACAGCGAGCGAGAGTGTCGATTGGATGCAGGCGACGGACCAAGGCGGAGCAGGAAGACGACGGAGGATGTCAGCGATCCGCCGACCCTGAAGGAGGAGGATGACGCACGATGGCCTCGTCCTGCTGGAACTTGTCGGAGTTCTGCATCTTGTCTGAAGTGTTGTATGTGATTGTGGAGGCGTGGGAGATTCGCTGAGTGCGCAATGGAAGAGAGAAGAAGGAGGACGAGACGAATGAAGCGGTCTTCGCAAGCTCTTGACCGCGCCGTTTCGTCACACCGCCGGTGCGCGAGCAAGTGATATCACTTAATCGTCGGACAGACTTCGGGAAGTGCCAGCATCGGGAAACGAGTTGACATCACGCGCCGTGAGCATCCGTCGACGCAATAGCTTCCACGAATCGAGGCTTGAACCCGGCAGTCTTGTTTGGAATCTTTGGCGGGTGTCGATAGATTGGCGTGGGCTGCGGATTGATGAACGGCTGCTCGGCGGAAGCGACTGTCGATCGAGAAAAAGCGCGTCGTTGAGCGGAAAAGAAGCGGAGGAGCGGCGGGGGAAAGAAGCGACACGGCGAAACTGCGAATCGCCGGATGCGAGTGGGGCAAGGACGCTGGTAGAAGAGGGCGCGGAGAGTTTTTAGAAAGCCTGCTACTGTCGGAACGAAGTCGAGGGGGCGATCTGGCGAATAGGCGTCGAGCCGGATTCCATACCGCCGGTTCTACTTCGCCTCGCTCTTGGCCTGCTTTATCTTCAGCTTCTTCCGCTGCTTCTTCGACAATTCGCCGCTCGGTGTTGACGTGCCGGACGGCGCGGGCGAGACTGCCGCGTCAGACTCGACCTGCAAGCGTTTCCGCTTCGTCTCGCTCAGCTTGGATGTCGCTGCGCCCGATTTGGATTTCGGCGTAGCGAGCTTGGATTGGTCGTAGCCTATAGGACAGCGTTAGCTTAATAGAAAAGGTGGAATGAGGGAGAGAAGCGGACCTGCGAACGGATCCACCCCTTTCCGCTTCTTCTTCGCCTCACCCTCTTCGCTCTTCGCCTTTCCCTTACTCTTCGCGCTCACCTCGCCAGGCACCTCCTCGCCGCCAACGACGATGTCCTCGTCCTTCTCCACCTCCACATCCATCGCGCCCCCCGCCCCGTCATCCTCATCCTCGTTCTTGTCCTCCAGCAATCGCTCAACTTCTTCCTGCTGTTCGTCGGTGAAGCGAGTGTGTGTGCCGCTAGGTCCGACTGCAGCGTCGTTGTAGTTCGAGTCGACAGATGCGCGAGAAGAGATGGCGGCGTTGATGAAGCGGGAAGCGGCGGACTTGTCGAGCTGCATTCGGGCTGGATGGTTTCAAATTGGTCAGCACAATCTCAGCTCTCGGGTGTAGGAACTATTCTCACGTCGGTTCGCGGACTCGTCCGGCGAAACGCCCTGCTCCGCCGACTTCAGTTTGCCAAAGTAGCCCTTCAATCGCTCCTGTCGAAATACGCGAGGTCAATCAAACGTCTGATAATGTTCCTGAGCTCAACGTACAATCTCCTGCATGACCGGATGCGTGCTTGGCTCGATGCCAGCGGTCTTTAGGTAGACTGTCGCGGCAAGCTCAGGAGGTTAGCTCGAGCTCGCCAGGCTAGGGTCTAGCGACGCACCCCATATCAGGTCATGGACCATGTAGCTTGTCAGGACCTGCAGCCGCGCCTGCACGAGCGGGTCCTGGTCCGCCAGAACTTCATCAAACGGCTTGGCGAGGAGGGGTTCCACGGCCGTCTCGAGCGAGTTCAGCGATGCCGAGAGGGTTGTGAGGGTCGCAGAAGGGTCTGTGTCGGTCATATTGAGCGTTCTATGCCGTCTGGCGGGACTCGTAGCGGTGAAAGCTGTTTGGCAGATGAAGACGCGCAGACTCGAGGGGTTGTCCTCGTCCGTACCGCTCGTCCGCACATTTAGACTTGTTTGGGTGCTCAGGAGCATGGTGATTATTCGCTAGGATTGCCTTCGAAGTGCGCAGACCCGCTGACCTTACTCTCCTTCCCCCTCCTCCTCGCCTCCCTCGAACCGACCCGACTCGCTCCTGTTCTGCTTGGACGATGCTATGGGCGCGTTACATCGAATGCACAGTCTGAGCTGCGGCATACAGCGAACGCGCAAATCGTGCAGCTCCACGCTCGTTACACCGGTGCGTCCACCTCACTGCGCCCCTCCCTTTCGCCTCGTACACTGCCGTCCGAAAGACCCGAGACTAACGCGTTGCACTAACAGGCACCGGACACGCCGATATCACCAAGTAGTGCGTCCGCCTCACTTGCCCTAGCCTTGCAACCCGCTAACTTGCTCCCTCTTTCTGGCAGCGAGTGGATCACGAACCAGCACCGTGACACCTCCTCCTCCATCGTCGGCCACCCAGCACTGCTGCAATACCTGGCGATCGCGGACGGCGAGACGACGGCGCGGACAAAGTTCGAGTTGACGGAGGTGGGCATGCGTCTCGAACTTCGCTTCCCCCATGCTGACGATCGTTCTCGCAGAGGATGCTCCAACCGTGTGGGCCGCCCCCGCCAAAGGAGGACGACTAGGCGTCGTGTTTGTGTCGCTTTACTCTCTCGCTGTTGCATTATACTATTGCCAGTCAACTCCGAGTGTCTGAAGGGGGTTCTACCGGCAAGGGGACCTGCCGAGATAGCGTGCAAGGAGAGCAGCGAGCGGTTGGCGATGCGGAAGGGAACTCGGGAGAGCGTCTGACCCTCTCCTAGACTTGACCCACGACGAACTTTGCACGACATGGATTCAAGCGGGAGTACAGAAGCGAAGCGCTCTCCCCCTCTCTCCGGCTACTCGGCCGACTGCTCCTTCCAGGCTTCGGTCTGCGGTTGGAAGAAGAGCAGCGTGCTGTGCTCGGCAGCGCGGAGGTCTCGCTGAAGATGCGAACGACGCACACTTCGATCTTCCTGCCATGCAAGGGCACGTCCCCAGTCTTGGGACTGCGACAGGTGACGGTGGAGCCGTGGCGGGTGATGCGCCCGGCGAGACGAAGAGAGCGAAGGTTCTGAATGACAGCGCTGGGACGCCCAAGAGTCGAATCCTGGTCTGGCTGAACTTCTAGGCTATTCGACGTCGAGGGAGCGTCTGGAGTGGCTTCGCCGTCGCATAATTCGGGCGACTCGTCGGCTGTCAGACCTGCGTTCCTGATAGGTTCGTCGTCCTCAATGTCCTCCGCGGTCTCCTCTCCCATGGCCACGAAAGCCTGGGCTGCAATCTCGTCAGCCGTTCCTTCTCCTCTCATCATCTGGTTGAGAAGCTCGACAAGACCCAGAGTCGCAGGCTTGATCGCGCGTAGGACGTTGTGAAAGATGAATTCGCAGATGACCCTGCCGACCGACATCGACGACCAGTCAAGGTAAAGATCGCGGAAGCCCGTCGGCGGGAGCCAGCGAGAGAGCGCATTGTCGACATTGAGCGTGGATGGATCAACCGTAAGGAACGTTGAGGTGTTTGAGATTGGGAAAGTTTGGCGGCGACTCTAACGGAACGGGAGTGTCGAGGAGGAAGCCCTGCCCCCAGAAAGTGTGCAGTTCGCGAAGGTTGTCGCAGCTCGAGAAGAGGCGGCCCGGGTCACTGGAGTTCTGCTCAATGACCTCCTTGTATCGCTCCTCGGGTTCAAACTTGTCCTCCACGTCTTCGTAAAGCTTGCGCTTCGTGTAGAGCATCTCGAACCGCTTAGACGTGCGCGGGTACTTGATCATGTGCTGAAGCATCTCGTCTCGTGCGGTCAAGTCGAGGTCAACGCGGAACCAAACCAAGGCAGTGCCGCGCTCCTTCCATGCCTGGTTGACGAAGCTGACGGCCCGGCCGTGTTTGATGCAGGCCGGCTTCTGATAGTTCGACCAGGTCTCGCCGTCCATGTGGTCGAGAAATCTCGGGAGGGAGACGAGGCGAGGGGAAGTCAGGCCGGAGCTCGGGCTGCCGAAGCATCTCTCGTTGGCGGATGGGGACATCTCTAGAGGTATTTCAAGCAAGCGCACGTTCAGCGAAGCTGTCGTTACCGAGACTGAACCGGGTGTTCACCTTGAACTGATGAGCCGGCGAGCAGAAGAAGAGGCGAAGCGAGACCTCGCGAGTGCAGAAGCGGCTCTGTAAGAAGGCGTATGAAAGGCTGAAAGCAACGACAGGCTCAGCGAAGTGAGCGAGAGCGAGAAGCAGTGAGCGGGACGAGGGAGACGGAGTCCGTCCTCGCGTCCTCGTCGCTTGCGAACAGGTTCTCTCAAATCTCAAACACCCAGTCAGGCCTGTGTCGAACTCTCTGACGAAGCTGAATAGTCTGTTGCTACACCAACAAGAGCGCTACAACTCGAATCTAAAGCTCCCTTGCCTCTTCCCTTCTATCCCGCTCCCCCTCCTCCTCCTTCCCCTGCGCATCCTTCTTCCCCCGTCCCAGCCTCAGAGGCCCTCCGACAAACGCCAGCACAGGCGGCACAAACACGGCTGACAATCCCGACGAAAGCACCGTCAACGCGACCCACCCCTTCCTCACTCCCAACCCACTCAAGATCTGTCCAGCGATGATAGGCCCGACGAGCGCGCCGATCGAGAAGGCGAGGTTGAAGATAGCGAAGGTGTGGGCTGTTGTGATTGACGGTTCGGAGGAGGCGACGAGGGAGAGGTCGACTGTTGAGGGGGTTATGAAGCAGGAAATGGAGAGACCTAGGCACATTCCGTTCGCCGTCAGGTTCTGAGTAGCTTGGAGGGAAGGGAGGGAGGGAAACGCACCGATGAGCGCGAGGAAGAAAATGAACAATGCCAACGGTCCGGGGATGATAAGTAGCGGGTAGACGGCGATCGAGAGGACGACACCAGCGAACATGATCCACTTTGTGCCGTACTTGTCGGTGATCTGCGTGAGAGGGAGCGGAATGAGTCGAGAAGGAGGGAGACGGGAAGGGCGAGGGGGAGCGTACCCAGCCAGCAAAGGGCGAGCCCTGCGACGCGCGATCGTTAGCTCTGATCAGGTCAATCAGAAGAGGATTCGGTAGCACGACTCACAAAGAACGTCGGCACCACCACACCCAAGAACACCAACCCCGCCCCAAACGAACTCAACCCATACGTCTCCTCCAGATAGATCGTCAATCCCGTGTCCTGCAATCCGCCTGCTATGATACCGTTTAGAAGAGTGAGGAGGAAGGAGGTTAGAGCGCGGGGGTGGCGGAGGAGGTGGAGAAAGCCGATCCAGTGGAAGGGGATGCGGGAGTTGTTTGGCGGCGGAGAGGGATAGGAGAGGGTAGTGGCGGAGGAGGGAGTCGGGTCGCTGAGTGGAATGGGTATCCGTGCGCCGGCCTCCGCCTCTCCAGCCGGAACCGTTTTCTCCCCCTCGTTCCTCGGTTCCTCAATCCTCGTCTTCGCCTCATCCACCCATCCAGGTGCCTCAAAACCCTTGACCTCCACTCCAGCTGTAATCCACTCCATCGCACGATGTTTCTCCACAATAAGCATGCGAAGAAGGAGGTCCACACCGACGAGGATGAGGGAGAAAACGAAGGGTGCGCGCCAGCCCATTCGGGCGTAGAGCACGCCTCCGACTGGTGGACCGATCGCTTGGCCGAAGGAGAAGCCGATCATGACCCAGCCGAGGACTTTGCCGACGCGTTCTTCGGACACGGAGTCGGTGACGAGCGCGCTGCGAGGATGGCGTGGGTCAATCTCGATTCGAGAGACGTGAGAAGACGATCTCACAGTCCAATGGTCCAGAGTACCGTGCCGCTGAACCCTCTGTGGCGCAAGAAAGAATCATCAGTCTCGCTTCCTCATCGCCCTGAAGGAAAGATTAGGAACGCACTGCAATATCCGCGCGACAACCATCAAGGCGTAGCTATTCGCCTCCATAAACATGACCACGGCTGTCGCGACGCAGAGCCGTCCGTCAGTCAGTTGAGCGAAGCGGGAGAACGGGAAGGAGACGAACCGCCCGCCATGAACAACAACCCAAGCGTGAGCGGGATCTGGCGATTCTTCCACCTCGCTCTGTCCAATGCACGAAGTCAGTGGCTCTCAGAAGTGCTCTGAAAGTTGCGCACGCACCCGATGTAAGCGACCGGCGGACTCGAGACGATCAACCCCCCGGCATACGCCGCGACAAGCCAACCCGTTAAGCTTCCTATCTCTTCTTTGGCGTAGCCGAGCGCATCGAGGCGGAAGGGTATGACGGGGACGGCGAGGGAGTAGGAGGAGAGGTCGACGAGGACTGCGGGCAATTCGTTCGAGGTCAGCTCCTGGGTCGAGTCTTAACAGGGCGAAGAGGGGCGCACCGCCGAACCCGACTGTCAGCGCGATGAACCACGTCGAACACCGTTGTCGCAGAAGGAGAGGCGGCTTCGAGGGCGCTTCAGTCTCGGGGATCGCGGAAGCTTCGTCGTCGTATGTCCGGTGTCGTTCGACTCGTTTCATCCGTCGCCGTGTTCGTATCCATTGCGAGATCATTTGCAACCGTTTCCTGCGTCGTTTGAAGGTGGATGCGGGTGGCCGATGCCGTCAATCTCCCGCGAGTCTTGGGCGCGGAAGGAGAACAGCGAGGAGAGAGTTTTCGACGTCGGGAGGAGCGCAGGCGTTGTTGAGCAGTCCAAGCGAGTCGTTGGAGTCCAACGGCAGCGCAGCCTTTGACCAGCAATGAGGAGAAGTGCCTCGTCGTCGATGAACCGTGCGGTCGAGGGGAGCCGACAGGAGAGCCGCCCGCAGCTGATTACAAAGGGAGATCATCATTACAATAGACCCAATACACTTGATCGGAATACAAGCTAGTTGTAATGGGTTGAATGCATACAAATCTCCACTTCTCCGCTTCGGCGAGCTACCGAGTCCGAGATCGTCTTCGCTTCGTCACTCTTTCCTCTCACCACTCTCTCGTACACCCGCAAGAGCCATGGCCGACCACCCGCCCAAGTCAGGTCTCACCGTCGTCTTCGCGCGCGCCGTCGCGAAACCAGGCAAGGGCGACGAACTCGAGAAGCTCCTCCAGCGCGCTGTCGCATCGGCAAACAGCGACAAGGAGCCTTACACGCTTGATTACCGCTGCGCAAGGCATGGAGACGTGCGTCCCAAACACTCTAGCCAGCGAGATTCGAGCTGACTGGTCGTGCGGGACGCAGGAGTTCCGTCTCTTCGAGCGGTACAACCAGGACATTGGCGGCATCGAGGCGCACAGTTAGTCCTGCTCCTCTAGCTCCTCCTCTACCGCTGCTGAGGATCGTTTGACCCGCCCGCAGAGTCGCAAGAAGCCTTCCAGAACCTCGTCAAGTCCGGACTCGTCGCGGATATCGAGATCAAGTTCTTCAACGAGATCCCCAAGCTCTGAGTAGAGAATAGAGATCCAGATGGGAGCGACGAGCAAATTCGTTTGTCCGCGTCAAGGCGAGACGAGGAGCGGGCTTCGAGGAGAGAGGAGAGAGGCGAGAGGGAGCAGGCCCGACATATCAGCTCCTCCCGCTCCGCCAGCCAGCCAATCCCGTCCTAGCCCCGGTGGTAACCTATTCGCCCAGTCCCACATCCCCCGAGCCGTGTCGAGTCAGGTGACATCCTCATCGTCTCGCGAGGCGGTGGGAGCGACCCTCGAAAGCAATGGAGCAGCGCGGCGCGCATCTAGCTCGTCTAGTCCAGCCTGTTCAAGTCCAATAGGACCATTTCAAGCGTCTCAGCCGGACACAAGCGAATCGTCGACTCCAAAACCTCCGCTCTCATCGAGTCCGCGCTTTGTCTTCATCGCCTTCGCTCCCCTCGCTCTCTCACTCACTGAGCAGGAGCGAGCTACGTCTCGGGCTAGTGCTAAGATGCCGCCGAAGAACAAGAAGGGCTCGAAGAAGCCGCAGAGGGATGACGACGAGTACTGGTCCGTCTCACCTCTTCCCTCTCTCGCTCTCCAGTCCGCAGGCTGACTGGTATGTGATCGGCGGACAGGGAGTCACTCGCGAACAAGTCCGGTAAAGCATCACCGGCCGCTGCTGCGTCGCCTGCTGCTGGAGGAGGTGGCGCCTCCCCCGTCGCCTCCGATTCAGAGGAGGACGCTCGACCTGCGGCCGCCAAGCGCGGAGGGAAAAAGGGTGGGAAGGGCGGAGGCGGGTTTGCGAGTTTCGCGGATATGATGGTTGAGGATGGAGAGGAGGAGGAAGCGGAGGAAGAGGAGGTTGCGCCTTCGAAGCCTGCACCCAAGGAGCCCCAGCAGCAGGTTGAGGTGAACGACGACGACGAGGAAGACGGCTTGTTGGCGATGGCCAAGAAGGCTGCGTCCAAGAAAGGCGGGAAGAAGGACAAGCGGAAGAAGAACCAGGTCACGGACGATGATTACGCCTTTGACGAACCTTCACCCGCCGCGCCTGCTGCCGACGAGCCAAAGGAGGAAGAGGTTGATCTAGCGGCGCCGAGGGGCGCGGTTGAAGTTACGGATGACTGGATGGAAGAGGAGTTTGGCCCTTCGAAGGGGAAGAAAGGGAAGGGTGGGAAGAAGGGCGGCAAGGCTGGTGGCGGGAAGAAGCAGAAGGTCGACGAGGAGGACGAAACTGCGGTCGAGGAGGTGACGAAGAAGGTGGAGGAGGTCAAGATTGAGGAGAGGAAGGAAGAGCCTGCGCCCGGTGCGCCGTCTGCGGTGGATGAGGACGAGGAGGACGGCGGCGAGGTCAAGAAGGTCTTGTCGAAGAAGGAAAAGGAGAAGCTGAAGAAGGAGAAGGAGAAGGTGCGTTGCAGTCGTCACCTTTCGCTCAAGTTTCTCCCTCGCTCCTCCATCGACTTGCTTCTGTCTCACCTACACCATTCTTCCTCGTCTCACGCGGTCGCTAACATGCTTCCATTCCGCTCCTAGGCGAAGAAGAAGGCCCAAGCCGCCGCCAAAAAGGCTTCCGAGCCCGCCGGCCCCTCACCCTCCACCGAGACTCCTCCTCCCGCCACCTCCGCTCCCGCCGCCGACGAAGCCCCCGCCGATGAAAATGGCGACGAGCCGTCCTCTTCGAAGAACAAGAAGAAAAAGAAGAAGAAGGCTGGTGCGGCCGAGCCTGTTGAAGAGGCTCCCGCTCCTGCGGCGGGCAAGAAGGGCAAAGGAGGTGGGGGACAGATTGCGGCGCTTAGGGCGTTGATGGAGGCGCAGCAGAAGGCGAGGGAGGAGGCGGAGCGTGCGGCCGAGGAGGAGAGGAGGAGGATCGAGGAGGAGGAGAGGAGGGCCGCGGAGGAGGAGCGGAAGAAGGAGGAGGCGAGGCAGGCGAAGAAGGAGAAGGAGAAGGCGCGTTTCCGCAGGTTCTCCCGCTGCTTGGGGCGAGTCGTGACTGACTGAGCGGATTTTCTCGCCCACAGGCCAAGAAGGAGCAGCTCAAGCGCGAAGGCAAGCTCCTCACGCCAAAACAAAAAGCCGAGCGCGCCGCCGCCGAAGCGCGTCGCCAGGCCCTCCTCGCCGCCGGAAACGTCACCATCGCCGGCCTGCAGGAGAAGCCCGACCAGGGACCGAAGAAGGTTTCGTACGGCAAGCGCGAGCGTGCGGGGGGGAAGAAGCCGCATCAGACAGAGTCACCCGCTGAGTCGAAGCCTGCGTCACCGGAGCCGTCAAAGGAGGAGATTGCTAAACCTGCTCCTGCCGCGGAGGAGAAGGACGAGGCGGAAGAGGATGCCAAGGACAGCTGGGACGCGTCGTCTGATGATGAGAAAGAGGACGTCAAGGACAGCTGGGATGCAAGCAGCGACGAGGAGGGCGAGAAGATGGAGGAGCAGAAGCCGGCGATTGTGGCGAAGCGTGCGTGCACTCGCTTCATCCCGGTTCAACCAGATCTAACGCTTTCCTTATCCACAGCTGCCACGAACGGCGAATCTGCCGCTGCCAACGCGAAGAGCAAGGCCGCCGCCGAAGAGGCGTCGGAAGAGGAGGAAGACTCGGACGAGGAGTCCGACTCTGGCTCGGACGACGAGTCGGACTCGGACGAAGATTCGGACGAGGACAGCGAGGAGGAGATGACCGCGGTCGAGCGGCAAGAGGCAAAGCGCAAGGCCGAAGCCAAGGCGCGTCGTCTCGCTCGTGACGAGCAGGCTCTCGCCGAGCGGAGCACGGAGAACCTCCGTTCGCCGATTTGCGTCATCATGGGTCACGTCGACACGGGCAAGACGAAGCTGCTCGATAAGATCCGTCAAACGAATGTCCAGGAGGGCGAGGCGGGAGGCATCACGCAGCAGATTGGCGCGACCTACTTCCCGATGGACGCCATCCAGAAGCGGACGCGGGTGCTCGGCGACGTGAGTCGTGACGCGCTCGCTTCATCGTCATTCACTATGCGCTGACCGCCGGCTTTCGCTTCGCAGGAGGACCTCAAGGAGTACAAACTGCCCGGTCTCCTCGTCATTGACACGCCTGGTCACGAGTCTTTCACAAATCTTCGCCAGCGTGGTTCGTCGCTGTGTAACATCGCCATCCTCGTCGTCGACATCATGGTGCGTCTCGCCCGCACAGGCTGTTTGGCCGCGGAGGCTGATCCCTCGCCTCCCGTAGCACGGGCTTGAGCCACAAACGCTCGAGTCGATCCGACTACTCCGTGAGGGCAAGACGCCGTTCATTGTCGCGCTCAACAAGATCGACCGACTGTACGGCTGGAACGCGATGAAGGACGGCGGTTTCCGCCAGACGCTCGCCCAGCAGGAGCGCCCCGTCCAGCGCGAGTTTGAGAAGCGCCTCAACGAGACGATTGTCGCCTTCGCTGAGCAGGGTCTCAACGCCGTTCCGTACTACGACAACAAGAACTTCGCCAAATATGTCTCGCTCGTGCCGACTTCAGCGCACACCGGCGAAGGTGTTCCCGACTTGCTCATGCTCCTCGTCAAGCTCACCCAGGAGCGCATGGCCAACAACCTCATGTACATCTCGACGCTTCAGTGCACCGTCCTCGAGGTCAAGGTCATCGAGGGTCTCGGCACCACGATCGACGTCGTTCTCGTCAACGGCTACCTCCACGAGGGTGACAAGATCGTGCTCTGCGGTCTCAACGGCGCCATCGTGACGCAGGTCCGAGCACTGCTGACGCCGCAGCCGATGAAGGAGTTGCGCATCAAGGTGCGGAGCCGTCTCTCGCGATTTTATTCGACGACTTGCTAATCTGCGTCGCTACTCCCGCAGGGCCAATACGTCCACCACAAGCAGATCAAGGCGGCGATGGGTATCAAGATTGTCGCGCCCGACCTCGAGAAGGCAATCGCTGGTTCGCGCCTCCTCGTCTGCGGCGAGGACGACGACGAGGACGAACTGCGCGAGGAGGTCATGTCAGACTTGACGAACCTCCTCAACTCGGTCGACACGAGCGGACGAGGTGTCTTTGTCCAGGCGTCGACTCTCGGTTCGCTTGAGGCGCTGCTTGAGTTCCTCAAGTCGGACGCCGTCAAGATTCCCGTCGCCGGCATCAACATTGGTCCTGTGCACAAGAAGGACGTCATGCGTTGTGCGACAATGCTCGAGCGGGCACCTGAACTCGCCGTCATCCTCTGCTTTGACGTCGCCGTCGACAAGGACGCCGAGCGACAAGCGGAGGAACTCGGCGTCAAGATCTTCAAGGGTGCGCTCGGCGTGGCTGTTCCGCGCACGACAGATAGCTAACACACTCGCCGACGCAGCGGACATCATCTACCACTTGTTCGACCAATTCATGGTGTACAAGCGAGGCGTCGAGGAGAAGAAGGAGGCCGAGGCTGCCGGCAAGGCCGTCTTCCCGTGCCGTCTCAAGATCCTCGCATGCTTCGCTCAGCGTGACCGTGCGTGCCTTCCCTTCCTCGCGCTAAACAAACCGCCTAACGAGTTCAACGCTGCTCAGCCATCATCCTCGGTTGTGACATTCTCGACGGAACGCTCCGCATCGGCACGCCGCTCTGTGTTGTCAAGACTGACCCGAAGACCAAGAAGAAGGAGGTGATCTCGCTTGGCAAGGTGTACGTTCGCGCTTCGACGAGGTTCCGCCTCCGAACTGAGCTGACCCACTCTTTCGCCTCTGCAGCACTTCGCTCGAGATCAACCACAAGTCTAAAGACATCGTCAAGCGACACGAGGTCGGTGCCGGTGTCGCCGTCAAGATCGAGCACGCTGCGTACGAAAGCGCGAAGCAGTACGGCCGTCACTGTACGTTCGGCTTCCCTCTACCTGGCCGTCTTCTGCGTGCTAACGCCACGCGATCCCAGTCGACGACAAGGACGAAGTCGTCTCGATGGTCTCGCGCGAGTCCATCGATGTTCTCAAGGACGTCTTCCGGAAGCAAGTGTGCGTACAGGTCATGCCCTCCAGCCGCCTGCGGGCCCCGCTCACACGTGCATGTCACGCAGGTCGATGGACGAGTGGCGCTTAATCAAAGCGCTCAAGGGCGAGCTCGGCATCCCCTAAACCGCTACTCTCGTTGTTCCTTCATTCCTTTCTTCGTTTTCCCGCTGTACTTGCATCTTGTCCCTCTGCTTGTCTCGTTCCGCCTCTCATCCTGCATTGCACAGTAGTCCGAACTCGCGCTCGAAAACCCCGCGAGAGGGATGCTCGCATCGCGAACACTTCGCGTCTTTCGCCCTCCTCCCGCTCACTGCCTGCACCCGCTCACCCGCTCAGCCCGCTCGAGACTGCTCACACCGTTTGAGCACGACTCTCGAAGCCACGTCAGCATATCCGCAACGCTCGAAACGCTACCGACGGGACTCCTTCGCCTCTTGATCGAACTCGCCCGCTGTCCCGCACGCGTCTCTCGTCTTCGCAGTAGTGAAGCGACGTCGCGAAGCGCCTCCTCACGCTCACATTAGTTGACAAGCGACTTTGCGCACTCGCCCAGCCTCTGCTGGAGAAGGTTGTCGTCGTCTGAGTCGTTTAAGCAGAGCGAGCGTCTTCAAGTTCGTGCGGCGCTGGAAGGAGTGGCGACGAGATGCGACGACCCTTGTCATCTTCGTCGCGCTAGCACACGAGTTCAGAGCGTCGTCTTGCTCGCAAATCCGCCGAGCGAATTCAGTTGTTGCGGATCCTGCCGTCGGCGGTCCCACGACACCGTCTCGCTATAGCTCGAGGAGACAGACGACTTCCACCGTCGCGCATCCGGCGCCAGTCGGACCACCACCATCCGGTGAGTTTCGGCATCGCGTGAGGAGGGGTGGACGAGGTCGAGCCACTGCAGGCACACCAATTCACTCGTCAGCTATCGGTACGAAAAAGCGGGGCGAGGAAACGCACGGGCTTCTCGACGATATAGTGCAAGACGGCTAGCCCGTCTCCACCACAACCACACTTTTCGTTCCTCTCCCTACCCTCGATCCCCTTACCTCCTTGATCTCGAGCGAACCACAACTCCGGATGCACCCATCTAAGCGTCTTGATCGCGTTGAACCTCCAACTGAGCGGCTTCCACCGTTCTTCGAATACCTCGGCTAACAAATCTTGGTCTGGGAGAGCCATGGAGGCGATGGTGGGAGAAGTGTGGAGGTAGTTGACGATACGGGAGTAGAGAGAGGGAGAGGGAGAGAGGACGACGAGGCCCGAGTTGAGGAGCGTGTAGGTGCGCTTTGTGGAGAGGAGAGAGAGAGAGGGGAGGAGGAGCGGACGGGTGGGACTGCGAGTAGGAGTAGGCGCAGTTGTCGGGTTTCCTATGGAGAATGAGCTGGTCGGCTACGTTTCACACTGCGAGAGAGCGAGGGCGCGCACCAGTCAGGCTCGTACCAGTCCTGGTTCAGCGGGTTGCAGACGCAGGAGTGGTTCGCGGCGATCCAGTCGGTCGAGGGGAGGCTGTCCGGGTCTTCGAGGAGCGGGTCGATGTTGCTGAAGACGACCCTGTCGCAGTCGAGGAGGACGACGCGCTACGAAGTCTCTGGCTGTAAGCGAGAGACCCAGGATAGGGAGAGTCTTGGGCGCACCTCGTAGTCGTCGAGCGCAAAGGCCTGCAGCTTGCTCCAGGTGTCCTTGAACCGCTCCGCGACGAGTTCGACCTCGCCCCTCGGCTCGAGCGACTCGATGCGCCCGGGTCTCTATCCCGAGGCTCTCGAAGAGGTCGAGGTGGTCCGCGAGGAAAGACGGGGTGGTGAGCACGACGAATTGATGACTGGGTGTCGACTTGCTTCATCGTGTGGTCGGACCACCATGTCTGTCGGTGCAGAACAAAGGCTAGCAAGCTGGCGAGCAACGAGCGAGGGCGCTGAGAGCGAGGGCGTCGCTTTCCAATCGAGATGAGACACGCCGTTTCCGGCCTGGGACGCCAAGCGAACGCGTGCTTGTTAAACCTCTTCGTCGTCACCGTGGACAACGACGACAACGACGAGCACACTCCCACGCTCTCGTAGCTGGGGCGAATAGAAAAGTCTCGTGCTCTTACCTGTGACGAGTGCGCAGGCCGCACGCACCTCTCGTCGCACCTTCGCCGCAGCAGACCGAGCACACCTCGTCTTCCCTCAGCTTTAACGCGGCGCACAAGGCCGGTGAAGGCGTTCCAGGATGCCTTCTTCGCCCATCGCCAGGCGACACCACCGCACGCTGTCGTCCATCTCGTCCCTCCCGCTGTTCCTCCCGCAGCGCACCTCCCGACCCTCATCTCGCCTCGCCCTCCTTGTCTTCCTCGCCGCCGCACTCGCTCTGACGACTTATCTCGCACATGCCAAGGGCGGGATGGACTTGCTCAGGCTGGCAGTGGTGATGGAGGAACCGGTACGGCCGAGGGAGGGACTGGGAGGAGAGGCTGTGATGGAGCCGTCACCAGCGCTTGAGGGTGAGCGGGGCGAGCGAGGGCATTCGAGTATGCGAGTTGGAGCGACTACAGCTGCGCAGGACCCACGGGAAGACGGGCAGCTCGCAGGAATGGCGATAGAGGAGGCTGTTGGGAAGCCCGCACGGCGACCAAAGGCGGAGCACCTCCCAGTTTGCAAGAAGAGTGTTCTCTTTCGCTTCGCCGGTGCGTTCCTCGTTGGCTCTGAGGGTCCTCGCACACTCACCCTCGTCTCTTCGCAGGCCGCCACGGTTTCGGCTCTGAAGTTTCTCTCCTCTTCCGCGTCGCATCCGTCGCCCACCACTTTGGCTACACCGTCTTTCTCGACTCTACATCCTGGAACTACGGGTCCTGGGATTCGTACTTCTCCCTCCTTTCTTCTCCCTCCGTCCCGCCCTACCCTTCCACGCCTTTCGCTCCTCTCGACCCAGCCGCGCCTTGTCGACCTCCCTCACCCACAACGAAACGTTACAAGATGTCCCTCACGGACGACGAGTCGCGTGCCCTGTCACTTGAATCGCTCGGACCCTCGTTCCGTCCGAAATGGGCCAACAGGAACCACGTCTATTGGTTGCGCGACGTCGATGGGTTGGACGCGACGTTCCTTCGACTGTTCGTCGACGAAGCAAAGTTGGCGCAGGTACATCGGGAGGACTTGCGACACCTCGAAGCGGTCGAAGCAGGAGAGGATAATAAATCGGCGTTCCTCTCGGCGACGGAAACATTGCCGAGCATGTTCGAGGACGCGTTTGGGAGGATGAGCGAGTTGGTGCGAGAGGCTTGGGCGCCGAATGAGGAGGTGAGGAGGATGGTGGGCGAGTTGGAGCGCGAGTTGGGCGTCAGCGGTAAGGAGAGGATGGAGGGGAAGAGGCCGGGTGATCTGCTTGTTGGTGTGCATGTCCGGTGCTTCCCATACCACATCTCTCTGCCCGAAGAGCCCGCGGACTGACGCTCCCGCCCCGCAGACTCGGCGACAAATTCCTCGAAGCCGACCGGATTGGGCCCGCCTCCCTTTCCGACCATTCTTCCGCTCCCCCAGTACCAGCAGACTACTCCACACCAGGTCTCACCGACGAGCTCCTCACCTCATACTACGCCGCCGCAGTCGACAGCATCAACTCGCTTCTCTCCCTTCCGACGTCCCTTCCCTCGCCTTTCTCACATGTGCTTCGTACGAACGTCGACCGAATACGCGCGCTATTCGCACTATCAGCACCTTGGTCTCGACTCGCCGCCGCCGAAGGCGAAGGACTGGAGGACGCGAAGCCTACGCTCGCGCTGATGTCGGACGACCCGAACGCCGTCGAGGCTTTCCGGGCGCATCCGATGGCTCGTCGGTTCAGGATCGTCGGGACTGCCCAAGTCGAGCCTTCTCCATCGCCGGCCGAGCTGGCGAGGAAGCGAGCGAGGCGCGAAGTACGGCAGGAAGTAATGGAGAAGCGGAGACCCGACTTTGCCGCCGGCGTCGGTGCGGGTGTGCCGGATGCTGGAATTGCGCATGTTGGTGTGGGAGGAGGTGCAGGGCATGGGAGGATGCACGCTGTGCCCAAGACGAAGCAGAAGGTGCCCGATGGATTCGTGCGTTCGCAGTCTCGCTTGCTTGTGTCTCGCCACTCAGGCTTCAAACGCATGCTGATCGTTGGAGTCGTCGACGCACAGAACGAAACAGCCTTCAACCGCCTCCCGCTCGCAACCCGCATCGCCTCAGCCCGCATCTTCGTACGCGACCTGACAGTCTTGTCCTCTCGAGCGGACGCGCTGATCGTAACCGGTTCGAGCAACGTCGGGAGGTTGATGATGTTGCTTTTCGAGGCGAGGAGGCGGGAAGAAGGGGAGGGAGGGAAGAGAGAGGTGAGGAGTCTGGATACGAGGTGCGTGAAGGTGTCTTCGCTGCTTGCCTGTCTCGCTTCTTACGGGTTTCGGAAAGTAGCTGACTGGCGTGTGACCTCGCGTTCACAGGTGGTTCCCGACTGCGCGCTTCGCCTAAACCCGCGACACACCTTTCCTCCGCCCTTACCTGCCGACCATCTCGCCTCTCGCCCAGCATCTTTTCCCGCAACTTATACCAGTATCGCAATCTATACCTCTTCTGCTCGTCCATGTTACCCCGTTGCAGCGTACACCCTCCCACGCCTTTGACGTACCTGCACCCTTCTTCCCATCGGCTCTTTCACTACTGGTGCAACTCGGCTGGTACCGCGTTCACTCAGAGTCGATCGTGCAAGAGGAGAGGCGCTCCCCAACAATTGACTTCGCCGCGGAGGCGGTCGGACGCTTGTCCTTTGTCCTCCTGCCGCTCGCTATCCTCGCTTGTCGACTTGCTTGAGCTTCGCTACAGTTCAAAGAGTTCTTGCAGTACCGACCGGATGGCGTCATCCCATCGTCGAGACACCTCACGCCTGAACCGTGTGTTCATCTCCTCCACCTCTTCATCCTCCTCCTCAATAGTGCTCCTGACTTGCCATTCCTGCTAGTGATATTCATTTATTAGAGGGATCACCGTCAACCGCCTCGAGCCGTCCCGTCAGCCCCACGAGGCCGCCGTCACCTCCCGGTGAATGAATTTCATCTTTTCTCGCGCTCAACAGCCCTTTCCACGGCTGAGAACGCCTCGCCGCTTCCAGTCCGTTGCTCTCATCTACCCGGATTGCCCTCAGTACGCATCTCCTGCCAGCCGATTTTCGGAAATGGTTCTTGCTGAACCCTGGCCACCGCCCGCGCCGCCTGCGTGACCCTCGACTCCGAGGATGCTTCAGCTACTCACGGACGTCTGTCCCGCTTCTTCAATGACCGCTCAGCCGACTCGCCACTCGAGGAGCTTGTCAAATTCACTTGGCCGTCGACGCGGTGTTTCCGCAAGACAGACGAGGATGGCCGGCGTATGTGGCGAGATGCGGGTGGGCTGGAGACGGTAAATTTGCTTGTGCTCTTTAGCTGCGACCTCACGCCAGACCGTCATCTCGCAGGTCACGGCGTTCGACATCGAACGCATCGCGCACCTTCGCCCGTCTCTCCTTTCTCGCCCGCTTAGGCGCCCAAACTTGAAGGATATAACGCGTAGTTAACATGTTGACTTGCAAGTCTGCGCACGCGATACGCAGCGGCATCGCCCTCTTGTCCATGCAGTTGCCTTGCGACGTTCCGCGTGCGGAGAGCACTGCACATATTACTTCGAGAACTGTCCGTCCTGTGCGAGCGAGCATGGCACCCGTTGCACAATAGTAATTACTCCGTCGCACCGTCTCATTGTCTATTGCCCTCCAAACTGCTCGTCTCGACACACATCCCGCACTTCGCTACCTGTCTCTACCAGCTTGTGAGCCTGCGATTTACGCTGCTAGCTCCCCCTCGCCTTGCCCCGCGAACTGTTCGCTAATTCGTCCCCCCGAGTGAGTCCGCTCCTCACGCTGACGCCGGACGAAGAACGAGAGGCGACTCATTGATAACCGCCCGGCAGTCTTGTTGCCACCGCGAAGCGCCTCGCCATGCCCGACATCCCGCTCGACGTTCTCAACCTCATCTTCCGAGAACTCGACGACTCCCTCGACCCTACCACTCGCCGTGTTTGCGTCGAGCGACGACGCACGGTAGGTCGAGCGGTCAGCTTGGTATGCCGCGCATGGCGTATGGTCGGTACCAGGCTCGTGTGGAGCCATGTCGAGATTGCCGACATGCGGACGAGGAAAGCCGCCTCGATCGTCGAGCACCTCATCGCCCGTCCAAAGGCAGCAGGATGCATCGGTCAGCTCCGGATTATCTGGCCGTCCTGCACACCGTCTTGCGGACTCAACTACGCCGAGCATAGACTCCCGACTCTCCTCCGCCTGGTTCACTCTCTCTTCGGCCTCACGCTCTCGAATCCGCCGATTCTCATCATCCGAGCTCTCTCCCAAAGTACAGCCATTCGCATCCCTAGCCTTGAATATCTCATCATCGAACGAGCTTCGCCCGAGAACGACGATTCGGCTCAGTCACTCAACGGTGTCGACCTTCGTGTTCTCCTCTCTCTTTCGACTGTTCTGGCGAAGTTCGACCTTCATAGTGCCGTAACCAGCCAAACCTCACCTATGGCATCACCTCTTCCTGTTCGGCCGCTCGAATCCGTCGACATCCGCTTCACGGGCAACACTCGTGATGTCGCCTTTGTCACGCAGACGGTCCTCCGGAGCGCCGATCCTGCAGACATGCAACAGCTTGTCGTCGCCAACGTACCTTTCACCCCGGATTTTTACCGCACAGTCGCTACTTTTGTCCATCTAGTCGACTTTCGCCTAGCATGGGACTTCGAGGACGGTCTTGCTTTCTCCCTTCCGCACATTGCAACCCTTATCCAGCATCTACCTTCTCTCCACCTCCTCGGCCTCATGTACCGGCACGAGCCGGCAGTCCAAGGAGATCACGACCTTTCGAATCGCCTACTCGACCTTGTTCCCTCGACGCTCAACAGTGCCGTCCTCACCCTCGCGTACACGTCGCTCAGTCCCGCGCCGATGGCACGGTACGCACGCACGCATCTCGGAGCGGGACCTCTCGAGTTGGTCGCCCTCACGGAGGAAGGTGAAATTACGTTTCTCCAGAAGAAGGGCGAGAGGGAGACGCTGGTGTGGGAGGAGGTGAACAGGGTGCCGCTGAAGGGTGCGTCTTGCGCTCCGCAGTTGCTCTCCCACTTACCCCTGTTCGCCTCTCGTAGACAGCTTTTGGCGACTGTAGCTCGCCTAAGTCGCGGTTTTTGCGGCTTCACAATCGACACCTCATCCGCATTACTCTCAGCCTTGATGTTGATGCAAGCGATTGCTATGGGAGACGAAGGGGGTTGCGGGAGCTGCGCCAAGGCTAGCGAAGCGAGAGTTTGCTATTCCGTATCAAGCCTAGGCGAACAGTCACCCCCTTCCTCCGTCCCATTTCCATATCGTCCCCTCCCTTTCCTTGCTTCTACCCCATCGCCGAGCGTCCGACTGTTCAGCACGAATTCGCGACTTGTCAGCGTCGACCTTGCATGAAGGAGGGAGCCAGCGAGTTCAATGCGCACCGTTGGCCTGGAGGACGTCCTCAACGGTTTTGTCGAGCTCGTAGTCCTTCGCAAAGACATCCTCGAAGTCCTTGGCACGGGTCGAGTGCTCGCTGTCGACGATGTTCTCTCGACGGATGGCGAGCGGGTCGTTCGGGTCGCCAAACTCTTCTGCGGGCAAGGCGAGTGACATGAGCGGCTGTAAAGACGCACAGTGAGGTACTACGCGCGCCAAAAGCAGGGAGAACGTC
Organism: Rhodotorula sp. ZM1; assembly: GCA_009806315.1. Lineage (NCBI taxonomy): Eukaryota > Fungi > Basidiomycota > Microbotryomycetes > Sporidiobolales > Sporidiobolaceae > Rhodotorula > Rhodotorula sp. ZM1. The sequence continues at coordinate 151,086 of QYSD01000008.1, read as the reverse complement.
GGCGTCCTGCATCTCCCCGTCGTCGTCCTTGTTCTTGTCGAGAACGCCCTCGTCAACAACGTCGCTCTGGACCGGCGCGATACCTTCGCCGACGTAGTCTTCCGACGAGTCGGTCATTATGCTTGTAGGTGAGGTGAAGGATGGCGTGCGAGAGGGAGTACGCGGAAGGAGGGAAAGAGGCGAGAGAGAGTTGCGCGTCAGTAGTCAGTCGAGTGGTCGTGCAGCTCGAGTGATGTACGCTTCGCTCTGGCTGATCAATCAACTGATTGACGTTGAAGGATGTCGCAGGCTAACGGAACACCAGGCGGGAGTAGAGGAAGGAAGGGAAGCCTGCACACTGCAACTCTCGCTCATCGCAAACATACGATCTGATGTGAGTGCAGCGATAAGTCAATGAGGAAATATACAATGTCCCATAGCCGTCGCCTCAACCGCCAAAAGGATCCTCTTCGACGCCATTGGCCCCGTTCGCCTTCTCGAGCGCGAGAAGGGCGAAGTGTCCACCAACGACCGGTCTCGAGATAAAGTAGATGGGCCAGTCCAAACCGTCGCGGCCGGGAAAGTTCGCAGTTGTCGTTTCGTAGAGGTCGGGGAAGGCGGCGTCGACTTTACCCGCCTTCAAGTAGTCGACGAGGAGGTCAACGAAGAGTTCACGACCCTTCTTGTCGGTCGCCGAGGCCGCTGCGAATAATTCCCAGTCCGTCTGGAAGACCAGTGTCAGTGACTTGAGAGTCTACGCATCAGCTCGCTCGCACATGCGGCGCTGTCGCGAGTTGAGCACGAGCAGCTCGTCCCACAACGGACTCACCTTTGTCCATAGATGCCGCGAGTCTAGTGGAACGCCATACTTCTGCGCCTTGCTGGCGTACCAGTCGCTCTGATCCTTGTACAGCTGCCGGTCGAACAGCTTGAGGTTGAGATGGCGGTCTCCGAAGAGGTTGTCTGGGGGCGAACCCAGCGAAGCGCTTGGTCAATGACGAGCTTAAAACAGAGGATAAAGGAGTAGGAAGCGCAGCACGCACAGAGTGTACCCCACGAGCTGTCGTCCTGGTACGCCAGTTTCGCATGCCGAGCTCCTCCTGTCTCCGTCATGGCCAAAGCCGTCCATTCGCGGACGTAAGCCTGTTTTTTTTTTTTAAAAAATAAGTGCTCGCTGCGAGGCCGAAAAGAGTAAAAGGTGAGCGCACCTCGGCGACCGCTCGATAGTGTACCCTATCCGTCCACCTCCCGACTCCATTCGCAAGCTCGCTCATCGCGCCTGTAACCGAACATCAGTCCGTGTGAGCAGCGAAGAAGCCCAGAAGAGTAGCGCTCACCGATGCCAACGATAGCTTTGACAGCGAGATTCGTCTGGTTCGAGAGCGTTCCTGCGAGGAGCGCGTCAACATGAGTGATTCCCATCATGCAAAAGAGCGAGACGATGGACGCACCGGCAAAGTCATCCGTACTGAGCTGCTCGGCCGGGACGAGCCCATCGTCCGTAAGGAAAGTCGTCCAGGACTTGAAGACCTCGTAGTGCTTCTCGACCCAGGGCTTGTCGGCGGTGAGCTGGAAGTAGGCAAGTGCCATCCTTCGCGCACGAACGAGCCTGGGTGAGTAAGTGAGGGAGGGAAATACGAGACGGATGCAACGCACCAGAGCATGTTGCCCGCCTCTTCGACCGGCATGGGCTCGTCGTTCCCGCCGTTGTAGCCGGTCGCGTTCGGATAGGTGCCGAGGTCATGCACCGGCCAGCGGTTCGGATAAAGACCCGAATGAGTGTAGACGAGCAGCGGTTCGAGGAGGAGAGCGAGGAGCGTCGGGTTCGTGTACAGAAGGATCGGGTGGAGAGGGAAGATGACGTCGATCGTAGACATATCGCCATTGCTCGAAATCTCTTTGAGGTGCGCCATGGCGCCCTCCTTGTCCTCCCTCCAGTCCTCCGTCACGCCTGTCGTCAACTCGAACGTCGCAAACGCCTGACGAGTCGAGAGCTCAACAAGTGCAGCGTAATTGTCGCCGGAGACTCGCTTCGCGTCTCTTCGGACTTGCTCGTCGAAGCGGGCGGCGTCACGGATCGTGCGAGGCGCCGAGTACTGGAAGTATGAGATGGCGTCCAGTGAGTGGGAGAAGCGGGTCGTCCAAAGCCCTGCGAGTGGGATCTGGCCTTCCGGAGTGACGAAGTTCTGCGACGAAGACTCATGTGAGCATCTCAACGTCGGCTGCTAGAGACGCGAGATTGAGCAAACTCACTACGTATGGATGCCGGACATGCCCGATCGTAAAGACTGCGCTGGGCCTCGACGGCGTGATCTGGACAGAGAAACCAAAGACGGGCTGGCGGTCGTCCATCTTGCGATAGGCGGGATCGTGCGTCCCGTCGAGTCGGCCGTACTTGATGAACGTGCTGCGCAACTCGTTCGCCTCGCCTGATCCACCGATAGTTTCGCGGCGCTACAGTCCAAGCGTCATCCGAAGCGCCGCCAAGACAAGCAGCTCGGCTACTCACCAGCTCAGTCGCGAGAATTGCCTCTCCATATTCTGCCTGCTCCGCAAACTCACTGAAGACGAGTTGCTGCCGTCGCGAGACAGCGTGTACGCCGACGCCCGAGCCGGAGGTGTAGGTCCAGGTCTACGAGCGGGACTGTTAGCCAGCCCGACCTGGGCCTGAGGACAATTGGGGACAAACGAGGTTGGCGTTCGGATCGCCTGAAGCCCATTCGCCCGATATGTCCGTGTAGACAGAGATGGAGTGGTTTCGAACTGTGTCGAGGTCGATGTCGACGATGAAGTAGGAGAAAGGGAGTGACTGGCGGACGAGGTCGTTCGGGGTGACGGGAGAAAGGAACGTCGCCGTGAAGGTGACGTCTCCCGCTTCGAACGAAAAGACCGATTTTGTGGCAGTGTACTCGAAGGCCGTCTGTCGAGCTACCCGAGCTGGACCAGACGAACTCTGCGAGTCGGAGAGCGCAGCGCCGAGGAACTCGTAGGTCGTGCCGTCGATGCGGATCAGGCCTGTCCACGACAGGCGATAGTCTCGAGGCGAGCCTGGGTAGTGAACGGGCCAGTGTCGCGCCCAAGAACCGGCGAGGTAGCCCTTCGATCCAGCATCACCGCCAGTCGGGAGCAGGGCATTCAAGTCTGAAGAACAAAGGCCTGTGAGGGGTCCGTTCCACTCGGGACAGACCCACGTTGACTACTCACAGGGGGACTTGACTGCTAGAGGGATCGCAGGCGGCAACAGCGGCGTGAACGTCGACGTCTGATGAGAATTGTCGAGCGGGGAGAACGAGGCGTCGGCGGTGAAGACGGTTTGGCTGGTGGGTCTGGCCCACCCCGTAGAAGCCCAAGCCAGCGTATAGAGCCACAGTAAGCCCGCTCGCATCGCTGGGAAACGTCGTTCGCAAGGACCACTTGGCTCCCACCACATCGCTTTCATCTCCGCCGGAGTCCGTGGACTTGTCGAACTGGCGCGCTCTCCTGCTGGACGACTTGGTCTTCCAACCGACCCTCACTGCGACGCTACTTCCATTCGCGTACCCGCCACACTGCGAGCGGGAGAACTGGGCGCCGTCGTCTCGCTCCCTCGGCCTTCCCAATCGCAGCGAAGTGTCCGCTCCTCGCCCGGCAGATGTGTTCCACAGAGCTGCAGCACCCACGGAACACGATGGGAGACTGTGCTGGGCAATCAAAGCCTCGATGGGCGCGCACGAGACGAGGCTGGACTCGGCCAAGTCGAGGAAACTGTTCATCCGGCGGCAGGCAGCAGGCGACCAAGGCGCGGGACGCAGCAAGTGGCTCGGTGGAGCTCCGCTTGAATTGAATGGAGATCCCGGAAGATGGAGCAGAACGAGCGGGGGACCAGGACGTGCCTGAGCGACGCTTCCTTCGGATGTCGCTGGTCCTCCCCTCCGCTCAGCTCCTCCCTCGCCGTCTCTCGCTTGTTCCTTCGCGCTCTCTTTTTCTGCATCGACAACGACACCTCGCCAAGCATCCAGAGCACTCGGCACACTCAAGGTACGCGATCGAGACCCCCCGCCATTCAACTTTTCATGCGGAGAGCGAGCGACGACTCAAACGTGATCCCACGTCGCGCAGGCTCACTCTTTCTCCTCGCACCACCACTGCACGACACTCACAGCGCGATGACCACTCGACACGACGTCGAGAAGGGTTCCTCGCTTGCCGAGGACGAGTATGGCGCTCACGTCGTTCGCTCCGACACTGAGCTCGAGAAGGACGGCGGCAATCTCGTCCTCCAAGTTGAGGATGCAGCAGCAGTGGGGTTGAAGACCGCCAAGGACGGCCGCACCATCCTCGTACCTCAACCGAGCGACGACCCTCGCGACCCTCTCAACTGGCCGGAGTGGAAGAAGCATGCTATCCTGATCATCGTCGCACTCGCTGCGTTCGGCGGAGACTTCCAGTCTGGTGCGTGCGGTATTGCTGCGAAGCTTGGAGGCGTGACGGGACTGATTTCCGCCATTTGTTCCTTGCCCAGGCGCCGGCATCCCCCTCCTGCTCTCCCAGGGTGAAGAGTGGCATCTCTCACCCGCAAAAGTCAACGAGGCTGGCAACTTGAACGTCTTGTTGCTCGGAATTGGAGGTCTTATCTGGATTCCGCCTCTCTGTGAGTCTCCCGCCTCGACCTCCTCGTCCTCCTGCGACGCTTCTCTGCTCGATTGGCACTTATCCTCTCGATTCTTCGCCGTCACTCGTCGTTGGAACTGTTACTGACCTTGCCGTCGCCTTGCAGACTTCTGGGGACGTCTCCCCGTCCTCTTCTGGACCCAGCTTCTCGGCACTTTCATGGTCCTCGGAAGCGTCCTCGTACAAGATTTCAACGCTTACTACGCCCTCCGGCCCCTTACTTCGCTTTTCCTTACCGCCGGACAGACCATTGGATTGACCTTCGTCAAGGGTGAGTCGCCATCGATGGGGATAGCCTCTTCCTCTGCTTCCTTGACGTCTCCGAACATGCGCTGACATCCTTTGCGCCTCTGTAGACATGTTCTACTTCCACGAGCACGCACGGTGCGTCCACCTTCAGCTTTACAAGCGCGACCGACACTGACTCGCGCGGCGTTCACAGCAAGATCGGTCTCTGGGTCGTCATCTTCCTCTGCTCGCCTTATTGTGGACCATTCTTCGGCGGGTTCATTGTTTCAGGACTCAACGGCGCATGGCGGCCAGTCCTCTGGGTCGTCTTCGCCTGGAGCTGCTTCGTCCTCCTGCTCATCATCTTCCTTGCCGACGAGACGTGGTACGACCGCTCTCTCCCCGTCCAACCCGAACGACCTACCGGCATCTATGGACGATTCTGTAACCTCGTCGGCATCACCGGCATCCGTCAACGCGCCTATAAGCCGAACGCTTTCCCCTCGATCATGCGCCTCTTCGAAGTTTTCATCAAGCCGACGCTCTGGATCGTCTTCGTCATCTACGCGTAAGCTGCGAGTTCTGAGCACCTACGTACCATGTAGAGCGAGGTCGGACGACGTAAAAAGCTCAAAATCGAGTGCTGACGACCCTCTCCTCCTCGACCTCCTCATTCTCGCTTCGTCCCGATACTCTCGCAGTCTTTCGTTCATGTGGGCTGTCGGCATCAACATCACCTCTTCAATTATTCTTGCGACGCCCAAGGCTGCCGGCGGATACGGCTTGACCCTCAAGCAGACCTCGTTCGTCTACTTCACTCCCCTCGTCGGCCTCATCCTCGGCGAGGGCATTGGACACGTCGCCAACGACTGGATTGCCAACCGCTACGTTCGCAAGCACAAGGGAGTCTTCAAGCCCGAATGCCGCCTATACATCTTCCCGTTCGCCTCCGTTCTCATGATTGCCGGCCTCGTCCTCGTCGGACAGTCCCTGGCTAAAGGGCTGCCAGTCGGGGCGATCGTCGTGGGCTGGGGGATGTACGTTGTCGGAGTAATGGTGTCGTCAGTGTCGATCACGGCCTACATCCTCGACGTCTTCCCCTCCGCCTCGGGCGAAGTCAGTGCGGCCGTCAATCTCTCGCGCACGATCAGCGGTTTCTCGGTTGGCTACTTCCAAGCGCCGTGGGGAGAGAAAGTCGGATACGACGTCTCGTTCGGCAGTGAGTGCCGTTTCCCGTTGCCCTTGGCCTCCTCCCGATTTCTTTCGCCTCCGACACGCTTCCTTCGCCTTCGCCTCTTTCTTCCCTTCCTCTTCTCCCGTTCTCGTGGTATGACAGAGCACTGATCTCGGTCGTTCGCAGTCCAAGCCGCCATCGTCGCTTTCGCCCTCGGACTCGTCTTCGTCCTCATTGCAGTCGGCGAGCGTATCCGCAAGTTCGGCGGCCCTCTCCACTTCGCCAAGCACCAATAGGCGCCTCCTCGACGTCGAACCTAACCCTCTCAACAAGGGGCCTGTCAACCAGGCTTATCCCGAAGTCATAAGCAGTTTGTCGTGTTGCCCCTTCCTCTTTCTCCTCCTTGTCGTTCTATTTCCTTCCTCCTTCCTTCTCACGGGTCTCTAAGGGGTCTCTCCTAGGTCTTTTGATTTTCTCTGTCGTCTTCCACATACGCATCCCAACACCGAACTGCTTGTTGTCTTTCCTCCTTCAACCTTCGTGACGAACCTTCGTAAAGTTGTGGCTGTCAACCGGCTCGACCAATGTGCACTTTCAACTATCAAGCACTCTTCAGCGTTCGTTGCGGACAAGAGGAAGGCCACGAGCGTTTTGCAGCGATGAAGGCGTAGAGGTAAACAAGCGAGGGAAGTCCTACAGCGGAAGGGTGAATCGAGACACTGTCTAGACACAACAAGCGACACCAGCGCACCTCCACAACGTCCTGCTACGTCTGGCGAGTCCTCTTGCGCCCGCCTTCGCCCGCCTCGCGAAGCGGCAACGCCTCGCCGTTCGCAGCGACCTTGTTCTTCCCCGTGACGCCCCTCCTGATACTGGCGACCCATTCACCCAGATAGGCGAGCACGAACAACCCCACAAGCGTCCAGAAGACGCCCCTCACCGCACGGGGGACCTCCTCCGTCCCCAATGTCGCGCGATACCATTCGCCTCCCTTCTTGATGCCCGTATGGACCTGCACCCAGCCGAGTGCAAGGATCGTAAGGCCTAGGAGGATGTGGATTGCACGGGCGGGCGAGGGACGTGGGCGGGAGAAAGAGGGCGAGGACGAGGTCAGGGCGGAAGGGAGGGTAATGTGGGCGAGGTAGCCGACGAGGAGCTGGAGGATGACGAGGAGCAAAAGGACGAGGCCGAGGCGCTGTATGCCGTTGGCGAGAGCAGGTCAGCGCACAGCGACGGTCACGAGTGGCCGAGTTGGGAAGGCCGACGGACCTGGTGCGAGTCTTCGAAGAGGTTGCCCGTCTGGCTGACAGCGAGCGCAAAGGTTACGATGGTCATCGATGCGGCGAGTATTTGAAGAGCGGCGTGAGGCGGGAGCCAGGCGAAGCGTTCCCTGCCGAAGCGGGCGGTGAGGATCGCGAGCGGGATGAAGATGGCGAAGGCAAGACCGCCGAGCGCGGCTGCACGAGCGACATCGTCAATCCGCGCATCTCGTCGGCACGAAGGAGGAGACACACCGTGAGCAATGAAGATCCTGCGGCGTCTCCTCGCTGCCGCGTTCGGAGGCGGAGCTTGCTGCGTCTGCGGCGGCGGTGTCGACGACTCGTTCGCTGCAAGAACGTACGGGGCGCTCAAGTCGAGACTCGCGACGCCAGTAGGCTGTAAAAGCGAGGAGTCAGTCGGGAGAGGAGGAAGAAGCTTGGAGAGCTGACCTGGTTGTGCATCCCAATGCTCGCCTGTCCTTCGTTCGCCGAGCCGGGGTTGCGCGAGCTTGATGCGTAGATCAAGTCGACCGCACCGCTACCCAACGTAGTGTTCGTGACGCCCTGCGCAGTCGGGTACGACGGGCCGGGGTCGACGAGACGCGTGAAGGCGACACTCGAGAAGGGCGAAGAGGAGTCGGAAGTCGTCAAGGCAGGTACGAGGGTGTAGAACGCCGCGGTACTCGTGCCAGCGCTCGAAGAAGCGAGGACAGGCATGCCGTGCGCGCCTGGAGTGTCCGAGTTCGGGAGACGATGCGAGAGCGTCCAGTTGACGGACGAGCCGGAGACGGTTGGCCAGGCGAGGAGAAAGTCGGCGTCCGCCATGGCCTATCGCGGACACTCCTCAGCAAGCTCCAGGGAACAGGAGCGGAGGACTTACGGTGCCATGACCGACTCCGAGCCATCCCACGGAGGTAGGCGAGGTCGAGCTGGCATTCGCAACGTAGAGGGCGTAGGCTGTCCGGAGTGAGCCAGGTCAGTCGGACGCTCGTTCGTGAAGCAGTGAACGTGGCGCACTGCCGTTCGAGATGATGGAGAGGTCGAAGCGCGGAAGAGCGATCTTGCCTCCTTTCAACGACGAGGAGGAGGAGGGGAACACGGCCGCGACTTCGTGGCCGGAGAGTGCGACGGCGAGTGGTACAGCCAGTGCAACAACTGTCGCAGCAAGGAGCAGCATCGTCGAGCGAGTCCGAGAGAGTGGGAAGAAGAGCGAAAGAGGAGTAGTGGTGGGAGATCCACGCTGCGCATTCCGGAAGGGCCCATTCGACTGGTTCGACAAGCAAATGCGGCAGGATCTGCTTGTTTCTGCTGTGATTGGAACGGTCGCTCTGTCAGACGAGGATCAGCTGGTCCTCCCAAATGAGCTGGCGTGACGGCAACTCCGGGTCGAACGACCAGCCGTGAGCAGGCCCCGCTGGCACTTCTCGTGGTTCAATCTAAACTGCAAGCACGAGTGCCGCGGGCGAAACTCGGACCGAGAGCGGAGCGAGGTCGCAGCGACGAGTGAAAGCGCCAACGAGGAGCAAGTCGGCGGCAACGGCACGCGGGAGGGTCAGACTCCAGCAGCAGGCCTGAAGGACCTCCCAAGTGGTCCTCGTCAAGTCCACGCGCACACAGTGAGTGTCGCAGTGCGCTGACGAGGGAAAAGCCCGCTCTCCCGCCGACTGCACCCTCGACGTTGCTCGATTGCTTGCTGGAGGTGTGCCCGGACGAGAATATATTCTCACTGTCCCGCCGAGTTCACCTATACCGCTACATGACGGCCTGAACACCTGCAAACCCGTCATCACTACCACCCCACCTCCTCCCGACTCGAGCGACTCTCACGGCGTGGCACAGGGTGTAGGGGAGCAGCGAAGGTGCGCAAAGGCTGACTGCGAGTCCTCGAAGAATGGCGGCTCAGTGGGAGGAAGTGCGACACCGCGAGGGCATACCGAAGTCGATGACGGGTTGAGGGAAGGGTGTCAGAGAAGCAGCAGGTCTCGCTGGGACCGAGATTCAACGCAACATGCCGTACAGTCAGCCTCAAGGGCCACATAACCCCGACTGACCTTGAACCTTGTCGCAGATGGTCTCCTCCTTCGTCTTTGCGCTCACGTACTTCCTCGGCGGCCTCACCTTTCTCCCGCTCTGCGTCGCCGTCCTTCTCGCCTTCCTCTACTACACCTCTCCTGTCGTCCACGTCTCGCGAAAAACCGCAATTCCCGACGTCGCAACAAAAACGGCAAACCCGTCCGCTCCGGCAGAACAGGAAGACGAGGTCGAGCCGGTGAACGTCTACCGCGCAGGATGGCTCACCGTCCGAAGAACGTACGAACCCATCAAGCTCGGCAATGACGGGACCTACGTCGGGATGCTCGCCTCGGGGTACCGCTCGTTTATGGACAACCGGTCTCGAGACCCTCGGCGCTCGAAACCAAAGGACCGCTTCTTCGCCGTCCTAAAGCAGAACATCCTGTTTCTCTACGAAGGCGAAGACCAGAACGAGTGCTGGGCTGCGATAGAGGTCTCGGCGCACGATATCATCATCTTTCCCGAAGGCAACATTGACGGCGAGTTGTATGTCAAGCGGACGGCGATCGAGCTGAAGCCGCGACGGGCGCAGGAGGATGTGGATGCGGCTGCGAGCCCTACGGGACATGCGCAGTCGGAAGAGACGGCTTACGACCTCGAGACAGGCAAGCCGCTGCCTTGGTTCATCTTTGCCAAGGTCAACTCCGACAAGGAAGACTGGTGGGTGATGCTCCATCTTGCGGAGAGCTTTCGCCGCCGTTCGACTGCTTACCTCGCCCTTATTTATGGGTATCGCAGGTACCACTCTCTCCAGCTCGCCTCCCGCCTCGGCAACCCTCCCGCGACAGCCAGCATCGCCCGCGACCGTGCTCTCTTCGACTCGGAAGACATGGCCCGCGTCGTCGAAGCCATCGACGCACAGCCCGACTCGATTCCAATGCGCTGGTTCAACGCGCTGATCGGCCGCGTCTTCCTCTCCGTCTACCGCACCTCGTCCCTCGAGGACTACCTCACCTCTCGCATTGTCCGCAAACTCAAGCGCGTCAAGCTTCCCTCGATGCTTTCCGAGATCCAAGTTCGCGAAGTCAACGTCGGCGCGTCGGTTCCGCTATTTAGCAAGCCGATGCTGAAGGACTTGACGTCGGAGGGCGATGCGAGCATGGAAGTGCACGTTGCGTACGTTGGCGAGGCGCGAGTGACGATCGAGACGGAGGCGACCGTCTCCCTAGGGTCGCGCTTCAAGCCCTACACGGTTCGACTCGTCCTCGCCGTCGTCCTCAAGGAGCTCGACGGCACCATGCTCGTCAAGATGAAACGGCCGCCCAGCAACCGCATCTGGTTCGGCTTCACCCAGATGCCGAAGATGATCCTGTCGGTCGAGCCCGTGGTCAGCGCCAGGCAGATCAAGTGGTCCATGGTGACTGGTCCGATCGAGTCGCGCATTCGCGAGCTGGTGCGTGCACGTCCCATTCAGGTCAGCGTGTCACTCACCGTCATCGCCCGCAGATCATGGAGTCGATTGTCGTCCCGCACATGGACGACCTGTCGTTCTTCTCGACACTCGCCGAACCCCTCTTCCGCGGCGGCATCTACGGCGCCTTCCTCCGCGCCGACAAGTCGACCACATCAGCCAGTGACCTTGAGGCTCCACCTGACAGAAAGAATGAAGTCGACCCGTTGACGGATGGGCCGGCCGAAGAGGACTTGGTTGGCGAGGCGACGCCGAGCATGAGCAAGGGGAACGAGGTGAAGGAGGCCGTGACGAGCGCTATGAAGGAGAGTGGTGCGGAGCTACGAGCTGCAGCGATGCGGAGGCGCCGTTCGAGCGAAGGAGACCGTCCGCTTGATCTTACGCCTATGTCGACCTCTTCGGCTGCGACGCCCTCAGCAGCCTCGTCTCGTTCGCCTCCTTCTGCTTCGTCCAGTGTGACGAGTCTTGCGGGACTGAGCGCAAGCCTCGCGAATTGGAGGGAGAAGAACAGCAGCTCGACAATAACGAACGGGTCGAGCGGGACGGGCACTTCCCGCACGTCGACGAGGTGGTTTGGCAAGTCGTCTACGCCCGTCCCTTCGACCTCATCCTCCTTCACGACACCCGCTCCTTCCGTCCGCGCCGACGACTCGATAGACTCGATCGTCTCCGCCTCGTCCGCTACGACCGCAACGGCGGAAAGGTCCGCCCCTGCGCCACCCGAAGTCTCGGCGAGTCAGCTGCGGGACATCTTGGCGAAGCGAGCGGAGGAGCGGGACCGAGAGAGGGAGAAGGAGCGCGAAAAGGCGGCGGCTCTTGCGGCAGCGGGGGAAAGGGTGGGCTTGTCGCTGGCTGAAACGGAGGCGCAGGCCAACAAGGAGGATGTGGCGAGGTTCAAGGAGGAGAAAGAGAGTAGCGCAGCTGATGCGGCGGTCGCGGAGCAGGAGACGCCGCTTCCGCTCAACGACCCTTCCCTGAACACCTCATCGCCCGCCTCAAACTCGACTGCAGCGCCCACACCGCCCTCCCTGCCGCACCGCCCGTCCTTCGTCAAGGCTTTACCGACTCCGCCGCCCGCTTCACCTGCCGCGTCCACCGCTTCCCGCCACGCTTCTCTCGCCACACCACCTCCCCTTCCAACCCGCCGCCACTCTCCCTCCGCGTCCGTCGACTCCAGCGCCACTTCCTCAACCGCGTCCTCCCTCCTCGCTTCCTGGCGAACCAAAGTCCCCACCTCAGCCGCCGAGCGCTCCGAAGCTCTCTCAGCTGCGAAGGATAGCATGAAGCGTTGGGGCGCAAATTGGGCTGCGAAGAGAGCGCAGGCGCAGCAGGAGAAGGAGGAGCGCGCGAAGAGGATTGAGGACTTGGATAGGCCTGTTGGGGAGAGTCCGGAGAAGGAACGTGGTGGGAGCGCGAGCGAGGGCGCGGCGGGGTATAGGGACTATAGGAAGGGGAAGAGCGTGTCCAGTGGAAGAGGAGGGGGGATTGCCGATTACTTTGGGACGAACGGCAGCTCCGAATCGCTCGCTACGCCCAATACGCCCCCTCGACCTATCCCGCGCGCACCCTCCGCGGCCGCTCCGATTCATGCTGCAGGTCAGCTCTCGTCATCCGCCTCATCAACCTCGTCCGGCCACTTTGCCCCCTCCTCCCCCTCCGCCTCAACTGCCCTCTCCACCTCTTCCGCACTCGCCATTTCCTCTCCCTCGGCATCGCCTTCCAAACCTTCCGTGCTCCCGACCGCTTCGCAGACGATGAGTGCGGGAGCGGGCTATGGACGGAGAATGATGACGCTTCCGGGGATCAGGGACGAGGATAAGAGGAAGAAGGTTAGTGAGGATCATCTGGGCGGTGGCGCGGCTCTGGCTGTGGCTGCAGCTGCGGAAAGTATGAAGGCAAAGGAGGGGGAGAAGGCGGGAGGTGAGGTAAAGAAGGAGGACGTGCCTTCGACAAGTACGGCTCCTCCAGCCGAGCCGCCGACAGACTTTGCCGTCGCTGGCGAGTCGCCCGTGAAGCCGCTGGAGACGAGTGCGGCCGACGACTCACCCGCTGCCTCGACTTCTGCCGAATCGCAATTCCCCGCCGATGAACTGGTCTCGTCCTGCACATCCGCCGCTCCGCCCACGCTTCCTCCTCGCGACTCCACTCCCGTGATTTCATCCTCTGGCACCGGCGCACCAGCTGTGCCACCCCTTCCAACGCGCAAGGACGAAGTCGAGCCGCATGTCGAGGTCGAGAAGGCTGCGCCCGTCGTAATCGAGCAGGACTCGACTGCGAAGGATGCGCCGCCTCTTCCTCCTCGCTCTCGAGTCGATGAAAAGGGGTTAAAGCCGGCTGCGAACCATGCGAAAGTCGATGACGGAGACGAGGCGGACGAGGCTGGATGGGGACTCGACGACACAGCGGTGGTTGAAGAGGGCGCGTCTTAGCGACGGACTGTCCAGTACTGTCTTCTGCTCCCACTATCTGCACATGCATGCATCGTTCACGTCGTTGCGAGGGAGCGAGAAGTGCTGGTTACAAGTTTGTATTCGCGGAACAATACAAAACGAGTTGTAAAGCCGCGACTTGATGCGATGAAGCTCGCCCCGTCCCACGCTCGCATCGTTGCTCAGACAGAGCACAGGAGCACGCGCACTTGCTTGCACAGGTTTACGCAGGCGCACACACACGCGAGCCACCCTTCAACCTCGCTCGCCGCTCCTCGTTCGCCCTCTCCGCGCGCGACAGCCGACGAACAGCACCTCGCCCTCGTCCTCGCCCACCTCGAGCCATGGCCGTGAGTCTGACCTGTCCTACACACTCGTACACGCGTGGAAGGGCGCGCGAACACGCGTGCCACAGCCCAGAGCCGTGTGCTGACCTTGTTCCGAACCCGAACAGTCGACGAGCGCCTCAAAGTTCCCGACCCCGTCCGTCGACGGCGCAGACACCCTCTCGGACTACATCCCGCAGTCGGCAGAGATCTCGCGCGTGCCGTCGACCACCGGATTCAATGATGCGCCTGCGCCTGCGAGTGCGACTGTGAGCGACGAGGACGACGAAGAGGAGGACGAGGACGACGCCTACGACTCGGAGGGAGACAAGGTCATGGAGCCTGTCAAGGGAGGGAAGAAGCGGGAGCGCGCGCAGGCCAAGAAGGAGGCAAAGCTAAAGGTCAATGCGACGGTACGTCCCGGGCTGGCTATTTGACACCTGGCGGGCATGTTGCAAGCTTAGGGATGCAGGCTGACACGTCTAATCATCATATAGCTCGCTGCTCGCGGTGAGGCGCAGAAGGCGCTCAAGTCGGCAGATTCGATCAAGCGTTTCACTTACCTCCTCGGCCAGACCGACCTCTTCAAGCACTTCTGCGACCTGAAGGTGCGTCTCGAACGCTTCAGTCATCTTGTAAACCGACAGCTTCTGACTCGCAGACTGTCTGGACAGGCGCAACGTGACCCCCACTTCGCCAAGTTGCTGGTCGAGGCGGAGAGTGCTGGAAAGGCCAAGGGACGGTGCGCTGCCTCCGTTCTCCTCGCCCTCTTTCAAGCGCTGAAACTTCTTCTGCTTGCACAGACGAGGCAAGGCGGCGCAGTCTCGCGGCCGCAAGTCTGAAAAAGAGGAGGACAACGAGCTTCTCGAGGCGGAGCAGAAGACGGACGGACTTGCCGAAGGCGACGGTCCCTTCATCTTCACCGAGTCTCCTGCTTGTACGCGGCGTTCTGTTTTCTTCTGTCCGTCCGCGAAGCGGTTGCTGACTGGAGGTTGCGCGTACAGACGTCAAGGGCGGCAAGATGCGCGAGTACCAGATCCAGGGACTGAACTGGATGGTCGGCCTCCACTACAACGGCATCAACGGTATCCTCGCCGACGAAATGGTGCGTTCTTCCTCGCGCTTCTCTCGTCGCCTCGCTCACATAGCTTGCTCCGCAGGGTCTCGGCAAGACGCTCCAGACGATCTCGTTCCTCGGTTACCTCAAGTTCATCCGCAACATACACGGCCCGCATCTTGTCGTCGTGCCCAAGTCGACTCTCGACAACTGGGCGCGCGAAATCGACCGCTGGGTTCCCGGGTTTAGCGTTGTTTTGCTGAAGGGTACCAAGGAAGAGAGGGTAAGTCGCGAACGCTTCGTCTAATGACGACTAGCCCTACGAATGCTGATCTACGCCTACTCCGTCTTCTTCGCGGTCCGCAGCAAGAGCTCGTCCAGAACCGCGTCCTTCCTGGCGACTTCGACATCTGCCTCGCCTCTTATGAGATCTGCCTGCGCGAGAAGAGCTCGCTCAAGCGCATCCCCTGGGAGTACATCGTGATCGACGAGGCGCACCGCATCAAGAACGTAGACTCGATGCTCTCGCAAATTGTCCGCCTCTTCGACTCGCGCGGCCGCCTCCTCATCACCGGCACGCCCTTGCAGAACAACCTTCACGAGCTCTGGGCGCTGCTCAACTTCCTCCTGCCCGACGTCTTCTCCGACGTTGCCGACTTCGACGCCTGGTTCGAGAAGCAAGGCGACACCTCCGACAAGGCTGTCGAGGCTGCCGCCACCGAGGCGACTGCTCCTTCGACCGCCGACGCTAGCAAAGACGCCAAGGCGACCGAGGATGCGTCCAACAACGTCGTCAAGCAGCTCCATTCCGTTCTTCGCCCTTTCCTCCTCCGTCGCGTCAAGATGGATGTCGAGAAATCTCTTCTCCCCAAGAAGGAGATCAACGTCTATGTCGGCATGACTGACTTGCAGCGCAAGTGGTACAAGATGATCCTCGAGAAGGACATCGATGCGGTCAACGGCGCCGGCGGAAAGAAGGAGAGCAAGACGCGCTTGCAGAACATCGTCATGCAGCTTCGCGTGCGTGACGCTCTGGCGTTTCACAGGTTGCCAGGCTGACACCTTTGACCCGCAGAAATGCTGCAACCACCCCTACCTCTTCGACGGCGCCGAGCCCGGTCCTCCGTTCACGACCGACGAGCACCTCGTCGAGGCGGCCGGCAAGATGGTCGTCCTCGACAAGCTCCTCAAGAGCATGAAGGCCAAGGGCTCGCGAGTCCTCATCTTCTCGCAGATGAGTCGTGTGCTCGACATCCTCGAGGATTACTGCCTGTTCCGCGAGTACCGTGAGTCGTGCTGTCCTCCCCGTCTTCGCCTAGGCTGAATTTTGACGCGCTTGTCAGAGTACTGCCGTCTCGACGGAGGCACGGCGCACGAGGACCGCATGGAGCAGATCGACGCGTACAACAAGCCCGATTCGGAGAAGTTTATCTTCTTGCTCACGACTCGCGCCGGTGGTCTCGGTATCAACCTTGTCACCGCAGACGTCGTCGTTCTCTACGACTCGGACTGGTGCGTCACGTTTGGCCGGTTGCTCAGTGGAGACGAGTCTGACCTCAACTCTCGCAGGAACCCGCAAGCCGACTTGCAAGCGATGGACCGCGCTCATCGTATCGGCCAGACCAAGCAGGTCTACGTCTTCCGCTTCGTCACGGAGAACGCCGTCGAGGAGAAGGTGCTCGAACGTGCCGCGCAGAAACTCCGCCTCGACCAGCTCGTCATCCAGCAAGGTCGCGCGCAGGTCAGCAACAAGGCCGCCAACAAGGACGAGCTTGTCGACATGATTCAGCACGGTGCCGACAAGATCATCAACTCGTCCGAGTCTATGTCCGTCGCCGACGACATTGACGAGATCATCCGTCACGGCGAGGAGAAGACCGCCAAGCTCAACTCGAAATTCTCGCAACTCAGCTTTGACGAGCTCCAGATCTTCAACACGGGTCCGCAGGCGACGACGACCCAGTGGGAGGGCGAGGAGTACGGCGGGCGCAAAGCGGGAGGCAAGCCCGGCCTGCTCTGGATCGAGCCGTCGAAGCGTGAGCGCAAGACGACGACCAACTACTCGATCGACGAGTACTATCGTGGCCAACTCAAGGGCGGATCGGGGCGGCCGGGTGTGCCGCGGGGACCGAGGAGGCCTCGTCAGGTCGCGACGGACGACTTCAAGTTCTTCCCGGCACGCTTGCAGGAGCTTCAGGAGAAGGAGCAGCTCTACCACAAGGTGCGTCCGCTGTCGTCGCACTGGCAGCTGTCGCTGACGCTCGTTACCTCCGCAGAAAACGAAGGGCGAGCAGGCCCAGCTCCGTGTTGACCCGAACCTCACGCCCGAAGAGCTCGAGGCGGAGCGCCAAGCCGAGCAGGAGGCCATCGACGAGGCGGAGCCGCTGAATGAGGAGGAGCTGAAGGAGAAGGAGGAGCTGCGCGAACTCGGATTCGACAACTGGCACAAGCGCGAGTTCCAGGCGTTCATCCGCGGCATGGAGCTCTACGGGCGGTCAGTTCCGCTTTCCATACAATGAGTGATTGCGAGCTGACTGCTCTCCCCCTTCAGCGACAACTACGAGCTCATCCATCGCGACTTGCCGGGGAAGACGATTGAGGATATCAAGGAGTACGCAGACGTGTTCTGGACGCGCTACCAGGAGATTGAGGGTGAGTAAAAACCCCCTCCTCTCTCGCTCCAGTCGCTGACGCTTGCCCGCACGCAGACCACGAGCGCCTGATTGCCAAGATCGAGGCTGCCGAGGGCCGCCGCGACAAAGACAGCGCGCTATGGGGACTCATCAAGCGCAAGGTCGCCGAGACCAAATACCCCTTGACGCAGCTCAAGATCGTGTATGCCAACCAGACCAAGGGCAAGTCGTACTCGGAGGACGAGGACCGCTTCCTCGTCGTTGAGCTCGCCAAGTACGGCGTCGGCAAGGACGACACGTACGAGCGTATCAAGCGCGACATCAACGAGTGGCCCGCGTTCCGCTTCGACTGGTTCATGAAGTCGGTGCGTCCCCTCCCGCTTCGATTGGCTCGTCCGCAGCATGCTGAAAACTTGCTTTGCTCCTCAGCGCACGGCTCAAGAAATCGGTCGCCGCTGCCAGACGCTCACGAACCTGATTGACCGCGAGTACAACCCTGGCGAGGACGGCGACGGCACGTTGACCGGCAAAGCGCGTCGCGGGCGCAAGTCGACGGCGAAGGACGGCGACAACGCCAGCACTGCGAGCGGCGGCGGCCGCAAGCGCAAGGCTCCTGGCGTGGGAACGCCGGCTCTCGCAGGTGCCGAAGACGGAGCGAGCAACGCTTCGGCGTCGAGGGCGAGCACGCCGGCGGCTGGCCCCGCGCCGAAGAAGTTGAAGAAGTGATGAGCCGAGGAGGCGAACGTGCGCTTATTCTGTCCGGTCCGTGTCTGTGTTTCCCTCTAAACCTGCTTGTAGACTGTCGTGCCCCTTCCTCGCTTTCTCGATGCAAAACATACAGTGTTACACTCGCAGGCTCCGGCGCGCGCGGCGGAGTCGCCAGACTCGAAGGCCGGCTGCGTTTTCGCATGCTCCGCGCCTTTCGCAGATGATTCGCGACCAGCGTACGCGTGACGCGCGATGCCTTGACGAATAGGACGACGGCGAGTTTGCCTCCAGCGCACGAGCTCGCTGTTCCACCTCCGGCTGACTCGCAGACTACCGATCGAAGCTAGCGGTGCTCCTTCGCATTGCAGACTGGGGCGGCGGCAAGGAAGGGGACGAAGAACCGCACGTTCAGCTGGCAGAGCACTCCCTCGTCGCATTCTCCCCTCCTCTGCGCATGGAGACCGTTCCCTCTGCCCACACACGAAGCTTCTCTAGGACCCGATAAGCAGCAACTTCGTAGCCTAACCAGCACAAGTCCCGAAGGGGCTGGGTCGGCGAACGATGACGGAGCTCTTTGCGGCGGCGATTTCGATTGCACGCCGTCGAAGCTGTCGAAGCGCGCGACGTGGCCTCTCGCGGGAGGGTTTGGCGCTACTGAACTCTGCAGGAACGTGTAGGCTGGCGAACGGGCTGGACAGTAGCGCTTGCGAAGAACGCCGCGACGGGAGACCCCCTGCTGCTGAAACGGCGACCTTCTCAGAGTGAGGAGGACGGAGGACGGCGAGCCAGCGCTGCGAGCGGCGCAACGACGTCAGGCTGGCCAACCAGCGACCGCGGAAATCGGGCGCGCTAGTGCGTTCCCCTAATGACGATGCGGAGCCGGCTGTGTTCCTTCGATCAGCAACGTCGTTTCGAGGCCAACTTCTGTCCGAACGTGTCTGTCCTCCTCCTTCACCATTTTCCCTCTCCCCTACATTACCTCGCAACGCCATGATCACCCGCCCCATCCTCGCTTCGACATTGGCGGCCGTCGTCCGCGCTGCTGGTGAAGAAACGCCGGACAGCGGTCCTGGCCACTGGTCGAGGAACGACAAGATCCTCATTGCTCACGGTCCGTTACGACTGCTTCTTCTGCCACAAACGATTGATTGACGCCGCGTTGTCCTTTGCAGCCGTTTTCGGGACTCTCGCCATCGTTCTCCTCACGCCCACCGCCCTTCTTATCGCTCGGGTCGGGCGAGGTAAGCGTTGGTTCCCCGGCCACGCTACTCTCAACGGACTCTCCGTCGTCTTCATTATCATCGCCTTTGCGCTCGGGGTCACCGTCGTCGAGGGCGAGTTTGGTCAGGACTTCCACCGTGCGTCTCGTTTCTTTCTTCCCTGTTCAACGCCAACTCAATCGTTCATCCCCCAGACTCTCTTGGACTCGCACTATTTGTTCTCGTCCTCGTCCAGCCGATCCTCGGAATAATCGGTCATTCCTGGGCTCGCCCTTCTCCCCTTACCTCCGCCGCACCTTCCTGGGGTCTTCCTCGACCCAATCCTATCCGCATCCTCCACATCCTCCTCGGTCTCACTATCGTCGGTCTCGGCTACACTCAGGTCATCAACGGCATGTATATCGAGTGGCCGAAGAAGAGCGACGCGGGAACGGCGACTCCTCTGGGTGTCAAGGTCGTCTTTTGGATCCTCTTCGCTTTGTTCATCGCGACCTACGCCACAACATGGATCGTCCAGGCCATTCGTGGTCGCGGCCGGGAAGGTAGGACTTCGTTGGCGTCGGCCGCTTCGTCGAACAACGCGCTCGTCGGCACTCCCCAGACTGGCGGTCCTCATGAGATGGCAACGACCAACGTCTAGATCTAGAGTTTTTCGCCCTGGCAACGCGTATACAGATATACCCTGCGAGATTTTTAGACCTTAGAAGTAGCTTCGTAACGATTCAGTTTACAACAACATGCCCGAAGTCCCGTCTATGCTTGCTCAATCGCCTTCTGCAGTCTATCCGCCGTTTCCCACAGTCCTTCTAGTCGTGAGAGGTCGACCATCTCCCGCAGGACTTCGATCCGCCCATCGTGCTGTCCAGCCGTCCGACTTTCACTCGTCCAGCGTATCCGCTCCTTCAGCCTCCGCAATCGCAACAACCTCTTCTCACTTTCATTTCTTGCCTCCGGACCCACCCGCGTATCGTCGCACGCCTCGCAGCAACACTCGAACTCGAACACCCGCAACATCTCCGCCTTTCGCGCCTCGACGCCTTCAAACTCGAACGTCACGTTTAGGTAGGTCCAGGTGAGCTCGTCGCCGGTCGAGATGTCGCGCAGAGCGTAGAGGCGGGTTGAGTTGGTCGAGGGGTTCCAAGCGGGGCGGGAGAGGGCCGGGCGGCAGGAGGAGTTGAAGCGCGAGAGGAGGAGGAACATGCCGCCTGTCTCGCCAGAGGTTCTACGAAGCACGCGTCAACATCTGCGGCTGAACATGGAGGCTCAGAGCACGCACTGCACTGCATTCGTAGCAAAGATTCCGTACGCCGGCGGAAGTTCGGGTCGAGTATTGGCCAGGTCCCAAAATTCCTTCCTCTGCTCGTCCGTCTTCCAGCTCAACATGGTCCGAATAGCCTTGTCCAGGAACTCCTCGAGCGTTTTGGGCTGTACAAGGAGCGCAAGGTCAGCAATCATCGCTCGAGCGAGGCGGTGGACAACGAACCGGCTCTTCCTCTTCCTCCTCGCCCTCTACAGGTGTGGGACCGCTACCAGACCCCGACTGCGCCCTTTGGAAGAGGTACGCCTGCAACGGTGCATCCAGCGTGAAGAGCGGCGGGTCGTCGAGTACCAGAGTGCCTTGAGCGATGGGAACGCGAGCAAAGGCGCCGAGAAAGCCGGCGGGCGTCTCGCGGATCTCAAAGAGCGGCTCGACGGCTGGTGGTATCGTCTGCGAGCCATCCTGGCCAGCCATGCTGGAGTGAGCCGGGGAAGCGGAGAAAGAGAAGGAGAACGTCCTCAACAAGGTCAAGCGGCAGTCAACGCTTCGTAGTGGATTGCGCCCAAGGGCAACAAACGCGAGAATTGCCGTAAACGTCGTGCAACGCAAAGCGAGAGCGCGAGAGGACGAGAACGAGGCAACAACAGCGAGATTGCAACGGACAGCGAGTACGAACGCAAGCAGGCCAAAGTACAGTCTTGCCAACAGCCATGAAAAAACACCATCAAGCGAGACCAGCCGCCTCCATCTCGTCGATGCGGCGCTGCCGCTCCTCCTCCTCCACCTCCTCCTGAATCCGCCTCAAGTCCTCGTCGACCTCGTCCGCCTCTCCCGCACCCTCGCCGTCGTCGTCGAACCCGCGACCCGAAGGCTGAGCACCCGCGCCATTCTTGCCCTTCTTGCCGCGCTTCTTCTTCCCGCCGAGCTGCTCCTCATCGTCAGCCTCTTCCTTCTTCTTGCCTTTGCGCTTCCGGCCCCCAGCGTGATGCTCGCCAGTATGACCTGCTGCAGCTGCGGCTTCCTCGGCGGCGCGCTGGCGCTGGATGTTCTCCATCGGGTCCTCCGGAACCGGTCCCGACAGGTCAACGCCGGTGATTTCGGCGATGGCCTCCATGTCTGCGGTCAGAAGGCGTGAGTGTACCGCAAAGGCGAAAAATGAGGTCCAGTAGGCGCACTGATACGCTTGCGACGCTCTAGCGCAGCCGTAACGAGCATCGGGTTGAGCCTATCCTCGCGGTTGAACTTGCGGCGAATCTCGTGGCGGGTCCGGTGCGGGAACAGAAGGGAGATCATCTCGAAATTGGTGTAGAACTGGGAGATGGCCTGTAAGGCGAGAGAAGATGAGCGAGATCGGGACGATGAGCGGTCAGTAACGCACATCGTAGAACAGCTCTGTCTCCTCCTTCGACCAGCGCCCGCCCTGCTTGCGCTTGCTGTAGCTGCGGCTGTTTACGAAGCGGTCGCGAGCGGATTCTTCGATGACCTCGCGCGGACCTTGGTCCTGATCCTGCGGACGCGAAAGGGGTCAGCAGCAGCAGGGGACGACCGCCATGAGAAACAACGCACCCCCCCGCCCCGATCAATCTGAAGACTCTGCTCGTCGAGCACGAGTTGGCCGTCGATGATGCGCATCTGTGGAGCGTAGTGCATCTCCGCGAAGTCGTCCTCTTCTTCGCCCTCGTCGCCGTTCCTCAAACCGCCTGCATCGCTTCGCTCGCCGTCGCCATTCACCGGCGACCGCTCCATCTGCCTATCCTTCCCAGCTGCTGCTTCGCCATCCTCCATCATCTGCCGCATGCCCATCGCGGCGAAAAAGTCGACGTCGCCGTTTGTTGCAGGCGCAACCTCCGTGTCCTGTGCCGCGGCTGGTGCAGGCATACCGTCGCGTTCACCGTCTTGCAGTCCTCTCGCCTCGTCTGCCCCGCCCGCCCCGTTCTCCGCCTCGTCCTCCTCCTGCTCCTCGTCGCTCGCCTCACCACCCTTCGCGCGCTTCTTCATCTTCTCGCGCTTGGCCTTCATTCGATCCTTCTTGCGGTCCTTCGCGCGCTGCTCGAAGAAGAGCGTGCGTTCGGACGGTCGGCCGATCGAGACCTTCGGGACGGGGTCGGCGAGCATGGCCATGAGCGTCTCGCTAGGGTCGACGACCGGGAGCTCCTTGGCCTTCTTCGCCAACCTTTTCTTCGGCGCGCCGTCCTCGCCGTCCGAGCCGTCCTCGTCTCTCTCGCCTGCTTCATCTCTTTGTCCGCCAGCCTGCTCATCCCCGTCATCCGAGCCGAAGAGAAACGCGTCCGCCTTGCCCTTCTTCGGTTTGGGAGCCGCCTTCTTGCGCTTCTTCGGCTTGCGCTTGTCGTACTCGTCCACCTCGTCCTCCTCCTCACCAGCTTCTCCGCCCTTCCCATTCACCGCAGGCTCATCCTGCTCGCCGTCGACAGAGATGCCCTTCGCCTTGCCCTTGCCCTTCTTCACCGCAGGCGTCTTCTTTGGCGCGGCCTTCTTCTTCGCGGGAGAGGTTTTGCGCTTCTTCGCCGACGGCGCAGACTCCTCCTCTTCCTCCTGCTCCGCGCCTTCGTCCTCTGCTTCATCCGCTTCGGCCGATTCGCCCTCTGGCTCAGCCGCAGTCTCCTTTCCCTTCCCTGTTCCATTCGTAAGCGCAGCCTTCGCCTTCGTCGGCATGCGACCCTTCCCTCCCTTGCCCTTTTCCTGCGCCGCTTCAGCCGGACCCCGCGCAACAGGTTCAACCTGAGCGTCCTTCTGCTCCGTTTGCCGCCGCTTCGGGCTGCTCGGACCCGCCTCAGCATACGCATACGTGGTAGGCGGGAGTCGCTTCAACTGTCCTACTACTGGTGAGGTGTGCTGAGGAGACGCCTGTCGCGCAGGAGAGGTATGCTGGCTGGTCGGAGAGGTGTCGAGTGGCGGTTCGGAGGGCGGACCGAACGCGATTCCGCGTGAGGGAGAGGAGGCGACGCCGGTTGGTTCGGCTGGGCGGATGCGAGTGGGTGATTTTGGCGGAGAAGAAGGTTTAGACTGGGAGGGGAAAACGGATGTCGCTTGTGTAGCTGTCAAGCTGGAGGAAGAGGGATCGCGAGGGGTGAAATCGAAAGTCCACTGCTGTGAGGTTTGGGACGAAGCGGCGCTCGACTGCGTCGGGTCCATCGGCGCGAAAGGCGCTGCAGGTCTTCCCTGCGACCCACTCGGACCAGCCTTTGCCGCACTCGACCCGCTCACAACATCCGCGGAACCACTCGCCGCGCCTCGCTCAAAGCGCGCCTCGTCCGCGACCTCGTCAAGCACTGGGAGGAGTGCATTGCTCGTCTTGTGCGTCGGTCCAGCCGTCGACGACGCGACAGAGCTCTCCCTCACCGACCTGCCTGAAGAGGGCGGCGGGTTCTTGCGCTTCGGCACAAAGCGCTGTCCAGACTTGTCTGCGCGATGAGAGTGATCAGCGTGGTGTGAGAGAAGCTGTAGAAGACTGCACATACTGATTCGCCCGGCTGTCGACATCGCGGCGAGTTGCGAGAGCGAAAGAGATGAGAACGGGTTGTTGACCGTCGACCCCGCCGTTCTCCAGCTTGTGGCGGTTCGTTGGACTCGTGGACTGGGGTGCAGACACTTCTAAGGAGAACTTACGCGAACAGCAGTCTTCCAGCGGCGGTTGACAGTGCTCTCGCTCCCTTCGCCAATTCTCATCAGTCCGCAAGTTAAATCCGTCAGCACGCAGCGAGTGGCCGTTCCCGTGGCGTTAGAGGGGAGGATGGCACTGGATAAGGCGTCGGTGAGGGCGAGATCCCGAAGCAATGCGATGCGGGGAATGGACGAATTACAACGACATGGGAACAAGCCGCAACTCGCTAGTACTGTACACTGTAGCCCCTCCTGTTCATGCCGTGACCCGCTAGGGGGCCATGCGTGGGCACAGGCCGAGGCGCCTCATCCTCGTCCTCCTCCTTCCCCTCGAAGCTCTTCTTGTACTTCTCCCACATCTCTTCCGGGCTCTCGCCGCCTAGCAGTTTCTGCAAAGCAGCCCCGCCGTCCCACGTCGAATACTGTAGTGCGCGATTGAGTTGAGGGACAAGGAGAGGGTTGCGCGTGTATCGGGAGATCCAGCCGAGGAAGTAGCCCTGCGGGACGAGGAGCGTTAGTTGCGTGGACAATGGATCCAGCGAGCAGTACGCACCGTTCGCTCGTACCCCGCATCCCATCGGTCGTCCTCGCTGGGTCGTTCGCGCCAATGAGGCGGCGCCAGTCCCGCCTCCCCTCTCAACCAGTCCGCGATGCCTTCAATCACGCCGCCTGGTACCGTCCCTTTCCCGTTGTACTGAAAAGCATGGACCAGTTCGTGCATCAATACGCCGATGACCTCGTTTGCCAAGCGTTCTGTGTTGTCGTGCGAGTTCTTCTTGACGTCGGCGAGGTAGGAAAGTGAGAGATGGACCTCCTTGTGCTCTTCGTCCAGCTTTGAGCCGCATGTGTATGCCACGCCGTCGAAAGCTTCTAGGTAAAGCGTCACTGAGCGAATAGGGGGAGGAGGTTCGTTCGGCGAGGGGTAAAGGCGCGAGAGGACGGTCGAGACGGCGGTCTGGAGTTTCTGATCGACTGATGGAGGTGTGCCGAAGAAGACGGAAGCGCCTGTAATATCGCTCCGCGGGGTCAGCGCAGTCAAGCAAGGTCCAAAAGCGAGAAAGACGCACCCGGATGACCGACGTCGTAGCAACGAAGGTGGAGCTTGGGGACGCGATGGAGGTTGAGGGGAGGGGTAGTCGGCGTAACAGGCATCGTTTAAACAGGTCTACGGAGCCAGTCAAGTGTTTCAGCGTGAGCGAGCGAGCAGACGGGGTCGAAGAGAGGGTCCGCTGGAGGTTTGGACCTGACAACGTCCACCGCTCACCAGCTGAGCCAGCGTAGAAAAGCCAGACCGGCTCAAACTGCTCTCACTACGGTATCCACTGTCGCCGCGTTGCCCGACAGCCGCCATGCCCTCCCTCGCCGCCTCCTCGAACTTCATCGCTCCACAGTCTTTCCCCGTCAAACGCGCCGCCGAGCGCGCCAAAGATGCGCCAGCAGCGAAGAAAAGCCGTACAGAGGCCGACCAGGCCAATCCGCTACAGCTCAAGCCGCTGGGCAACCTGCTGTGGGCGCCTGAGCATGGCAGGACCCGCGCAGAAGGACTTGGGAGATTAGGGATTCTGCCGGATGAGTTGTTGCTCAGTTCCGTGTTCAGTTTGCTGGAAGGGGAGGACCTGGTGCGGATGGCGGGAACGTCGAAGGCGTTCTTTGCCTGGAGCTACGTCGAGGGAATGTGGAAGGGCCTGTACATCCAGGTGCGCCCGCTGCTCTCGCATAAGTGACGAGACACAATTAGCTCACATGCGCGTGCACGCTTGCAGAAGACGCAAGGGCTGCTACTGCAGTGGTGGGGCTCGTGGCGGGCATCCTACATCAACTCGTTCATCCGCCCATCTGCCGACTCTTTACCGGCACCGACGCTCGAACAGCCTCTCCCTACGTCGTCCATCTCGACACTTACGCTGCACTCAGACGTCCTCTTTCAGCCTGCTCTATGCGCCGCTTTCGACGCCTGCTCCATCTTCCGTTCCACCTCCTTCCTCGCAACCATCCCTCGAATCTGCGGCAAAGACCTTTCGCCCGCCTCGCTACCCGCCGAACCCGTCATCCTCACCAACCTCATGACCTCCTGGGTCGCCATGTCTCCTTGCGCCACCCGCCGCTGGACACTCGACCGCCTTTCTCACCGCTTACCGACTCAACGGTTCCGCGCCGAAGCGACTCTCACAACTCTGCCCGACTATACACTCTACCATGACAACTGTTCTCAGGACGAGAGTCCGCTTTACCTGTTCGAATCGGACTTTGTGCGGAAGACGGAGAGATTGGGCGGGCCGAGTCTGGGGGAGGATTATGATGTGCCTGAGTGCTTCTCGGAGGACTTGTTTGGCGTGATGGGCGAGGAGAGGCCTGATTATCGTTGGCTGGTGAGCCGCTCGCTCTCCCATATCTCACCACTTCCGGGCTAACAAGCTTCTGTTCGCAGATCGTCGGTCCCGCCCGCTCCGGCTCGACCTGGCACGTCGACCCCAACCATACGAGCGCCTGGAACGCTGTCACGGTTGGCGAGAAGGCGTGGGTCATGTTCCCGCCTGACGTGACGCCGCCGGGTGTATATGCGAGCGAGGATGGGGCGCATGTTGAGGCGCCGTTGAGTTTGGCAGGTGCGTCGGCTGCGTACATCTGATCTTCCGAGCGCTTTGGTTGCCGAGTGAGCTACTCCTGACCTGGCCGGCGCGCAGAATGGTTCATCTCGTATTATGCCTTGGCAAAGGCAACCTACGGATCAAAGGCGAAGGATCCGAGCAAGCGGGGCAAGATGCGCGAAGGCATTTGTCGAGAAGGGGAGATCTTGTATGTTCCGAGCGGATGGTGGCACAGTGCGTCTTGCAGTCTCGCTCAATGCCTGTCTTCCACTCGCTGACTCCGCTTGGTCTTCCTTCTTTCTCGCTGCTACTTCACTCCCTGCCTCTCCGCGCCTCAAGTCGTCGTCAATCTCACTCCCGCTATCGCCGTTACCCAAAACTACGTCTCGCACCGCGAACTCCCCGCCGTTCTCCGCTTCATGCGCGATCGACCCTCGCAAGTCTCCGGCTTCAATTTGCACAATACCAGTTCAGCCACCGGCGCGCTTACGATGCACGAAGGCGGTTTGGACGAGGACGATTGCGACGAGACGGGCGGAGGGAAGGTATTTGGCCGGTTTGTGGAGGCTATGCGAGCCAGTGGGCGAGGAGAGATGGTGGACAAGGCGCTCGAGGAGATCGGCGGGATGGAACGGCGAGTGAGGGACGCGGAAGGGAGGAAGAAGGGCGGACTGTGGACGGCTTTGAAGCAGGAGGATGGGGAGAAGACGGAGGAAGGGAAGCGCGCCGGCGGGGGGTTCTCCTTTGGGTTTGGGCTCGGCGACGTAGACTTTGATGAAGAGCTGGACCTGTAGGTGATGCAAGACGGCGACTTCGACAACTCGCGTCTCTTGACGGTCGCAGTGCATTTTCCTCGAGGTCTCCTTCCTGACATCCGCTTTCTCTCGTGATTGTTACTCCCTCTACTTCACGAAAGGCGATATAGCTACTCTTGAGCCTGTGCTCACTTCTCATTGCTGCTTGGCCGCCCTCCGCGCGTGACAACGCCCCCAAGTTCTCCCTCTGCCCCTTCACGCGAATTAGGCTTTCCCCGTCGCTGGTCGTGTGCTGCTGCCCAAACTGGCTCGGACAGCGCTTGTGAGACAGCTTGCATCGGTCACCCGCCGCCGCATGCCTGGTCCGCCGTCCTCTCCCTCGACCTCGCACTCGACGCCGAATGACGGACACCTCAGCGCGACTCGGGGCGACGGAGCAGCCGACTCGCCGTTCTCAGCTGCTGCGCCGTCCCTGACACGCCCGCCACTCGCCCGACTGAGCTCAGCGGACGCACACCTTTCGAGAGCCGCCCCACTCATATTCGAGTCTCTGACGAGGGCGACTCTACCTTCGTCATCGCTCACTGAGTCGAATGCGTCGTGGGTCGATTTGTTCAGGGCAGATGGGACGCAGTACTCGCCGCCGAGACCGAGGCAGGCGGGCGGGATGGAGCGGAGCAAGAGTACCGGGGAGGGAAATCCGGCGAGTGCGAGAGCAACGACGAGCGCGGCTTTCTTGCCGGGAATGCGGAGTCGAAGTTCGAGCATAGGGAGTCTGCAGGGTGTGCTCGGCAAGGAGCGAGGAGGAGCGGCTCTTGCGCGAAGACGGAGCAGTCTTGCGCCTGTTCCGTCAAGTCCAACTGGGCCGATTCCGCGCACGAAGGGCGAGTCCGAGGTCGGCCAGTTGACCTGGAGTGCGAAGTGGTGGCCGTTCGCTGTCGTCGGCCCGTCAGGCGAGACGGCGGAAACTGGCGAAGCGTCTTCAGACCGCTCAAAACCGCCTGTACCGCCGAGCAAGAACTTGCACGACGCATCGCGGGGTATCCTCTCGCTTTTTGCGGGCCGGAAGACTGTGGACGAAGTGCGAGATCGGCACGAAGTGATCGCGCGTGACAGCGACTTGCTCGAAGCAGAGTTGCGGGATGCGACAAGCGACCAGCTCGACTTGCCTTTCATACCTTCTTCGAGATCCGCCGAGTCCGTCGCGCTCGAGGCAGACGAGATGCCGCCTGATCTGTCGCCGAAGCGACTGTCTATCGACAAGTCCCTCCCGCCTGCTCCCTTCGAACCGCCCTCCAGCTCGAAAGGCGCCTCCTTCCTCCCGTCCCTGTTCTCTTCGACCTCAGCATCCCGGTCGAAGGACATAGCGCCCGCAATGTCCCTCTCCACGCCGACTACCAAATCCGGATCGCCCATCTCGCTCCTCTCATCCCTCACAATTTCAAACCCGTTCAACTCATCTCCCGCCTCATTCTTCTCTTCTTCCGCCAAGTCTCCTGCATCTCCGACCTCCAAGCGACCACACCACGGACGGCACTACTCGACCAGCTCGCACAAGCCTTCCGACGACGATGATGGCCCAACCGCGACGCCTGCAGAAGTCGAGGGGATGGTCGACAAGGAGGATCGCGAGACAATCCGCATGGAGGAGGCGGAGGATGCGGAGATCTTCTCAATGCTCAAGAACAAGTATCGCTCGCCGAAACTGCCGCTCATTTTCTGCCACGGGTTGTTCGGTGCGTTGCGAAACTCGCGCATGCCTCGTGTTCAGGGCTCGTTGGGAGCAACCAAGAGGTCGGACCACAAATCGTTGCAACGCACGCTGACACCGCTGCGTCCGCAGGGTTCGATTACATCGGTCCCGCCGGCCTGAAACCCCTCCGCTTTTCCTATTGGGTTGGCGTCGAAGAAGCGCTTGCCGCGAACGGTGTCGAAGTCATGATTGGCCGTGTCCCGGCAAGCGCATCGATCGAGGAAAGGGCGAAGGTATTGTGCGAGATGATTGGCGAGAGGTTTCCAGGGAGGGAGGTCAACTTGATTGGGCATTCAATGGTGCTTTCGCGCATATTCCAGTCGTCCGAGTGACTTGCTGACCTCAGTGATGCAGGGAGGACTCGATGGCCGCTTCGTGATCAGCCGCCTGAAGCCGACCACCTTCAAAATCCGCTCCCTCACAACCATCTCGACTCCTCACCGCGGCTCCTCCTTCGCCGACTACCTCCTCGAAGACGTCCTAGGCGCCGAGAGGGTCCCGACGCTGCTGAATACAATGTCGGTCTTGGGGGTGCCGGGCGGAGGAAAAGCGTTTGACGACTTGACGACGTGCGTTCACCCTCGTCTCTCGTTCACCCTCGCCTCGCGTCCGCCTTTCCCCCTCGCTCTCCTGCCCTTTTTCGAGATTTATTCGTGTCGCTCCTGACGCGCTCTTATATCTCAGCACGAAGATGGCCCGCTTCAACGAGGAGACGCCCGACGACCCCTCAGTCCGCTACTTCTCCTTCAGCGCCGAGTTCACCCCGAGTTGGTCCAACCCGTTCCGCATCCCGTGGGGCGTTGTCTACGAGCGTGAGGGACCGAACGACGGATTGGTGTCGGTGCAGTCAGCGAGGTGGGGTGATCATCGGGCGACGTTGCACAATGTCAATCATGCGGGTGCGTTTCGCGATCGTCCTCCTTTCTGCGAAGGATGCGGACTGACCGCCACGTTCGCACAGACCTGATCGGCTGGAAAGGCGTAGTGCGATATGCGTTCGCCGCCTGGTCAGGCCACGAGATCCGTTACGCGCCCGTCTCGTTCTTCCTTGGCGTCAGCGAGATGCTCGCTGACGAGGGGTTCTGAACCGAGCTTTCCAAGCAGCATAGACGGTTGGAGAGGAGGAGCGGTACATAACGACCGAACTTTGATTGTTGTCTGCACTAGGATTTGCCCGTTTCTTCGACGCACCTTGACCCGCCTGGTCTCACTTACTTAATCAGACTGTCGCTGCAGCCCACCAGGCTCTTGACGGACCTGTTCGACATCGTTGACGGACTTTTGGCGCAGAGACGCTCTCTTACGCTTTCCTCGTCTCGCTCTTCTTTTCCCCTCGACATGCTTCTGGTCCTCCAGAGTCCTTCACAGGCTCCATCGACAGCCTACACTACACTGCGAAGCCTGCGATGCGAGTGACCTGTGTCGTCGTCGATGCGCTCCACTTTCTCCACTCTCCGAACGCTCGTCGCCAACTGCTCACACACGCTCTGGCTGCTCGCTTGCACGCTCCGCATTACAGACAGGATGCTTTGTACTGGCTCAGCCTGAGTCCCACCGCTTATCGCGCCCGCTGCGAGACACGGAGTCGACAATTGTCGACGGTGGCGAGGTGGGGCATCGCTTGTCGTACACCGCTCACTGGACGTGGAAAGAAGGCTGGATAGGAACGTCAAGAACGCGCTGAGAACGCAGGCAGTGTCGCCGAACTCGCTCGCTGGGCGTGAGTCGCGGTCGACCGTCCTCTTCTCCTCCTCGTCGCTGTGGATCGCTCGTCTTGCTCCCACTCGCTCGCTTGTCGCCCGCCAGCTCGCTTAGTCCACTCTAGGTAAGTGCACAGTCTTTCTGACTCCCAGATGACCCAGCTGACCCATCTCTTGCGCATGCAGCGAACCCCCGCTCGTCCCGAGTGCGCTTCCTCGCTCCTCAGCCAGTTTCTCACCTCGCAGCTCGCTCCGAACAACGCCATGGTCGCCGCGCCAGAGACTCAGCACTCGGCCAACACCGCAGCCGCTCCCGTCGCAGCCGTCCACGCGCAGCAGCACGCCGGCGAGGCCGTCAGCAAGCTGGCTGAGGTGCAGGTCAATGGTGCCGAGCAGGGAGAGCAGCAGGGCAAGCAGGGACAGTCCGAGGGTGCGTTCACTCTCCCTATCGCCCCATTGAGCAGGTCTTGCGGGCTACAGAAGCTGTTGCGGGCAGAGATGGAGTGGGCCCATCTCGGGCAGAGTCGAGCACAACTTTTCCCCTGGCTGACGAGGGCGTGCGGGAAGACAACGGATGCTTTGCAGGGGCTGTAGGAGGCGATTGGACCTGTGTGCATGCGCGTGCGGGGCGGAGGACCGCGGAGCGAAGTGCCGGCGAGCTGGGCCCATCGAGTCTGGGCGGGACGAGGTGATTGTGCCGAGTGCGTGCGGGCGGCTCGCCACCGCGCTTCGAGGGGATTGTTGGGAGGTCAGAAGTCTAAGGAGCAGGTGGACATGTAGTCCCTCGCGGGCTGGGGCCCAGGACGGGCACGGTTGGCGGGCCACCTTGGTGGACGTGCCTCACCACGCTTACCCTGTTTCGATGCGACTGCTGCTGACTCTGGCTCTTACATCCACAGCCAACGGCTCGACTGCCGCGAACGGCGCTGCCGCCGACGCCTCGCTCAACCTTCCTCCTCCCGACGTCGCGCGCAACATCCCCTGCCGCTACTTCCCGCTCGGCCAGTGCAAGTACGGCGAGCACTGCATCTTCTCGCACGGCATCCCTGGCGTCTCTGGCTCGCCCGGAATCCCGCCTTCGCCGTCGGTTGCCTCGCAGATCGCGCCCGCTCAGCAGGGACAGCCTCTGCCGCAGGTCCAGCAGCAGCCGCAGCAGCACCAACAAATGCAGCAGCAGCAGCAGCAGCAGCAGGCGCAAATGATGGCCATGTCGATGGACCAGGCGGCGTACGCGATGCAGGGCATGCCGATGTACTACCCGGAGCAAGGCTTCGAGTACGGCTACCCTCAGCCACCGTTCGGCGGTCAGCCCGGCTACTACTACCCCCCGCCCTTCGGCGGATACCCTCCCGCTGCGGCGTTCCAGCAGCCGTTCCCGCCTAACCCGTACTACGGCGCCCCGGCCGTTGCGTCGCAGCCGATCATGCCCGCCGAGTCGCCCGTTTCCGTCTCCGTTCCCGCCGTTTCGCCTCCCGCCGCCTCGGTGACGCCCGACTCGCAGCACGCTGTGCCGCAGGCTTCGACTTCGCCCGCTCCCGCCGTCGAGGCTCGTGTCGCTCCTCAGCCTTCGACTTCGTCCGCTTCTTCGCCTCCTGTCTCGACCGAGGTTCCGCAGACGTACCCGACCTACTCTGCGTACCCCCCTGCCGACGGTAGTGCCGCCTTCGTCCCGCCCCCGCTTCCCGCCGCCGCCGCTCCGCCCCAAACTTCATTCGAACCGGACGGCGTTCCCCTTACCCGGCCCTCTCCTTCGCTCCACACCTTCTTCCAGACCTCTGCGCCCGCACCTCTCGTCCCCGCCTCTGCCGCTTCGCCTCCCGCAGGCGTCTCGCTCGTCCCCGCCGCCGCGCCGATCGCGCTCACAGCCGGCATGCCCGTCGTCGCGCCCAACGGTTTCCCCAAGGGTCTTGGTCGCGGCCCCGGCGGCCCTCGTCGCGGTATGCCCGGCGCAGCAGCGGCGGCTGCAGCAGCCGCAGGAGCTAACGGTTTCGGCCCTGGCATGGGCAAGCGCCGCTCGTTCCCTGGTCCTCGCCCGCCTTGCTCGTTCTTCGAGGCGAACCGGTGCAGGAACGGCGACGAGTGCCCGTTCGTGCATCTCTTGCCGGACGGTACGGATGCGCGTGGACTCGGTCGCGGGATGATCGGTGCGGATGGCAGGACGGACCATCCCGAGGCGAGTGGTGGGATGCCGCCGGCTTGGTTGGCCAACCAGAAGGCTGTCAAGAGCGCCAACACGACGGCGAGGAAGCAGCTTGAGAATGGCGCAATCCTCAATGGCGGGTACTCGTACCGCGAGAGGATGACGGGCCCGGTTGTTGGCGGACCGCCGGGGATGCAGCAGCAGAGGAGGTTTGAGGAGGAGAGGGCGAGGCACTTGCAGGCGATGCAGGCTGCCCAGGCTCAGCAGCAGCAGCAGCAGATGCCGGCTCAGCAGCAGCCTTCGACTGAGTCTGGCGCCGAGCAGGCGCCGCATGCCGCCCCTCTTGCCGATCAGCAGCACCAGCACCCTCACCCTCAGCACGTCCACCACCACCAGCAGCAGCGTCACTTCGCTCCCGGTTCGCACCGCGCTGGCTCGCTCCCTCCTGGCTCTGCCGCACCTCAGCTCGTCGCGGCTATCAATGGTCTTACCCGCCGCATCCCGCCTGCGCACATTCAGCAGCAACATAACGCCCAGCACCAGGTCCAGCCCCAGCAGGTTTCTGCTTCTGCTGCCCAGCCAGGGCAGCAGCCGAAGTCGGCCCAGCGCGTCCCGTCAGGCGACGAGTTTCCCGCTCTCTCGCCGGCTGCTCCCCTCTCGCCAGCCGCCGAGAAGGACGGCTTTGTTGCCGCCTCCGACTCGCCGTCATCCGAGCCCCCCGCCAAGGTTGACGAGAAGCGCGCCGCTCCCGCCGATGGCGCCAAGTCCCCCTCGAGCGAGACTGACGGCTTCGTCATGGTCTCGCACGATGATGCCGCGGAAGTTAAGTCGTCCGAAGCTCCATCATCCGCCGCTCCCGCCGAATCCGCCGCCCCCGCCCCGGCGCCTGCGCCCGCCGCTCCGCCCAGGCTCCTCGGTGGATGGGCTTCGGCCGCCGCTCGCGGTGCCAGCGTCGTCGTCCCCGAGAAGCCGAAGCCGACTCGCTCTTTTTCGCCGATGAGCAAGCCCGCCAGTCCCGCCTCCGCCGACGCAGCTGACAAGAAGGCTTCGACCGATGGTGCCGCGCCTGGCAAGAAGGACGCGAAGAAGGACGACGACGGGTTTGTCAAGAAGGAGGGCAAGAAGAGGAGCGGCGGCGCGAAGGGCGCCAAGCACGGCGGTGCGCCCGCTGCACAGGTCGCCATCAAGGCTTGAGCCCCCGCGGTCTCGCTCGTCCCGACAACCGATTTCTCGCCTCGCCTCGTCAGTTCAGTCCGTTCCCATCACACTCGTTTCCGATATCCGCCTTTCGCTTTCGCCCGCTGTCTTTACCACTACTTTCCGACTTCGCCTCCGTGTCGTTCATAGCATCAGCCCACCGCACCCCCAAAAGAGCCGCCTTTGCGCTCGCCCATCGTCGCCGGATTCCTCCGCATCTTTCCTTTTCCCTCGTCGCCTTTCGCGACGCT
Organism: Rhodotorula sp. ZM1; assembly: GCA_009806315.1. Lineage (NCBI taxonomy): Eukaryota > Fungi > Basidiomycota > Microbotryomycetes > Sporidiobolales > Sporidiobolaceae > Rhodotorula > Rhodotorula sp. ZM1. The sequence continues at coordinate 116,676 of QYSD01000008.1, read as the reverse complement.
TATCGTTCTGCCATGTGGTTGGGTCTCCCTTGTTGGTGCGCGGAGCAGTTTGTGGGAGCGGGAGTGAAGGACGAGCGTCTACAGTGTAGCAACGTTGCATGACTGATGATTGTTGAGCTCGACATCATGCGACCGGGAAGAGCGAGAGCCATGCGAGTTGCAAAAGGACGACAACACGGGACAAATCACAGCGAGAGAACAAGCGGGGTATATTCTCCCCTCCTCAGTCAAGCAACATCGCCAACTCCTTCTGCCTCTCCTTCGCGAGCTCGAGCTTGCTCAACGTGCGGCCGACGGACATGCTGCAGTCGGCAACATTGTCAGCCAAGCGGACGGCGAAAGAGAGGGCGGCGGAACGCACTTTGCGAGGTCCATCTTGCGCTTCTGGATCTTGAGCATGTTCGCCTCGATCGACTTGTCCATGATGAAGCGGATCGTCTGGACGGGCTTGGTTTGTCCGAGACGGTAGATGCGGTCGACGGCTTGGTTCTCGACGGCGGGGTTCCAGAACGGCTCCATCAGGTAGACGCGGCGCCCGGCGGTCAAGTTCAGGCTTTGTAAACGAGGCGTCAGCGAGAGATGGAGGACGGCCGAAAAGGCGAACGCACCCGACTCCACCTGCGCGAAGCGAGACGAGCAGGACTTCGTACCGCGGGTCGGTCTTGAAGGCGTGCATCGCAGCGGCACGCTGCTCGCGATTCATGCTGCCGTCGAGGCGGTCGTACTGGATGTGCTCGGCCTCGAGGGCGTCGCCAAGGCGGTCGAGCAGCGTCGTCCACTGCGAGAAGACGACGGACTTGACGACCTCGCCCTGGACAGGCTGGAAGCCGGTGACTGGCGTCTTCCCTTCAGGAGACCAGCTCGAGTCGTGATTGGCGGAGAATGGGTTGCACTGCGAGAACGGGAGCAGGTCGGCGAGCAAAGCACTGCGCAGGGCGAGTGAATTAGCTACAAACTTACGCGACGCCAGCGGCGAACGCACCGAGTCTTCGTGCTGTGCTCGAAAAGCCGTGATGAGGGCGTCTTCTTCCCCTTCTTCCCCTTGCCGCGAACACCCGGACCTTCGTCCACAGAGCGCTCGAGTGCTCGCTGGAACTCGCGTGCACCGATTTCGACTGCTTCGAGCGCAGGCTGGATCTCCGTCTGGCAAATACGGCAGAGCGCCTTAACGTCGCTCTTAACATCCGGCCAGCGCGGCGCCACAAAGCGCTTGAAGCATGGCGCGCAGAAGACGTGCTGGCAGCGAGTAACGACGCAAGGGACGTCCTCGTTACCCGAAGCCGCATCATCTTCCGACGTCGCGGCCGAGGTTGACGCAGCCTGGGTGACGACGGCCTTGCGACTCTTCTTGGCAGGCTTGCGGCCGGGCTTGCTGTCGTCCTCGTCGCCGAGCTCCTCGACGTTGACACGCGCGAAGGAGGGCATAGTATTGCCGCATTCCAAGCAGTCGCCGCTGCCTGCATCTCGCATCAGGGCGAGCAGCTGAATCGCGCGAGTCTTCGAGATGCCATGCGCCTGGATAGTCGCGACGAGGTTGCCTTCTCCTTCTCCGGCCGACGCGGCGCGATCCTCAGAGTCTTGCAGAAGGGCAGGATGAACGCAGATCTGGCGAAGCTTGAGGAGCTCGGTCAGGATCGAGCAGAAGTTCTTCATGACCGAGTCGGTCTCCTGCAGCTGCTCAAAATCGTGCTTGTATCGCGAGTGGTGGCTGCTGTAAAACGCGCGCTCGGCCTCGCTGAAGTTGAGCAGGACCTGCTTGTGATCCACGGGCGGAAGCGACAGGATCGGCTTGCCCTCCGCGTCCTTCGTGTCCTTCGTGCGGCGCAAAGCGAGGTATCGCATGATGACCTTGAGGCGCTCGCTGGCGAGTTCGTCACCCTTCTGCGCGAGGACGCCGATGTACTGATTCCAGACGTGACGGTCGGTGAAGGGCTCGAGGCGGATGAAGCGAATGAGGGAGAAGATGTCGTTGAGCGAGTTCTGAAGAGGCGTGCCGGTGAGGCAGATGCGGCGAGAGGTCGACAGCTCGCATGCGGCGCGCGCCTGAATCGTCTTGTGCTCCTTGATGATGCTGCGCGAAAGGGAAAGTCAGCGAAAGCGTCATGTCCAGCGAAGACAAATACACTCACTGAGCCTCGTCAAGCACAACGCGGTACCACTGAACGGCCTGCAGTGCGCTGACGCCGTTCCCCTCAACCCTCTTCCGCTTCCGCTTCGCCTTTTTCGGCTTCGTCTCCTCCTCCTCCTCCACAGGCGGCGCACCAGGCGGACGAGTCAAGATCTCACCGTTCGGGCCGAACCCGTAGACCTCGACGATGCCGTCTTCTTCCTCGGCAGCCCTCTTCGCCGCTGCCTCTTCCTCGTCCTCGCGCTCTTCCTCTGCCCGAACCTGCTTCGAGTACTCAGTCGCAAGCGTCGCGAAGGTCGTGATCACAACGTCGTGATCAGCGAGCTTGATCGGGTCGTCGCATCGGCCTGGGCCGTGGTAGATGTAAATGCGGAGCGGGCTCTTCGGCGCCTTCGCGGAAGGAGCCGACTTCATTGACGAGTCGCTCGTCGTACCATCCTCGTCGCTCTCCTCGGTGATACGCAGCTTGCGCTTGAGCGCCTTGATCGGCTTCGAGTCATCCTCGACTGTGAGCGTCTTGCCTCCTGCATCGTCAACCTCGACAATAGCCGTGTGTTCCTCGAACTGGCTCTCCCAGTTCTGCACCGTCGAAAGCGGGCAGACGATCAGGGTTGCCCTGGAGCGGCAGACGAGCTTCTGAAAGCGCGACTGAACCGCCTCCTCCTTCTTCTTCTCGCGCCGCTCCTTCGCCTGCTTCTTCTTCGTCGCAGACTTAGTCGTCGGTGCGGGTTCGGCGGCAGGTTCCTGTGCGATACCCCAGAGCTGGCTGCGGAACTCGCCGATCGCGACCGCTTTCCCTCGCATGTCCGATTTCTTGACCGTCTCGTCGAAACGCGGGTCGAGCTTGTCCTTCTCGAGAGGTTGCTTTGCCCATTCGCGAGCGTCGGCAAGAGTCGAGCAGACGAGCGAAATGACGACAATTGTCTTGCCGAGACCCATGTCGTCGGCGAGGATGGCGCTGCGGAAGAGACCTTGTCAGGACTAGGTCCGCGAGTTAAGGGGAAGCATACGCACCCTCTCGCCTGAGGCGGTGGTCTCGCACCGGCGATGTGCAGGTCCGTGACGAGATTCTGCCAGCCCGTCGGTCGACCGTACGGGTCCGAGATCCGCTTCCACAACGAGACGACGGTCGGTTCTTGTCCAGGAGGATCTCGCTCCGGCACGTCGGTGAGCTTTTCGCGGTCGAGCAAGAAGGAGAGTGCTTGTTTTTGGTGAGGGTAGAGAGGTGTTGAGACGATGGGAGCTGTGCGGCGAGATTGTCAGCTCGGAAGGACAGCCGCAAGCGGAGAACGGACATACGCGGCGTGACTTCGTCGAGGTCTGTCCCGCTCTTGAGGTTCAGGAAGACCTCCTCAACCTGCTGCTTCTGTACATCGACCGCCTTCGGCACCTTCGTCGCGTTCAGCCCGCTCCCACCGTACATCCCGCTGACTAACGTTTGTCGCCGCCTCTCCGCATCTGCACCTCGTCCGCCGACACCTGGAGCAGGGTTGTGTGGGTTGACATAGCGGGCATTGTTGTGCTGAGCGGCGATGTAGGTGGTCGGGTGCTGTAGCCAGAGAGGGGGGTGAGCGTTCTCGAGGATGTCGGCCACCTTGTCGACGTCGAATGGGCGAGTGAAGAGGAGCAGTCGCAGTTTGAGAAGACAGGGCTGCGAATCCAAGAAGTTCAGCATAGCTCGACGTGACAATGCAAAGCGAACTCACGTTCGTCTCCCCTCTCCGGTCGACGAAAGCCTCGCAAAACAGCTTGCCGTTCCCTCCTTTCGTCATGCCTGTCCCGTGGTACCCGTTACCGAGCAGCGGACCGAGCACGTCCGCCGCCTTGTAGTCGACAAAGCCGAAGACTTCGTGCTTGACCGGGGTGATCAGGCGAAGCATCTCCCGCCAAGCGCCGCCGTTGTAGGTTCGGTCGTCGCGGAAGATGTGGACGGGGAGAGGGACGGTGTATCGCTCTTTCGCTCGGCGGTACTGCTCGTTCAGCGCATCGAGCTCGTCGATCGTCCAGGCTCGCCCATCTGGACGTGCTGGTGGTGGAGGCGGAGGCGGGATGATCTCGTTGACGGGTGTGAGGACGAGAGCGTATGTCGTGACTTCGCCGATACAGACGGGCGTCTCGTCGATGACGAGGTCGTCCTCGTCGGACGGCTGGTCGTCCGCGGTCAAGTCGAGCACATCCTCCCGAGCCTTTCCCTTCTCCGGCGACGACGCGCACGAGACCTGCGCCTCGTACTGCAGTGCGTGGCCGTTCTGCGCGGATCGTGCTGCTTGGTCGAGGGCGACCTGAGTCTGGTGAAGGAGTTTGGCGGAAGAGAAGCCTGAGCCCCCACTCAGCGCTGCGGCAGCTGACGGCCCTGGCTGACGTCGATGCTGTGATTGCGACTGCAGGTAGGCGGAGGGAACGCGGGAAGAAGAGGCGGACGAAATGACAGGGATCCTGCCGAGCGAGGGGGACGGAACGACTCGAGATTGTTGGACGAACCCGCCGCTTGAGGTGAATGCTGCGGAAGGCGAGGTAGTATGTTGGCTCGTCGCGGGCGTTCCCTGTCCCGCGTATCTCGCAAACCCGTTTGATGGCCCAGCATGACCGCCGTAAGGAGAGCCCCTCGATGAACCCGCCTGTGGCGGCCCCGCTGCCTGCGACGCGCCGCCAAAGCTTTCCTGCGAGCCTCCTGCATACGATCCGAACCCTCCAGATGACCCGGAGGCCGTCCCTGCGCCCACTGATTTCGCATCAAGGTAAGCATCCAGCGCCCGTCTCGCCGCTTCGCTCTGCGTGACAGCAGAACTAGGTCGCTGTTCGGGCGGCGGAGAGTCGTCTGTCAAGTCGAGCATGCCCGCCTGCTGCGCGGGAGCTGTTGAGGGTGCCGTCGTCCTGCGGGATGGTGCGGCGGTCGATCTCGACGGACATGTGTCGTCCTCCTCGAAGCCGTTTGAAAAGTCCATTGTGCAGCCCGTGCACTCGCTGCAGCCTTTGCGAGCAGAGGAAAGGTGGCAAAGGTCAACTTCTCCTCGGTAGCAGCGAGTCGGAAGCTGACAAAGCTGTCCGGCGATTTGCATTCTTTCGAGACGGCTTTCGGGTGTTAGTGACGAGCGAATATGAAGGGGACCTTGCATCTCGTATCAAAGGAAGACTGCGCCGGGCTGAGGAAGCCGTCAAAAGAGCGCAAAAGGAGTTCAGATCTCTGAGCGAGACGCGTTGATGACGGACTCGTCTCAGTTGCACAGGAAGCGCTGGTGTCGTGGGAGGCCCTTACGCGCTCTGCTGCTTCGACACGAGAAACCGCTCAAACTCGGGGAGGAAGAAGTCGCACTTGCCCTCCTCGATGTCGACCAGGATGAGCTCGGCGCCCATGTCGGCAAGCGCGAGAAATACGAGTGCTGGGAGGCGCGAGCTCCATAACTTTTGTCTGGTATGCAAGGGCAAGCGCTCGCTGAAAAGCCGGAACGGGTCGAACATGTAGAGCGAGGTGCCGACGAGGTGAGGCATCGAAAGGAGAGGATTGCCGAAGTCAAGCTGAACAGCTCGCAACTGGTGGTCAAACTTGACGACATATGTCAGAAAACCAGTGAGCAGCGCCTACGTCACGATGCGGAAGAAGCACAAGGCGGGAAAAGAGGCGCCGCGAAAAGGTCGGCATCTCAGCCGGTGGAGACGAGATGCATGGAGCCAAGGCTGGCGCGGGAATGCGACGCCTCTGTAGGATTGAAGAGCCTGCAGTGGGAGAATCAAAGGTGATGGAAACCTAGCGGAAGCAGGTTTCGTCGGTGAGTCCGTCTCAAAAAGTAAAAGGGAAGGCGCACTAGCGAAGGCGTCCGCTGCGAAATCGACTGAACAGTGAACATGCGTTCGGGCGTCGTCTGGCCCTCTGAAAGACACGGTATCAGGGCTACACACAGCCAAGCAAGCTACGCGGCGGGACGCCGGATATACGCCTCAGACTCGGGCAGGATGAAGTCGTACTCCTCCGCCTTGCACCAGACGACCTCAACACCGCGCTGGGTGCACTCGTCCTAAAATAGACTCGGCGAAACTCGACCCTTGTTGCGAGCGCTCAACGAAGACGGCCGTGAGGGCTGACAGCTTCTCGAGGAAGCGGGTCTTGTACGAGATCGGGTCGTACTTGACGACGTGAAGGTTCTGGATCGGTGGGAATAACCAGACGTACTCGTCCATCATGACGAGTGTCGGCGCTGAGGCTGCGGTATTGGACTTGGAAGGGGACCATAGCCGAAGTGGATGCGCTGACCGACTTCGAAAAGGTGACCGACTTCGAAAAGGTCGAGTTGGTCGAGAAAGTCCTTCGGAATTTTCGGCAGCCTGAGCCAAGGCGTTTTCATCGCTCCATCTTTCTTGCGTACGGGACCGAGGCGGAGCTTACGAAGGTTCGGCAAAACGCTCGGCGAGAACAGCTTGTACAGGCTCGTCTAGCTGTAGAGAAAGCCGCAGGTGGCGAGGCGGGTGAGCGAGAGCGTGCAGTCCGATGCGAGGTTGCGCATGTCGAGAACGCCGTTCATGACGAAGAGCGAGTCGAGACCTGCAAGGCGAGCAGTCAGCGTGCGGATGGAAGGGGACTTCACCGAACGCACGGCGCAAGGCGCTCCGAGCACCCAAGTCGAGCTGGATTGTCGAGAAGCCGAAAGGACCCGACTTGCACGTCTTCGCCGCCTTGCCCACCACAATCGCCTAAGTACGCCCGAAAAGAGTCTGGATGCTGGGAAGATTGGCGAGGATCTGCAAGTGTTCCTCGACCGGCTTGGCGTAAGAGCCCTCCTTCGGCTTTGAAGAAGGCTCAACGGCAATCGACAAAGTCGCAACAGCATCCGCGAAGCGCTTCGGAGTGAACTGGAGTACCCCTTCGTCCTCCGAAAGCTTAAGGCGGAGGTCAAACCGCATCAAATGCTGTGCGCGCTGACCGACGGCTTTGTTGACGAGATTCAAATTCTTCGGCAGCTCGTAGCGCGCCCTCTGCACCACCTAGTAGGGCTTCCCGGCAGGTGCAGCGAGGTCGACGATGCGGGCGAGGAGCTCGGCAGGGATCGAGTCAAGCATCTTGCGAGCGGTTCAGGAGCGGTATGGCGGGTCTGTGAATTTTGTCAAGCAGCAGTACGACTGCTTCTGAGCAATCGAAGCGAGTTGTCGAGGCGAAAGAACCAGACCCAGCTCGGTTTTCATCAGCCAACAACGATGGCCCCGTTCAACAAGCGTGAGCGGACCAGCGATGCATTCCAGCAGCAGGTGCATCCATTTTGACACTTTCCACGCGCGTGAAGCTGACCACGAGGTGCTGTGGTCGCAGAACAAGCGGTGGAAAGGACCGGGAGGTGGGGACGAGCTTGTGACGGACCCAGCGTTGCAGGAGAAGGCTTTGAAGGCGTACATGGTGCGTATGAGTCCTCAGATGTGCCCACGAGGCGCGCTGACGCGGTTGTACGACAGCACCACGCCGTCAAGGTCCTTCACAAAGCCGTCAAGAAGAGCAAGACGTTCGAGCTTCAGAAGCTCACGAGGAAGCTCAAGACGACTCGGTGAGTCACGACGGACGACTGTGCTTGCGGTCGAGGCTGAACTCAGTCGATTCGCAGAGAGCCGAAGGAAGGCGTTGTCGACGCTACTCTCCTCGCCGACCTCGAAGCCCAGCTCGCAGCGCTCAAGGTGCCTTCCTCTTCTCCTGAGACCTCTTGCATCGTTAACGAGACACTCCCGACCCGTAGAAAATCAACCTGAACTCCATTCCCGTCCACATCCTCACCTCCCGCCTGCCCAAGATCCATTCTCTCCGCTCCGCTCCCTGCTACTCCTCCGTTACCGCCGCTATCCCTCCCTCCACCTCGAAATGGGTGGAGATCGATGCTCAATCGCCTGAAGGAAAAGCCCGCAACCGCGTGATGGCGAACAAGGCCATCGCGGAAAGCTGGGATGAGGTCGTCCGCGCTATACGGAAACGGCTGGGCGAGGAGGTTGAGGCGCCAGGCAAGGATGTAAAGGGCAAGGCGAAGGCGCATGATCAGGACGAGCAGGGCGTATTCTTCGAGCAGGAGGAGGCCCAGGAGGTGCCGAAGTCCAAGGGTATCACGATGGATCCCGGACGGATGGCGGTTATCCAGGCTGCTTCGCTGAAGAATTGTGCTGAAGAGGGCGATGCGGGTGAAAACCATGCAGAGGAGGAGGGGGTGGAAGGCGAGATTGGCGGCGGTGATGAGGAAGAGGGCGAATATGGCGGCGATTTCAGCTCGGACAGCCTTGCGGCGCTTGAAGCTGCTTTCCTGAAGGGTCGCGGCGACGATGACGACGACGAGGAGGAGATGAGTGAGGATGATGGGCCTGTTTTGGGCATCTCCGAGGACGAGGGTGAACCTGCGCAGCTGGACGATGATGACGACGCGGAGGACGAGATGGAAGGCGGCGAGGAGAAGGAAGACGAGGACGAGGCTATCCGGAGGGAGTTGGCGGCGCTCGAAGACGGCGAGGGCAGCGAAGGGTCGTGGTCCGACTCCGCAGCGGAAGACGATGACGAGGAAGACGCCGCGTCGGTCGCTTCCGATTCCTCCTTCCCGATTAAACCCGCCAAGCGACGCCAACCGTCCCTCTCCCCTTCGCATCCCCCTCGTCCCGCGAAGAAAGCGAAAGCCTCAAAACCGCTCACCTCGTCAGCTTTCCTCCCGACTCTCGCGAGCGGCTACATCGGCTACGATTCAGATGACGAGGACGCCAAGTGGCTGAAGCAGGCGGAAAAGGAGGATGCGAAAGATCGGGCGAGGAAGAACCGTCCCGGTCAGCGGGCGAGGCGAGCGTGCGTTCCCTTCCACCTCTTTCGTTCTCCAGCTCCCGCTGAGTTCAGTCTGTCTCACAGCATGTGGGAGAAGGAGTACGGCGAGAAGGCGAACCACATCGTCGTCGCGAACGGCGGCAAGCCCTTGTCAGCCAAGGAGATGAAGGCGTTGCAAGAGAAGGAGGCTGCGCGGCACAAGGAAGGCCGCGACGGACGGCCTCGACAGCAGCAGGATCGGCAGCAAGGCTTCAAGCGCGACGGGAACGCCCAGCGGTCACAAGCAGGTCGCCCTCCTCGTCCCGATCGACCTCAGCAGCAGCAAGAGCGACCGATTCGCGATGCCGCGCCTCGTGCGCAGGACCAGGGATGGAAGTCGGCGCCGAAGAAGGCGGGCGGACCGGTGGAGAAGATGCACCCGTCGTGGGAGGCGAAGCGGAAGGCGGCCGAGGCGCTCAAGCAGAGCGTAGCGACTAAGCCGGCGGGCAAGAAGATTGTCTTCGACTAAGCTGTGCAATTCTCATCGCTCTCGCTCGCCAAATCCTTTGCGCGGGAACGATGTTGCGGAGTTGCAGAGAGCGGTATACAGGATGAGCGGGTAAAAATGATGGCAAAGACTGGTTAGGGTATGCCTTTCAGATCGAGTTCCTCCGGATAGCCTGGCCGCGGCGCTGTTTCTTGCTCACCGCGACATCTCCCTCAGTGCCCGACGGCAGCTCGCCTTTCGCGGCCCACTCGTCGAGGAGCGAGTTCGCAAACTCGGACCCGACATCGAGGATCTCGCCAAAGCGCTTGAAGTCCATCTGTGGAGCAAGACTCGTGAGCACAGTTCGGTTGAGGGGAACGGAGTCGGCCGCACCGTGCCAAACTGCGTGACAGGCATGCGCATGTAGAGCACACCAGGAGTCGCCTTCGCTTCCTCGAGCATCTTAACGCTCGAGACGCTGGGAGATGAGGGTCAGCGATCCTTATGACCGTCCTTGAAGGCGTACTGACGCACTAGGTGAGGCGGGATTGAATCTCCGTAATGTTCGGGATGTTGACGGGCTTGCCGAAGGGGTTCCAACGCTGGAGAAGAAGGAGCCAGCCGGAGATGGTGTCGCCATAGTTGCGCGGCGAGGTGTCGTCGACGGAGCCGACGTCAACCGCAAAGACGGACGCAGCGCCCTGCTCAAGCATTACCGAGACCTGCGAGTGACGGCGGGATCAGCTCTACCTTCTGCAAGCGCGAAAAGAGCTCGACGTACTGGCAGGTTGTCAACGTAGCCTCCGTCAACGAGCATGTCGCCTTCGTCGCAGAGAGGCGGGAGCAGGCCGGCGAGCGACATCGAAGCTCGGACGTAGCGCCAGGCGTAACCGGAGGTGTGGACGTCCATGCGCGAGTGCGTGATGTTGGTGGTGTTGCAGAAGAAGGGAAGCCACCTGCGCGAGACGAATGAGTCGGGCGAAGCTGGAGAAGGGGAGGGACTTCGGCTCACATGTCTTCGATGTGCGTGCCGTAGAAAGACTTGTAGATACCACGATTGAACTCGTGGCCGGTGGTGTAAGCGACGACGGGGTAGGTCAAGTCGGTGAGAATACGCCAGAGCGTCGACATGCGGCCGCTGAACCGCTTCGCACGGCCGTACGTCGAGACGAGGTCGCCTTCGCGAGCGTACAAACCGCCGACGAAAGCTCCTATGGACGTGCCGCCAACCATGTCGACGGGGATGTTGCGGTCGTGAAGGGCGCGCAACACGCCGATGTGCGAGATACCGCGCGCTCCACCGCCGCCGAGCACGAGACCGATCGACTTGCCGCAGAGTCGACGAGCGAGGCGCGCAAAGTCGTTCAAGGCAGGGGCTCGCTGAGGTGCGGGACGAGGCTGCGTCTTCTTGTACTTGCTGATCTGCAGCTCGACGCGTGCAGCAATCTTGCGGAGCGCGACAACGGCGGCAGGATCGTGCAGCTCGGAGCGATCAACTTCGGGCGTCGCGCCGAGCATTTCGACGTGGTGATGCGCGTGGACCCAAGGGCGGCTCTTGAGCCACGGTCGGGTTGTGCCGGGCACGACGTTGCGCTCGGCGTGCAGGAGAACAAGCTCCTTGCGAGCCGTCGTCTTCATGCTGACGAGCAGCTTCTCGTGTTCCCCGAGCTCAGGATCGGCGCCCCCATCCGCAACGACGAGAATGCAGTCGGCCTGGCGAATGCACGTCTGCGTCCACGGCGCCGAGACGGCGGTGTCGGCGACGTAGAGCACGATGCGGTACTTCTGCTCCGTCTCGGCGAGCCAGCCGGCAAGCTTGAGCTGACCCATCTTGCTGAAAGCGTGACGGCCAAGGACCTGCATGACCGTCGCCTGGTTGAGGTAAGACGTGGGTGCGCCAATCGTCTCGAGCGCCTGGTGGAGCTTGGCGGCAAACTCGGAAACGGGGACGTGTCGGTTCGTAGGGAGGATAGCGACGGTCTGGGAAGAAAAGCGTAAGCAGAATGCTGCGTAGAGCTGGTAGAGCAGTTCTAGTACGCACCTTCAGGTTGAAATTGTTCTTCCCCATCGAACCGTCTCCCATGCCCGGCATGCCCAGCTCCTTCGGCAGGCCGCCCGCCATCTTTGCTTCTCGCGCGACCTGCGTCCTCAGCCTTGCCGCGATGATCCTGCTGATTTGGATGGTGACGAGCGGATGCCGAACGGAGATGGCGTTGAAAAGGGTCATTGGCATCCTCGCAAGCTCCGTGTCGCGGATGGCGTGCAGAGTCGAAGGGCGAGGCGATGCCGTGATGCAGTCGAGCTCGCCAACAGACTCGCCTTGGCCGAACTCTCCATTGACTTGCACGCCGCCGCCTTGACGCTCAGTGATCGAGCGCAGACGTCCGTTGATGACCTGTGCACGCATTGGTCAGGCAAGGGGGGTGGAGGGTATTCAGCGAAAGACGCACGATGTAGAATGAGTCGGCAGGGTCGTTCTCGCGGTAGATGACCTGGCCGGCACTGACATGCATCCAGTCGAGCGCTGAGTCGATGTGGAGGACTGCAAGACGGAGTCAGTGAGGTAGAGTGCTCGTCGAACGAGGCACCTGACTGACCGAGGGGCGAGAGAAGGCTGATGAGGCGCTTGGCAAGCGTGAGGAGCACGATCGGCTTGCGGTCCATGATGCGTTCGAGTGCCTTGGCGGGAAGGAAGCCGACATAGCATTCGGTCTTGGCCGTGATGTCAACATAAGAGGGGAAGCCGGAGAGGGAAGAGAGGTAACCGGCTATTCCTCCCGGACGAACGGTGAAGAGGTGAATGGACTTCGGCTTCGGCTGCTGCGGCGGAGGTGTTGGACCGTTGGCGGCAGTGGACGAGACGGGTTTGCGAATCGTGGTCGGACCAGTCGCGCCAACGCCGTCGCGGAAGGACGAGCGAGCAGACGACATCTTCGGGCGAGTTGTGCTGCCGCTCTTTGCGCCTTGCCTGCCACAAGCCAATCCCTTGAATGACAGCTCTTCGTCTTCGTGCGAGCTCCGCCTCGGCATTTGGCCCCTCGCAGCCTGCGCCGACTCCGCCTCCGGCATGCTGACATCGAGAAAACCTTCGATGACGAAGTACAGGCCAGCGTTCTTCTCGCCCTCCTTGACGAGCACGCTGCCCGTAGGGAAGTAGAGGATCTCGACCTCGTTCTCAAGGTCCATGCTGGCGAAGCTGCCGACTGCACCCGCAGCGCGTCCGTTCTCCTCGCGCAAGGCGGAGAAGCCGGATGAGGCGGACGATTCGTCATCGTGCAATCCTTGCAAGCCGAGGAAAGAGAGCGAGCCGAATGACGAGTTGAAGACGGCTTGGTCGCGCAGGCTCTTGCCGTTGTGGTGTTCGTGCGGGCGGACCATAGGCGAGGCTTCGACCGAGTGCGAGGGCGTGACGTGAGGCTGGACGAGGCCGATCGCCTTGGAGATGCATTCCATAACGGCGTCGCGGAGGTCAAAATCGCGATCCGAATGATCGTGCAGGGTCGAGGTGTTGAGGCGCTCGAGACGGGGGGTCTGGATGACGGTGCTGCCGGCTCCACGCATGTCTTCCGAGACGGTGCTCATCGTGAGCAGGTCGCCCGCCTTGCGCGAGAGAGCGGCCGATTTGGCGGTGGGCGGAGCAGGGCCGAGGGTGCGCATGCGACTCTTGGGCGAGGCGGTGAAGGACGATCCAGGCTGGCGGTACTTGAGGCGGACAGCGTTGTCGGACGAGTGCTCGTCGTTCGACGAGTCCCAGAAGACGCCGCCCATGCGAGGACCGGCGTAGGGCGTCTCGAGAGGCATGTTCATCCGCCTACCCATCGCGCCTCCGCGATGACCTTGCTGTCCGCCCTTCGCATCGCCCTTCATGCTCAGTGCATCCCGCCGCGAGCCGAAATAGTCCTCTCTCTGCTCCCAGTCCCCATGGCCCTCCTCCTCGCCCGGTCCGTCAAGCTTGGTCTCCGGGACGAAGCGCGCCCTCAGACGCTGGATCCCGCCGGACTCCCAAAACGCCGAGGGAAGCGGGTAGCAGGCGAGGTCGTTGATCGCTTGCTCCGTGCGGACAACTTCGCGTGTCAAGCCGAGGTATTTGTGCGCCGTGAGGAAAGTGACGCGCTGGAGACGGGTGAGGATGACCTGGACGATGTGGCTCCGAGACGAGTCGAAGATTCAGCGCCTAGCTTTCAAAGCTTCTGCAGCAGACGCAGCCCGCAAGGCTAAGAAGGCCGAACTCACGCAGCAGCGTTTGGGAACTTCTTCGTGAGCCTCCTGAACGCCTCAGCGGGAATAACCGCCAACGTCGTGTCCGAGGCCGCACGCGCGATCGTCGCCTCCTTCGCCATGCTCGCCGGGCCAGTCGACTGCCGTCTCTTCGCGTGCGCGTGGTGGTGATGCTGATGATGTGCGTGAGGTTTCTGCGGTGGCCGGATACGGGAGCTGGAGACGGAGGAGTTGAGATGGGTCGGAGCATTTGGGCGGGAGGCGGTTCTAGGACGGCTGGAGGGAGCGGCCGAGGTGAAGGATAGACCGGCAGGGCGGCGACCCAGGGAAGACTTGCGTGAGCCGGTACTGCCGACGGATGGCGAGGTGAGAGGAGGCGAGAAGAATCCGACTGTCGCGTCAAAAGCGGGCGAATGGGCGAGCGAAGGCGTCGTGGCGTTCGAGCGAGAGTCGGAGGGCGTGATTGGCGAGTGGAGGGGGTCAAGCGTTCCGCGGCCGTCTCCCACCTCCGCTCCACTCATTGCCAGAGTTGACTCGCTCTCCTCGCCAGCCGCAGTCGCTGCTGCACCCTCGTCATCCGCATCCTCCGTCTCCTCGCCGAGTCGCGCCGTGTTTGAGCTGTTGTAGCCAGGAAAGTGCGGCCGTACAGGCCGCCCTGGGCCGTTCGTCGAGCCGCCTTCGAGGTCAAAAGCCGAGACGTCTGCGTCTCGTTCCCTCGAGACGGACGGCCCACCCTCGTCCGACGACTCTTCCGTCCTGACCTGCTCCTCCTCGTACCGCATCTTGACGTCCTCCGTAAACAAGCTCAGGATCGTAAACAGACTCGAGAGTGTCCCGCCACTCTCGACGCAGTTCAAAAGCTGCCACTCCTTGCCGTCCTCGTCCTCTTCTTCCGTCTCGTAGCCCTCGGTCGCCGCTTCGTCGCCGTATTGCGCGGACGGATTGCGCGCGTAGACTTCGACGCGCCCGTCAACGACGATGTAGAAGGATTTGTCGCGGGAAAGATCGAGCGTGTCGCCTGCGACTAGCCGGCGAGTCTGGAGATGTCGGGCGAGTTCGTGGAAGACCTGGGGAAGCGTACTGTCAGCGATTCGCCCCTCTAACGAGCTCAAAGAAGACTCACCGGCTTCTCGAGGTAACCGAAGACCTTGATCGCCGAGACTGCGTGGTCAATCGGTTAGCAAGGGAGGATAAGGAAAAAGCGATCAGACTTACGGAACTCGTCGAGGTAGTTGTGGAAGCCGCTCGAGGCCTGATCTGCCGCAAGGTCTGGATGCCTGTAAATTCGCAAGGTGAGCGCAGGTCCATAGAGCATGAACTGCAACAGGCATGCGGTGAGGGCGGAGCATGTGCCTCGCAACACGGTAAAGCTCGGCAGGCTGGCTCTCCAGTTCATCCCATGCGTCTCGAGAATGAGCAAGAACTCACAGGTCAAAGCCCTCGTTCCCCTTGATGCGATTCCCGCCAGGCAAGTCCCTCAACTCGGTATACCTATTGAGGTACCTGACCTTCCAGACATAACTCGCCACGGTTGACACGAGCAGGAAGAAGGCGAGGAGCTTCAAGAACGTCAGGTGGAAGGTGAGCGAGGCCGAGTAGTGGATCAGGGAAAAGGTCGCGGCGGGGAGGGTAAGCGTGAGGAAGGCGATCGCTCGGGCGGTCTGCGGGCGCGTTCAATTTCAACATACGGTCTCAAAAGAGCTGTAGGAGAACCCACAAAGTGCACGGCGGTGCGTGCGAGGAAGTAGGTCAGTCGGGAGATGAGATCGAAGAGGGTCCGGAGGTCGTTGGCGAGCGATGGCGGCGCCGCTATAGTCGGGTCCATCGTCGTGCCAGTAATTCCAGCGAGCCCCAGCCAGTCACGGCGCGTCCAGTCGAGCGGTGGGAGCGGGTGAAAGGAAGGAAAGGCCGAAGCCGTCACCGCGCATACAAAAGCAATCGCGTATTGACAAGCGGTCGTGTGAGCTGGCGAGGCGTGCTACGCTCTCTGAAGACGCTGTTCAATACGACACGGGCGCGCCGAAGTCCTACGAGATGCTGTGGGACGTGCGGAGAGATGGCCAAGCGAGATAGAATTGACAACACCCGTGTTCGAACGATCCTTCTACTCAGTCTACTCTTCCTCAGTGTCTTGCTGTGCGACGACGTCCTCGACGATCCAGTCGGCGCACTTGCGGGCGAGCGAAGTGGTGTGGGCTGCGAAGGGAAAGGTGTGAACGGCCGCATTCTTCGACGAGAAGTCGCTATTGGTCGCCAAGCGAAGCGAGCAGGCGACAGGCCAAAGAAGATGCGCCGACTCACCATCGTTGAGGACGAAAGCATGCGGCATACCCTCCTCACACCTCCTCCTCCTCTTCCTGCCTTCCTCGCCGAACTTCTCCTCCAGCACCTCCTCAATCTCCTTCACCGCCTCCTCTGTAACCCACCCATCTACGCCTTCTGCAGCCCAATAAATCCACACCTTCCCCCCATGTTCCCCCAACGCCTCGCGATCCAGCTCCGTCACTTGCGCCATCTCGTTGCGCGCCATGACGAGCGCCGCGACGACCGTTTCGGGCGAAGAGACGAGTTGGGTGGTTGTTTGTGCGCCTGAGCCGGATTGGCCTGTCAGGAGGGAGACGAGGCGAGCGGAAAGGCCGGTGGGGAGGTAGGAGAGGGCTGAGGTCGAGTAGAAGACGGGGCGAAGGGCCCAGGAGGAGAAGAGGGGCGATAGGCGCTTGCCATTGGGTGTCTGCGCCATGTGCGAGATAGTCGGGAATAGCATGTGCATGGCGAAGATGTATTGTTGGATCCGCTTGAGGACCTGCGAGGAAGACAGCGTGAGCTGGCGGGAGGTTCGTGGAGATTCCGCGTTCCGCACACACCTGCATGCCGATCCACGATCCGATAGAGTGCCCGAGAAGGACGAGCTTGGGCGAGCCCTCCTCTCCCAGCTTGTACGCTCTCGCCAGCTCCTCGACAAACGAAACCTTCGCGTCGACCTGCTCGTCAAGCGTCGCCTGGTCCTGCGGCTTATATCCTCGCTCTTCTCGGAACTCGGGCGTGTGGCGCAGGTGTCCCAGCGCAGCCATCTCCGTGTAGTCCCTCAATTCAAGCGGCAGAGCGTCGCGGAGAGAAGTGAGGAAGTCGCGGTAGTACGAGACGAGGCCCGGGTTGCCGGGAATGAAGAGGATGACGAGTCGCGCTGGCTTATCGGCTGCGATGCGCTCGAATCGCAATAAGTCGGCGGGGAAGCGGGCGTCCTCCGTCGTGGGACCCATCCTGATGCTCATCGTGGGCTCTGGACCAGGCGCAGGCGGCGCATTGAATGCAGGAAGGATCGTGTCTGGCGCTGCAGTAGCTGGTGGTGACAACGACGGTGACGGTAGCGCATTCTGAGCGTCGGGAGACGCGGTCAAGGCGGTCGAAGGGAGAGCGGCGGCAAGACGAGGGTTCACCCGCCCTCGCTTGGACGGCGCGCGGTTCGGCGAGAAGTCGAGTTCGGGAAAGTCGTTGTAGTGTACACTCGTCTGCGCCTTGTGACCCTTGTGAGCTGTCGAGGGAACGTTGAGCGAGGATGACGGTGCAGGAGGAGGGGAAGTCGTCTCTGCGCTGGACGACTTGGGCGGCGGTGGAGGCGGCGGCTGGGCGTTTAAGTACGAGCTCATCGCGACTCGCAACCTCGCACGGAGCGACAGCGTGGCACTGGACGAATGGAATCTTTCATCGCGACGTCTCACTCGTGCCATTCACTCGCTTGCGCTGTTCGCTGGACTTCGGACTGGTCTAACGTGGCTCACAGACTGCTTACAAGCTACAGAGCGCGTGACCGTTCCCGCTCGCTCACTCGACGCTGTCCTGGACCTCTCCCACTGCGACTCCATCGAGGGTTCCACGACATCGCAAGGGCGCGTGCGGGGCCCGCTCGAACGCTTCATTCAACACGCGGGTCGATCCCGTCCCGGTGCGATGGGCGCGCGGCCGAGCGAGATTCGGACCAGGATGCACGCTCACCGGCACGTATGAGACTTCACTCTTTGTCCTCCTTCAACATCGCTTGTGCTGCTCTCGCGCTTGACCATGCCGCCTGATCGCACTGATGCGACCTATCACTCGCTCATAGACGAGACGCCTATTGCTCACCGGCGACGCAAGACGCAGCCCAGCAGGCTCTCCCCTTTGCGATGCTGTGTGTGGTCGGCAGGCCTCCTCGCGCTCGTCTACGGTGCAGGCATCGCCTTCTTCCTCTACAACGTCTTCAAGGAGGGGTACAGGATGGCTGCGGCACCTCACCGCGTCTGGCACGCGAACGAGACGCTGCTCTTCCAAGGACCAGGAATCGCTGATAACGAGTCGACGGTCGTAAGGAGCTTCTTCGGCTCCAAGGACAGGGGCGGCGTGGAGAGGTTCGATCTTAGGGCGGCGATCTGGGCGAAGATGGGCGCGGAGGGCGAAGAGCAAGGTGTGCTTCTCTGCTGAGATCTACTTCAGCTGTAGACCGCGCTTACATCGCCTTTTCGACACGCGCAGACGACAGCTGGACACTACTGTACGCGGAAGATGTCTTGCGAGACGTCGAGGTCACGGCCAAGTCGCTCAGGACAACTCGGCAAGTCAGTCTGCCGTGGACCCTCCTGTGCGTATCCGGTCTCTGTGGCTCGGTTCTTCTTAGCTGAAAGTCTGGTTGCACAGCTCCCGCCTTCTCGATACCCCGAAAAGCCAACTTCAAGCATCCTTCGCCATGCTCCCGTCGTCCTCCACTCCCGTCGACTCAACCCTCGACTTCCACACCTTCCGCTCGTCTCGCAACACCACCAACTTCAGCCGCGACCGGTCAAACCCTCTTGCGCCACTTCTTCCTGGACCGGTCGACCCGAAAGACCTCCTCAAGCGCTTCCTTGGCAACGCTGCGGTCCTACAGCCTCTCCTGCGTCGCTCGACGATACGCAAGGCGAACGGCACCAATGGTCATGGCGCAGAGAACGAGGTTTTGCACATTGTGACGAGCTCGATCGTGACAATGGCGAAGGATTTCGCCGTTTACGATTTCAAGGGTTTTAACGCCAGCCTCGTTGAGCGCAACCATTTTCGAGTGTGTCTCATCCTCCTTCTTCAGTCCTCCAAGCTTTAGCTGATGTGTCTCCTGGCTCTCCAGGCTCTCTATTGCACCGGCGACGCTTCCTCAAACCTCGCCTGCATTCGCTCCTTCTCTGCCGACGGGCACTTCGAGAATCTTATCGAGTTTGACGATTCAGTGAGCGGAGATACCGCGACGGCGAAGAGGCAGGGCTGGCGCTATGGGCCGTTCTTGACAACGCGGTATGGGCTGGCGGGACCGAAGGATCGGGTGTGGGTGAAGGCGAACGAGACTGACGGTGCGCGATGGTTCTCTACATCCGGGCGGCGCTCTCACTGACGACTTCGCTCGTACAGACCTGTCTTGCGACTGGCGCATTACATGGACTGCCGCGACTCCCCTTCAACTCGCCGTCTCGTCGCCATTCTCAGTTGCCTTCGAAGCCGTCCATCCCGACGAGCTGAATGTCCACGAGGAGGCGTCCAGTCAGGACTTTGTTGACGTCGTTCGTGAGTCGGCTGCGTTCTTCGCGCCGAAGCTCAAGCTGATCCGGGCACGGACAGACTCCGCAATGGGACACCACGTCCGCCTTGGAAGTCGTCCTCTCGCTCGAGTCGCCGTTCGAGCCGTAGGAGCCGTCGCGGCTTTCCTCCAGGTTCCGTACGGTTTCCTTCCGTTTGGCACACCCGTCTATCGCGTGCATTGACGCTCGGTACTTCCGCAGGATCGATGCCCACTACTGGTTGACCCGCTCGCTCTCGACGGGCATCAGTCTTCCCTTCGAGCTCGCGTACTCGGCGCTTACAGCATCCGACCTCGCACGCGACAGCGTCAGGAACCTCATCAGCCGCGCCTCCTTCTTCACCTCAATCCTCCTTCCGGCAATCCTTTTCCTCGTCTTCGCCTCCATCTTCTTCTCGCAGCTCAACTTGCTGTTCGGCTTGGAATGGCAGTGGGGCGGACCGAGGGGTTTGGTACCGGTTGGACTAGGGAGGAGGAGGCCAACGCATTCCGAGCGGACCAGCACACGTGCGGACGCGCAGTTCGGGTGGCGCTTGCGAGTGTTGGCAAGTCTTGTTCCGCCATTTCTCCCGCAAGCGAAGCTGACTGCCATCCTCCAACAGCTCGCAGTTGCGGTCGCCGTTCTCCTCGACTACGGACCTGTACTTCCGCACATCTTGACCAGCTCGTACACGCCTACCACCGACGATGCCGGATACAAGCGGCTTCCTGGAGATCTGCTTACGCACGAGTCGATTGTATACGCGATTGACGTGCTCACCAAAGTCTCGCAGGTGTGTCTCTCTTCTCCCGTCCTGCGTTCTCTCCTGCGAGACTGATCTCTTTCACGCGCAGGCGCACCTCAATTACTGCCTCCACACGTTCGCCAGCACGCACCGTCTGTCCGCCATCCTCGTGCTCGTCCATTCGATCTGCAACCACGGCCCGACCGTTCTCACCTCGTTCTTCGGCTCGTGGGAGGCACGACCGCCGTTCTACGCCGCGGATCTCGTTAGCGTGCTGCCGGAGGTCGCGCTGGCGTGGCAGGCTTTCAGGTACCCGACGGTCAAGCAGGAGGAGGAGGAAGAGGAGTGAGTGTGTCGGTTACATCTGCTGAGAGGTGAGGCGAATCTACAGCGGTTTAGCGTGCTATCACTCGTCACTGGCATGGACGAACACCTTTGTGCTCACGTCAACGCCCTCGCTCAGCGCCTTCCCGTCGATCACGAGATCCCAGTCCTCGTACAGCTTGCTCAGTTCCGGCCTCTGCTGGCGCTCCTCCAGGACCTTCGCTAGCTTCTGGAGGTCAAGAGGTTCCGAGTCGAACGTCCTCATCTTCTGCTTCGGGTCGCCAAGCTGGGTGACCTGCATGTGCTGTTTCCAGCCCGCAAAGCCGTTGACTCTGGGAAAGAGCCGAGCAACGGCCGCTGGATTGACCCAGTCCTATTGCATGTCGCACCCGATGCCGTAGAGCTTCATCTTGTAGCATGCCCTGTCTAGGAAGCAAGAGGCTGAGCCGGTGCCTGCGTAGGTCGGAGAAAGAAGGCAACGCACGTTCTTCTTATAGTGGGCAAACGTCTGCTGAATCTTGTTTCGCGCTCGCTTGAGGCAGTGGCCGCACTCGCACTTCGAACAACTTGAGCGACTCCCGTCCCGGCTGTTCGCTTCGCCTTGGTTCGCATCCTTGAAGCGACCGGTCAACAGCCTGCTGAGAATATCGGTGTCCTTGTGGTCCACCGACTGCTCCTCGTCCTTTTCTTCGTTACCAGAATCAACCTCATCCTTCTCGGAGTCCTCCTCGTCCGAATCTTCCTCGTACGAGTCTTCCTCATCTTCAGCCGCTGCCTTACGGACTTTCCACTTGTATTCGAACTCCCTCCAATCCTTTGTGGTAGGGAACAGCTTGTGCCAGCGCGGACCGGGATTGGCGAAAGACCGGCGCAGTGAGCGGAGCAAAGAAGACTGCGTGTAAAGTCGCGGTCCATCTTGACTGCCTGCTCCCCTGGAACTTCTGCAGCTGGTTGAGCTGGTTCTGCCAGTAGGAGTAGTGATAGCCGCTCAAAACGGCGTCAGTGGGAAAGTCGTTGAGGAGGCGAGCGTTCCGGAGCAGCGCGAGCCAAACAAGAGTCGCATAGGTATTGGGGATATTGCGGACCGCACGACCAGGCCGACGAGGTTGCCGTTACACAAGAGACGGCATGATCTGCGAGGAGGAAGGGCCGGGAGGACTCGCGGAAAGAGATGGGACCGATGCGAGGAGGCAAGTGGTCGAGTAGCACGACCCTCGCGGGCTAAGCAGGCTCAGCACCGAGAGGTGGGAACAGTGGCGGCTCACCTGCCTGTCAACTGCGCCCCAGCAAGGGAGAGGATCTTGGTCGGGCGAGAGCGGCTCGCGCCTGCCAGGTCCATCTCCTGCGTCTCGAATTCCACGTCGAGGTTGTACGGTTTGAGGAAACTGCTCATATTCTGCGCGCATCTGATGTTAGCAGGAGAGGAACGGTGGATGACAGTGAAGCGATTATCAAGCGCGCCGATCTGGAGTACTCGTGCCCAAGCTTCTCGGCCACCTGTCGCGCCTGCCAGATGCATCGGTTGCAGCAGTCCTGTGTGGACGTGCTTCTTGAAGCGTCGGGTGAGGTTTCAGCAGAGTCGGTCTTCTGGGCCTGGCTGACAGCAATGTCGGCTGCCGCAGCAGCCTGGACAGCCCGCTCGTAGCGATACTTCTCCGTGCGGTAGGCGTGCCAACTGGTAATTTTCCATTTGTTACGGGGCGAAAACCTCTGGTGCCATCGGGGCAGTGGCACACCAGGCGTTTGCGCGTCCCAGCAGCGAGAGCATAAGATGCTGCCCACGAGACGCCGCTCCTCCTCTACGGCCGCCCGCCTCAAGTCGCTCTGTAACATCCTGAGACGCTCAAGCCATACCGCAAGAGGCTCCCCCCGGATGGCGCTGTCGGGCGGAAAGCGGGAGAGGAAGTTGGCATGCTTGAGCGTCCTCAGCCAAGCGAGAGTAGGGTGCATGGGGGGAAAGTTGGTAGCAACTCGTGGGGCGCATTGGAGGGAGACGGCGCCCACAAGGGTGCCGTAAACGATTGCGGCGGACATGGGGAGGTGTAGGGCACGGTGGACCGGCGTGATATCGAGGAGGAAGAGGTCGATGGAGGAGTAGCCGGTGCGCGAGACAAGGGGCTGAGCACAACTTCTGGGCCGAGGAGGAAGAACGAGGAGACCGCCATCTGGTTGAAAGCGCGTGTGCTCGATGAGAGCGGGAGTGGGCAAGCTGTCTGGTCGGAACTGCAAGTCGCCAGCCGCCGGCTCAGCTTTTATTTCCCGTTTGTAGGCGTCTGCGATGTAAGTAAAGCCAGCTAGTGGGGAAGGGAGAGACGCGAAGAAGCGAAAGATACGCTTGGCCTTCTCAACTCGCGAGGAGCGATGCGAACCGACTGTCGAGCTGCGTTCGGCGACATTGCACGCTCCTCCTCACCTGCACATTGGCTAGTGAGGCGAATTGTACTGGTGTGGGCGAAGCAAGGCCTTCGGGATGATGTCGGCGCCTTCGTCGACCGTTTCCCTGCCGACGACAAGGTCCCAATCCTCGCACAACTCCATCAACGGCTCTACCTCCGCCTGCTTCGCCCAGTTCTCCGAGACTGGCTGTAGCCTAAGTTGCTTGGAATAGACCTCGATCGACATATCGCATATCGCATGAACGCATGAACCGCTGACCCGGCCAACTACGATCCTCCCTGTCAACCGCAGTCTCCCCTTCCGCCTATTGCGACCCCTTGTAGAGGCGGACCACCCTCGCCAAATCGCCGAAGTCATTCCATCCCGACTCGATACGGAGCACATATGGCGCGAGGACGTCTTGCAGTTCCTGCGAAGACAAAAAAGGTGAGCGGAGAGGGGACAGAGTAGTGAAAAGCTGGGCGTACGGAACTGCCGGTGTTGCGATTAAGATCTCGAAAGGTCTCTTTTGTCTGCCAGATACATCTCGGACATGCGCAAGCAGGGTAGCGAGGCGGAACGCGTGTCTTCATACCTGCTCCCGCCGGTCCAACAGCCACAGCGTTCCCGTCTTCCTGCTCGTTCTCCCGGAAACAAGCCCCCTTGTCAACCGGTCACGGCAACTCCGCCTCGTCCGCTGTGACGCACTTCTTGTACATAGCCTCCCAGCTCGTCATCGTCCAGCCCAGCCCGTATGGCGTGCCGAGCGAAAACAGCTCATGCCACACACCTCGATCCAGGCTCCGCCGCATACTTCGGCGCACATCTAACGCAGATGACCGAGTGAACGAGCCGGTGCTCTTCCTCCACTGCAGCCTGCAGCCTTGCGCTTTTCAGCCTGTATCGCCCGTATCGCCGGCAGACGCTCCAGCCAGAAGGAGAACGGCTCGCCATCGATTGGGCGGTCGGGCGGATAGCGAGATGAGAGGTCGGCTCGGGAGAGCTTATAGAGACGGGCAAGAGTTGGGCTCATGGATTTAGAACGAGCGGCCACGCTTGCTGCGCACTGGAGGGAGACGGCGTTCACGAGGGAGCCGTAGACGGGAAGACGGACACCACCGTGGAGGGCCGTCCGAGCCAGACGAAGGTAGGGAGACTGAGAAGGAGGGAGGACTTGGGGTGCGCGGAGAAGGTGCAGATGCACGGCGATGCCCAATGAAAGCGCTGGCTAGAGAAGCGGAGAGCGTCTGTCCTCGACTACTCCTGAGCGAGGGGGAGGCGGAGCGAAGAGGACGTTGTCGAGGCATCGAGCCGCGAGGGAGGTCGGAACCGCGAGCTGCCGAGTGACAGCGCTGTGCAACTGAAAGAGGTGGGTACGAACGAGTACGATTGCGGGTGACGCACTGCAGTATATACGGTATCTCCGCTCCCTCCTCGGTATCTCCCCCCGCCCCCCTTTCCCTAACGAAGCGGTGTTCACTGCTCCTTCTGCGCCTTCTGCTTGATGTCCGCCGCCTCACCCTGGCGCTGCACGCCGACTCCGTATTCGTAGACGAGCGAGCCGCCGAGGTAGGCCGAGTAGAGGAAGAGGGGAATGGCGCTGCGCACGAAAGACGGTCAGCTCGGAAGGGTGGGAGGGAAGAAAGAGAAGGGAGACGTACGCGGCGGAGAGGAGGGCATTGAAGCGGGGGAGGATGAGCTGGCTCGACTGGCGGCGGATCCACCTGGAGAGACGGAATGAGTCCACATCAGCGATCTGCAGGAGAGTCTGTCTCCAATCAAAGGCAAGCACGAAGGACAACCCGCTCACCAGTTGTACGCGGCAATACCGAGGACGATGTCATTGAGCGTCGCGTGCGTGAGCGTGACCTTGAGCTTCTCGCCCGCGATGTCCTTCTTGACCGCCGCATCCGCAACCGTCGCCTTGACCGAGTCCTTCTGCTTCGCCTGGCCAGTCCACATGCCATAGAGCTCTGCAATGCCCGTTGCGAGCGTGGGAAGGGCGAAGAGCAAGCCGGCAGCACCGGTGTAGTGCGACAGAGTGTTGATGACGGCGGCGGGAGGGAGGAGCTTAAGGTACGTCAGACCGGACGAGAGCGCGGGGGCGATCTGGAGAGCGTCGAGGCCAAAAGAGATGGAGAGCAGGCCGATGGGCATGTGCACTGCGGGACGAAGGGAAGGTCAGCCAACTTCAGGGCGGGTAGAGGGAGCGAAACGTACCGGTTGCCGGGTGAAGGGGGTGTCCCCACGATTTGACCTTTCCCATGCCGACCTGGGCGACGGGTGTAGCAACGGCATCGGCTTTCTGAGCAGCGGAGGACATGCTGGACGAGGGAGAGCGCGAGGGTTAGCCGGTCGCTGGATAGAGACGGCCACTCGGGCGCACCTTCTTCGTACGAGTCTGTGTGATTGGTCTCGAGTGACAGCGATTGAGTGGAAGCCAAGCGAGGCGAGCGAGCGAGAGAGTCAGCGTTGGAGAGTTGTCTTCGACGTCAACGCCTCGCCTCGATCGTCCGAAGCCTCCAAAAGCGAGCGTGGAGGCGAGTTGGACGCAATGTGATTGGCGCAGAGCAGCGCAGTCAGCCCATCTTGTCGATCGCAGCGGGGGAACGTCCTCGAGTCGAGCGCACGAGTGAGGACGGGCGATGAGGAGGAGGAGGAGGTGTGTGGGAGTCGTTCGAGCGAGCGTGGCGCTCCAGCAGTAGCCTCAGTACAGCCTCAAGGCACTGTCAAGCACGCTCAGCTTTCGTTCGCCCGCGTCGAAGGTCGTGTCGTCGGTCAACTCGCTCGTCTCGCTTCACCAACTCGCTTGCTCCTCGACCTCGCTCTGGCTGCTCTCGGACTCGCTTGAACTATTCAGACAATGCACATAAATGACTGCAGGGTACGGCGCAGATCCAGCGGCGCGCGGTGGAAGTAGGTACGGCTCGAAACGACGATGGAAGGGGGAATCAAAACAACGCGGGAACTGACGGTGCGTGGACTAGAACAGGAATGACAAATCCGCTTCGACACTCTGCATCTCCTCCAGCTCTGCCCGCACCGCGTCGAGCGACAACGTCAACCCTCCGCCCTCTCCTCCCGCTCCGTCCGTGTCCATCCCCGCTTCCCCCTCGCTCGCATACAGCCCAAGCGACCCGAACAAGTTGCGGTAGAACTCGTCGTCCATCCACGCGTCGGTCGGCGCGGGCGCTTGGACGATTGCGGGCTCGAAGGGAGGGAGTTGGAAGGAGCCTGTCGAGGCGTTCGAGGGGGGCGTCGAGAAGAGCGACGCGGGATCGTATGTCGCGCAAGGGAGCGTGAAGTCGTCAATCGAGGAGGAGCTGCTCGATGCGGAGCATTCGAACGTCGACGAGGGCGTCGCGAAGGAGGGTGCGGCGATGGGTGTCGGCTCGGTCACCTCGCCCAAGACGGTCACGTCGGGGAGGAAGAGCGGCTGCTGGACGGACGGGTCGAGCGGAGGGAGGGCGAGGTCCTGCTCGGCATACTCGATGAGCGAGCTCGCGCTCGAACCGAACGACGAACCCGACACGGTCCGCCGCTGCTGGTGGCCGTGCATCGGTGTGCGAATTCTGCTTGTCGGCGTCGATGGTACTGCCGCCTCGGGCCGCGCGTACGGCGCATCCGGGACCCGTCGCCTCTTGTTCCGTCGCTGGCGCTGATTCGCGAACTGATCCGTTCCACTCGTCAGTCCTCTTCTGACGGAAGAGTCGTACGAGCTGTACGTACCCAAGTCAACACCTGTCTCTCCGTCAACCCCGTCACGTTCGCCAACTCGCGACGCTCGCCACGCGAGACGCTCTCGCTCGCTTCGAACGCCGCTTCGAGGATTGCGAGGACTTCGACGGTGAATTGTTTCGGGCGGCCTGTTGGAGGGGATTCGGACGTCGGAGGAGGAGGGGAGAGCGAGTGCCGGAGTTGGGCGGCGCGGACTTCGTCGAGAATGGCTTCTCGCACACGAGCGCTTTCGGATACATATTGCCGACGCGTTCCCATCCTCAAGGCGTATAACCATTCCATATACGCCGCCTCATCCTCTTGCTCGAACTGCTCGCTCAGTTGGACCGCGCTTTGGCGGAAGATATGGCCTTGCTTGCTCGCGAGATCCGCGCAGAACCCTCCGTAGATTTGGAGAAGGGCTTCACCGGTGGAGGAGGAGCAGCCAACGGCCCGCAGATCGTCCAGAAGTAGGACAGCCGGAGGAGGGAGTTCCAGAGACGGCGGGTTTCGACTTGCACTCCGGCTCGGAACGCGACGATGCGGCTCAGTCAAGCACAGCAGCTCGTGGGATGCAGCAGCAATGCTGGCGTACACATTCATAGTGGATGGGCTTGGCGGAAGACGGCAAGGGAGTTCGTGGCTTCGCCCCTTTGCTCCCGAGTTCAGGCCCTCCCTTCCCTTTGTTCTCGCTGGGACCTCTCACTGTCCCCTTCTTGCTTCTTGTCGCTCCACTTCTCACTCTCATTCGGCTACAACGCCACAGCGAGTGGCGAATATGCAGGCTCATTGGTCAGACCCTGCCCTACGTAGCCTCGAAGCCGCGTACTGCCATGCCCTGTCGGTGGACGAGGTGATGCCTGACCTCGTCACTCAGTGCGAATCGGTCTTCGCTCGGGCGTCGTGGACGTTGCAAAATGAGTGCCCAGACGACGAGATTCTTCCTCTCCTCTACCGCATCGCGACATTCGTCAGAGTCTGTTCGAGTGGCCTGATCGCCCTCGAGAGACGGTGCCAGGCAATCGAAGAAGATTCGGTCGTTCAAGTCCGAGCGGCATTGGATCAACCACCCGTTGTCGCGGAGACGGTGTTCTCCTGTGACGCTCCCGACGACTCCACCACCTTCACCCCGTACCGGCAATGGTTCCTCGACCACTTCTCCAACCCGTACCCGTCGTCGAAGGACAAGGACTTGCTGCTCGAGCAGGTGACGGTGCACACGCGGCGTCAGCTCGACACCTGGTACACGAACCAGCGCCGACGGTCTGGCTGGCACGCCCTCAAGCACAAGTACGGGCACGTCGCGGCGTTGCTCAAGCGGATCGACGAGGCGCACGAGGACGACGAGGATATGCGCGAGGCGAGGAGGGAGGTCGAGCGCGTCAGGGCGTACTTCAAGAACGACCGGCAGGATCACGTCCGCGACGAGATTCGCGAGATCGTCAGCCAGGGTCCACCGACGACGGCGACGAAACGACGGGTTGAGGCGGGCACGGCGAGACGAGTCGTCGGCCGGACGCAGCGCGCGAGAAGCCATTTCGCGCCTTCTTTCGTCGACAATCCCCCTCCGGCGCCCGCACCCCTCATGCCCGGCTCCTGGACGCCTGACACGGTCGCTCAAGACGACGTCTATGTCCCGGCGACGCCTGCCACACGCTTGCTGCCTGCGCCTCGCCTTCCTTCTACCGTCAGCTCGACCAACTCTTCGCGCCGCAGCTTCTCCAACGACTCCTCCTCCTCCACCGACACGCTCATCTCGTACGACTCCCTCGACATTCCCGTCTCGACATCCGGACCCGCCTCTCCTCCCGCGTCGTCGTCGCTCCTCAACTTCGACGGCCGCTCGACCTTTGTCTACTCGAGTCCCGCTCGCACCTCTCGCCTTTCTCCCCGCCGCGGCTCATTCGTGGTCCGCAACAGTCTCTACCCGAATCGCCCGCACCCGTACTTCTGCACCGTCAACGAGCTGCCGACTGGTTCGTCGCTCGCTCGATTCGCCCACTAGAAACAGACACTCCACCTCCCTTTGTCCTGTATACTTCGTCCTTCGTCTTTCATGATGTATCACTTCTATGCAGTGCATTCGTCTATCTGCCAAGTCGAGCGAGGAGACTTTGCCTCTTCGTCGTCGCCGGAAGAGCGGACCGGCTGAACGTCGCCCTCGCTCACCCCGCTCGCCCCGCTCGTCTTGACTGCTGCTAGAGCTTGATCGACTCCCAAGACTCGCTACAAGACTCCACTGTCGCCTCGCCGCACCTCACGAGCTCACCGTCGACCCTCGCTCATCGCCCGGTTCTTTCGCCGGCTCACTTTCACACGACCGCGACCACGGCATGGAGGCGGAAGAGGCGCTCGCAGGGAGCGAGGCAGCAGTACAGGAGTCGACGAAGCAGGCCTACCTGAACCCCTGGGTGATTGTGGCTTCTTCGTCGTCCGCGATCTCGGCGAGGGTCTTCACCCATCCTCGTGCGTTCGTCTCCCGCTCTGGATCGGCTGCAGGGTGCTAACAGCTCTTCCACAGTGGATACGATTCGGATACGGATACAAACGGCTGGACATCCGGTGCCATCCTTGAGGGAGCTCGTTCCGGCGCCGCGAGTAAGGGGTCTCTATGCCGGTATGTGCAGCCTCCTTTGCTCGCACCAGTGGTCGAGCTGATCCAGCTCGTTGTGCAGGCCTGCCCGTCGCGATCGGCTTCTCCGTCCCTGCTCTCTCCGTCTATCTCGCAACCTACGAAGGTCCGCCTCTTATCCTAATTCCGCACCTGCCATTGTGCTGATCCTCCATTCCAACAGCCTCGAAGCGATACTTTAGCGAGAAGTTCTTGCCGCAAGATCGGGAAGCATCGCTCCTGCAGCAGATTCCAGTCTTCGTGGCCGCAGGAACCGCGGCTGAGTGTGCGTATTTCTCATCTCTCCCGCTTTCCTGCAGTCACTGACGTTCTCCTTCCGCAGTCGCATCCGGCGCAATCTGGACACCCCTAGACGTCCTCAAATCCCGCCTCCAGACCGGCCGAGAAGGCACCTCCGCCGTCGCGCTCACCCGCAAGATCATCAAGAACGAGGGCTGGATGGGCCTGATGCGAGGGTACTGGATGGGGACCGCCATCTTCGTGCCGAATATCTCGGTGTACTGGTGCATCTATGAGTCGCTCAAGATGCGCTTCATCCCGAATTACTCGTCCTATCGACCATCAGCCACGCCTTCGCCTACCTCCGCTCAGCCCGACTCGCCTTCGACCTCTCTAGCATCTCCCACTTCCGCCGACACCGCCACCGAATCAACCGGCATCCCCGTCACCCTTCGCTACACCCTTTGCTCCGTCTCGGCCGTCGCCGTCGCAGCCTGCACAACCTCGCCGATCGAAGTCATCCAAGCGCGATGGCAGACGTCGGGAGGTACGGTCAAGGGCGGGATCAGCCAGATCGTGCGAGACCTGTGGCGGCAGGAGGGAGCGAAGGCGTTTACGAGGGGCTTGGGGATTCGAGTCGCTTATGCGGTGCGTCTCGTCAACTATTCTCCGCTGCTGGCGTTGTCGGCTGACCCGCACGTTCACAGATCCCCGCGAATGGCATCTCGATGACGATATACGAGTCTATCAAGCGGTGGAAGGGACTCAGCTAGAACTTTTCCCCTCTCTCTAGACATTTCACCACTCTCTGCAGATATAGCCGTGTTGTCAACAGTAGATGCTTCGCAATAGACGCCTCAAGTCGCTTAGATAGCAAAGGTTCGAATGGATGAGGACAAGATGCTTGCTGGGTATGCTACAATGTCCGATTAGGGTTTCCCGCAAGATGCTTGAATCAATGAAGAGAGACAGCGCTCATCGACCATGCAGTGCCTTCGCTCGCACCGCCGTCGCCCCCATCGCCCGCTGCCCTCTCATCCTCCGCAGTTTCATCCCCTTTCCCTCCTTCCCCCGCGCCTCTTCCTCCTTCTCCAGCTCAAAGTCCTTCACCTCAGGCATCGGGTACCGCTTCCGCATTTCCGTCGAGACCTTCGCAGGCCCGCTCGCCTCGGCTCCTCCCTCATCCCTTCGCGCGCCATGCCCAACGACGTGCGCAGGATGCAATTCCCTCACCGGTATATCCGCCGGTCGCCCTCTTCCCCTCTCACTCGCACCACTCTTCCATCCCCTCGCTGTCATCGCCTTGTGAAAGTTTCTGGCCTGCGCATCGTTGATCTGGTGTCGCGAATACGCGAACGAAGTCGAGGGCGTGGCGGGTCCGACGCAGAGGAGGAAGCCGAAGTGCTTGTCGAGGAAGGAGGGTTGGAGGGAGCCGATCACTGAGCGGGGGTCGCGGAGGAGAGGGGTAGGAGGGATGTAGGCTGGTCGGTCGTAGCAGGCCGTCGTCTCGACACCCCAGATCGAGGCGCTGCGAAGCAGATTAGAGTCAGCTCTACTCGAGAAAGAGGACGAAAGAAAAGTCCAACGCACGAGACCGCGTTGTCCTGAACCTGCACTCCCCTCGCATCGCTGAGCGCGAGCGCATACCCGAAGTAGCCGGTGTAGCTCGACAGCCTGTTGCGCACAATCTCGCTGCCGAACGGGATCTGGTGATCGCCGGCGAGCTCGTCGGTCGACCAGGCCCCCGAGCCTGTCGAGATGCCGATGCGGATCATGGCGGAGGCGGCGTGTATGCGGTTCTCCCTGTCGTTGCAGCGTCAAGGGTCATCAGTACGCGTGTCTCGCGCATGATACTTACAGACTGAACTCGTTGAGCCAAACTCACCTAACGACGACTCCGCCAGACTCGCCCGCCTTGGGATTGACTCTCGGATTCGCGACCAGTGCAATCCCGACCAGCATATCCCTGTCCCTCGCGACAACCGTATTCTGATACACCTGCGCCCCCTGCGCTCCTCGCAGCGCAATCCCAACGCCCGAAACATCCCTGATCGTATTGTCCGCGACAGTCGAGTGCGCGCAAGCGACGCTGATCCCGTCTGTCCAAGTGCCGGGTCGGTCTTGACCGAGGTAGGCCGGTGGGCCGTCGCGGAGTCGGCGGAGCTCGGATTGGAGGAAGGCGTCGAGCGGAGCAGCGCCCGAGGTGTGGAAGACATTGTCGGTGATCGAGACGTCGCGGCAGGTACCTTTCTCACCCTCTGTGCAAAAAGCTCGTCAGCAGGCCGATAGAGTGCGCTGAAGCGAGAGGGATCGTACCGGAAGCGTGCAAGACGGCGTATCCCCTCGCCCCCCACGCATCAACCGACGTGACTTCCTGCGCTCCCTCATTCCCTCCAACCTTGATCAACGCATCTCCGCCCTCGATCTCTCCCAGCTGTTCCCTCCCGCCATCAACATGCAAATTTCGCACGACGACGCCTCGACACGCATCACAGTCTGCCTGGATGGCCGTCGTCAAGTCGCCTGAGAAATGGCCTCCGACGTTTTCGATGACGAGGGTCGCGCGCGAGTTATTTTCGGGGAATCCTTGGGTGTAGAGGGCTTGGCGCGCGGCGGTGAAGGTGATGGGTGAGCTGTGAGGGTCGATCTGTCGGCGCGAGGGAGATCAGCGGAACCGCCTGCTGCGTGAGTTGAAGCGATGCAACGCACCGATACTTGCGCGTGCGGGCACAACACGATTGCGGTTCCCGCTCCGCCTGTCCGCAACAGCTGGTTGAGCTCCACCGCGGTTGCCGACTCGATGCAGTCCGAGGACGTCGTGAATGGCGTCTGCTTCGCTGCGCCTGCGAGCGGCAGCAGGAGGGCTGAGAGAACCGCCAGTCGAGAGCGAAGTCGTCGCTGCGGCATATCGAAACGAGGGTAGGCTGTCGGGAGAGGGAATGTCGCCTGGAAACGAGGCAGTCGCAGGTCCCGCCAAGCACTCCTGCCGGATGAGGGCTTGCCGCCGGGTTCAAGCCGTGCGTAGAGCGCCTCGCTAGACACGTCAGGACGAGCGAGCCTGTGCGAGAAAGCGAGCGCTAGGTCGCAGGGAGAGCTGAGGAAGGGGAGAGTTCGAGTCGAGCGGCTCTGCGACCGGTTCCGGGTGTCCGCCTGCGAGCTCGAGCAGCCAGTGAAGCTTGTCTCGGTGGGTTCGCCCAGCCTCCTTCGAAGCCGCCTTCCGTGTGCAAGTCGTCCGCTGCCAACGGTGAAGGAAAGGGAGGAGGGCCGTAATGCAGGAGGGCGGGGACGGGCTGGACGTGACGGTGGGAGCTGGCTGGATCTACGCGCAGGTGCCGGCAAGAGGACCAGCCCCTCGACCGGCGCGGAGGGCGAGACAAGCAAGCAATTATGAACAGGCGGGGTCGAGGAGAAGCGCCTTCCGCTCGAGGGAACGGCTTGCTTGGCCAGAATGCCGGCGAGACTGCTGCCCACCTCCACCGAACAGATCCCCGCCAGCCCAGCGAGACGTCGTCGTCTGCTGCTCCTGCCAACTCCGGCGACGGCGTCCTGCCACCCGCTCTTCACGCCGTTGCCCGTTCAGGCAAAGCTGCGATGCACCGACGTACGCCCAGGACAGCGCTTGCTCGGACTGTGCTCGCCATTCAGCTGCAGCGGAGGCGGGTTGAAAGGGTCGCGAGCGAAGGAAGTGCCATCGTCTCCGCATCCTCACAGTCGCGCAAAGGGGCAGACGTTCGTGGGCAGGCCTGATCGCTCACGGGTGCTTGACTCTTCCGCCGCGTCGCTCACTCGCTGTCTCTCCGGGGACGCTTCGCACGCTTCGAGACGGACGGCTCGCCTCTGTGTACGATTGCCGTGCAGAGGCAGATTAAAGGAGGATCTGCATCTGACGGGCAGGCACGGCGTTCGGTAGCGGAGGCGGGTGTCTGGCCTCGGCCGCCGTGGCCCCCTCAGACACCTCTGGCAGTGTCTCCGCCCCTCGCGACATCCTTCGCGCCAGTGTCCATGGCTGCGACGCCTCCCGGGCGACCGTTCTCCTCGTCCCGTCACTCGAGGGCGCTCTCTCTCCCTCCACCACTCGCCGCCCACTGCATACGCCTCGCGCGACGCAGTCTCCAGCCTCCTCCGAACACCTCGGACATCGTCTCTGCCCCAGCTCACATCCCCCTCGCCGCGCCGCCTTTCATGCCCATGTACAAAGCCTCGACGGAGACGACGCCTGCGCGGCTCGTCAAGCTCCCGCCTTCGCCTCGCCAGCGACGACCCTCGACAGGCGTCGAGGAAGACCTCTGGACGGGTGTCCCTTCCACCGTCGCTACGGCGCCGCGAACGTCTGCGCCCTCGTCACCCAAATCGTCACACTCGGCCTCGCTCAAGCAGGAAGGGCTCAAGTTTCGCCGCCGCCTCCAGCGCTGGACGCACAGCGGTTCGCGCGACCGCCTCGACTTTGGCTGCGCTGGTGAATGGACGGACGGTCCTGCCGACATGGTGAGCACGTCGTCATACAACCTGAGCTGCAGTCGATGTTGACCTTGCTCGTCTTGCCGCAGAGCGACTCGTACTACAGCCGGTACCCCGGTGGCGCGAACCGCGCTTCGACCTCGTCGTCCGATTACCAGCCCGCCTGGACACACTCGCGCGGACCGTCTTCGTCGTCCAACTACTCCGTCTCGACCGCCGCCTCGTCCATGCCCCCCTCGCCGACCCTGAACTGCGCCGTCGAGCTTCCTTCGCCCAAAGCGTCGCGCGTGCCGCTCACTCCGCGGACCGCACATCGCAAACGCATGTCGGACGAGATTGCTGGACTTGACGCCGTCAACGAGTACTTCCAGCGCGTCAGGCTCAGCCAGATCGAGGAGGACGTTGCAGTCAGTCCAAGGGGGAGCAGGCGCGAGTCGACCATCCGCGCGAGCCTGAGCACTGTCAAGCCGCCCAAACGCGATTCGATGGCGTCGCCCGTGACTGGCCTTGCGATCTTTGGCGACGACGAGGCGGACATCGGTTTCGAGGGTGCTCCGCTCGACCGCTCCTCTCCGTCGCTCCACCACGCCCGGTCGATCTCGCACGACCTTGAGATCGAGTTCATCGAGACGGGGCACACGACGTTCACGCCGCTCACCTTCAGCGACGACGAGGAGGGCGACTCGAGCACGACAATCATCATCCCCGAAGACGTCCTCCTTTGCCCGTCACGGTCCTCGCTCACCCTCGATGCGGCGGACGCGACACCATGTACTGTCGCGACGTTCGAGACGAGCGAGTCGGCCGACTCGTGCGACTCTGCCGTCACTGCGTCGACGATCAAGCCGCTCGCCCACCAGCGCTCGCCCATCCCTGAACACGACATCTGCCCGGCTCTCGACGAGCTCTCCGAGTACTTCAGCTCGGTCAACGACCTCCCGAGCCTCGTGACGCCGTATGCCTCGTCCGCCTCGTCGTCGTGCGGCGACACCTCCGACTCGGGCTACTACTCGAACGACTCGCGCGCCGCGTCATTCAAGTTCCCGCCTGTCTGTCAGCGTTTCGCGTCGGTCTCGTCGCTACCGACTCCGCACCTCCAGCAGACACCGCTCGTCAACACCACGCGGCACAAGCGCGGCGCAGCGAGCTTTGCGGCTGCCGAGCGCGCCAAGCTCGTCGCTACCGGCCAAGCGACCCCTACGATGGCGGAGCGTCACGTCAGCTACGAATGGACCTGAGCGCACGTTCCTTACCAACGACAAAAGAGTCGTGCGCTTTTGCTCTTCTCCTCGCACCCTCTCACCTGTATCTTCCTCTTCATCTCGCTCACGCACATGCCTGTCTTACATAATCGAGTCGCATCAATCCTCTGTAGCCTTTCATATGCCGCTTTGCGCAATCATTGCATGCTCCGTCTGGCACTCCCAGCGAGCCGTTCTCCCATTCGTCTTCTCCGTCCTCGTCCCCCCGTGTGCGGCCCTGCATCTTCAGCCAGCGTGCTCCCGAGAAGGCCGGGCATCCGACTTGGCGCTTGGCGACTTGGGTCATCTTGAACGGCGTGCGACAGACCCGAAGGGCGGGAGGCGTCACGTGTCGCAAGAACTCTCCCTCGTTCCTCTCACGAGGCAGGCGACTCGTTCAAAGCCGGCTCGTTATGTAGCGTCGTCGTCGGTTCTCCGGCGGATCTACCCCTGGTTCTTTCGTCGCTTGTCGCTCACACCCGGCCCTCTCTGTCCAGTCGAGCGCTCAACACGGTCGAGGGCGCTGAGCTTGGCAAGTCTTCCTTGTCTGGCGGTTCCAGCGAATGCAATCGACCACCCCCGCTGCCGCTTGTCGTCCCGGAAGCTCGCCATCCTCTCGCTCGTCTCCTGCGCTTTGTCTGGCTTTGCTGCTGCGTGCTTTGAACCTGGCCTCTGACTCTTCCGCATCCGCCGACTCAGGCAGCTCTTCCGCACATCCCAAGTCTGGCGCGACTTTACCCTCTCCGACTCTCTCTTCCTTCCCTTCGCCAACGCCAACACTATG
Source organism: Rhodotorula sp. ZM1 (assembly GCA_009806315.1). Lineage (NCBI taxonomy): Eukaryota > Fungi > Basidiomycota > Microbotryomycetes > Sporidiobolales > Sporidiobolaceae > Rhodotorula > Rhodotorula sp. ZM1. The sequence continues at coordinate 81,041 of QYSD01000008.1, read as the reverse complement.
CTCAAGGTACTTCTTCTCTCCTCCAGCCACTTTCCCGGATCCACAGCCCTCCATTCGACGTGAGCGACCGAGTCTCCGGCGGGTTTTCGTCTTCCATCCTCGTGGCGCGGGGTCGACCATTGGCGCACTGGCGGGGTTGGTTGCTCAAAGTGGGCTGGCTACCCGAGATGTAGTACCCGACGGACTTGACGAGTGCCATCATACCCAAGGTGCGCTCACTCTCGAACACTTCACGCAGAAAGGACTGAGACGCTCATGACCTCGTCTGGCGCTCTCGCAGAACAGCCACTCGCACAACGACTGTGCGCTGCGCCTTTACGCCAATCGAGACGCAGACTGGTGCCTCTATCGCCACAGACGTGCGACAAGTACCCTCTTAGACACGCCGAGGTTCGGTTGCAAGAGTGTCGAGGCGGATCTGCATCTCGTGAATAACCAGACCCTCGTACGTCTCGACTGCAGTCCCTTTCGTAGGCCCCAAGCTGACGCAGATTCGGTCGCCCAGATCGAACACAACAGCGTCTCGCTGTCCTCACCCCGGAGACTTGCCAGCCTCTATCTAGGTCAGCGAACGTTCCTGCCTCTCAGAAGGGGCGACTCGAGCTGACCACCCGATCTCAGACCCGCTCCTCGAGACTCTTCGGATGCAAAACCCGTCGTCCGACTTTGCGACGAACAGCACCGTCGCGACAGTCAAGTCCGCCCGCGACCGCACATCGAATCAGTAAGCCGAGCTGACATTCTCCTCTCGCAGCGGTATCTTCGACTGTGATCCGGAGCAATCCCTGCAGCTCCTCCTCGACTGCAAGACTGACGACCTAACCCTTCATCCCGCCGTCATCTCCGCCGTCGACCGCTTCCGCTCCCTCGACCTCCTCACGACCTGCGGCACCACCTCTTCCTTCTGCGATCACCCGCCCTCTCACCGTCACCTGCACCGGTAGCTGCCCTCTCGCGCTTGTCGACGCCCAGCAACCCCTCCGCGACGTTTTCTTCGACGCTCCGCTACACGACATCAGCAACTCGAGCTACACATCCGTCAACGGCATGATGGCGAGCACAAGCTTGAAGCACTTCACACGAGTTGGACGAACATGCTCGATATTGACGATGCGCTGTTTGCAAAGAGTCAGGGGGTCGTGCAGGCGGCGCAGGCGAAGGGGATCAGGACGCGGTTCTGGGAGACCCCTAGGCGTGCTCGTCTCGCTCGTCGACTTCTCCCTGCCCTGATGACGTGGATCACTGCAGCTGGCCTAGCTTTGTTCGCGACAGCACCTGGCGAACCCTCCTCCGAGCCGGCGTCGACTGGCTCAACGCCGACAACCTCTTCGTGGCGTCGCGGATCTAGCTTCCTCGTGTAGAGTCTCCTTCTATGCTGTAGACCTCGACTGTGGAGCACTAGACGACGCGTCTCTCGCAGTCAAGGTTGGAACGACGAGGACAACTGTCTCAGACTCGTTCCAAGCGTACGCACGCCGCGTCTTCCTCTCCATGCCTACTCCTCGTCGCCGAAGAACGTATGCCCGCCCGGCTTGACCGCCTCGCTACCCTGAAAATCGTGCGCGCCCTTCTTCGACGATTCTCTCGTAGCCGCAGCCGCAGTCGCCTGCTTCGCCTTCTTGCTCCTTTTCCTCTTCTTCCTGCGCTTCTCCTTCTTCGATCCGGGTTGATGCGGTTGTGGCTGAGTTGCGATAAGCTGAGGAGGCTCGTGGTCGTGGTCGTCGTCGTCGGAGAAGACGGTCATGTTCGAGCCTTGATGCATGTCGACGACGAGGTCCAGCTCGGGATCGTCGTCAGACTCGAAAGCCTGTCACCTCGCGAGGCCAAGGTCAACTGTCCCGACTGCCGAGCTGAAGCGCGAGGGGATCCCAACGCACGGCGTCCCAAGTGTTCCGAACAAGCTCGACCATCTCGGCCTCGGTACATTCCACCTCCTTCTGCATGAGCCATTCCTCCGCCGCTCCATACAGAGCTTTCCAGTCGTCAGAGTAGACGCAGGGGTGAGGTCCGGAGTAACGAGAGGCGGGCAATAAAGGTTTGAGGGTGCGTGAGGGAGACGGGTACACTCCTGCGGGTGAGCAGAGAGCGCGTGAGCGGTCATCGCGGGTTATGCAGTCGTTCTCTACCCGCCGTGCAAGTCTGTCGAGGGCATGCCGGGCGAGGAGACCTGCGAGGAGGGGGAGCGAGAGTGAGCGAGTTCCCCCGCTGGCAAGCAGGTTGAGGCGCCCTGAGCAACCAGTGACTGCCTGTCCTGGACCTCACGGACTCACCTAGACTGATCTCAGCCTGTCTCGATGTGAGCGAGCGATGTGAACGAGGCAAAGAGGCGCACGCGACGACGATTCCCCAATGTCAATCCCTCGAGCGACCTTGCGAGGTGTGGTGACAGCTTAGTGAGCACTTTGAAGCACTCCTGCACCCGCCAGTAACCCACAGACTCGCCCAGACGACGGTGTGAGCGACTCGACCTTCGCAACTCTCGCGCACTCGCCCACCTTCCCTCCTTCCCTTCACTCGCTCCGACCAACTCTCGCTCGTGCGTGTCGATCCAAGTACGTTTGACTCGACAGACACCCTCCGGAGACGCAGCACGCACTCACCGGCGCTCGAATCACCCTCCTGCAGTTCCTCGCCCTCGACCTCGTCAATTTCCTCGCAGCACTCGTCAGTCATGGCTCCCAACAGGGTCTCCAAGGGTGCGAGAAAGAACCGGTTTTGGGACGGTGAGAGATGGGTCCATGCTAAACCCACTCCGGTTGCGCACGCAGGAACTCGCTCGTCGTCGCCGTCCAAGGCTTCGTCGACCGGAGGAGAGTGCGTCCCATCGTCTATAACGGGTCGAATGGATAGCTAACAGGCTCGCAATTGACGGGTCCCGGACAATAGCAACCCCGGATTCGCCGCCTGGCGCGAATTCTACGCCGTCCGTTTCCCCCCCCCCCCCGCCCTCCCTTCCCTCCCATTCTCCCTCTTGCTAACGAAACGTCACCTTTAACCCATCCCTCTCTGCCCCACGGGGAACAGGTCGAATCCGTCAAGCTCAAAGAGAAATACCCGGGTATGAAAGGCAGGACGATTCAGAAGCGCTTGTCGGCGCTTTACAAGGTTCGTTTTCTTCTCTCTCCCTCCCTCTCTCTTTCGTCTCGTCTCGTCTCGTCTCGTCTCGTCTCGCATTGCAAGACGAAAGCTGACGTGTATACCAATCCCCGATCCTTGACACCCGGTCCCCCATCAAACGTCGCAACTGTCTGTTAACGAGAGAAAACTACAGAAACGCAAGGCCGAGCACTACTACTGAAGTAACACGGCAACCACAGTCCCAAGTCCCCCAAGTCCCCCAAGTCGGTCAGACCAGCGCGCCAATGTCGTCCTACAATAAAAAACCCTCTTTGCTTTTTCTTTTTCCTCTTGCTCTAAAGAGGATCGGTGCAAAAAACCCCTTTGCGTAGCCGTTTTCTCTTCAATTCCGTGTTTTGGTTGGTTTCCTTCCCCCCTCCCCGCCGGCTCCCAAAAACTGAAAAGCGCAAATGGCTTGGAAGCCTGTACTACGTACCTGTTAGTTGATCATCGTCGTCGAGCGCACGGACGAACGAGGGATCAAAGAGCGAGAGCAGGTCCCGTACGACACAGCCCGACTCGCTCTCGGTACACGAGGGAGAACCAAACGGAAAGAGAGAGGAAGCGGGGGAGAGAGAGAAAAGGCCATAGCAAAGGGGGGGGGGAGGGCTGTCCGGAAAGAGAATGAAAAGAGTGGGCAAGGGGACTCGGGGAAGGGTGTTCGGACAAAGTACAACTTCCCGGGGTGTAGAGGAGGAGGAGGAGAGCAGCCGAAATCCCCGCATTGCCTTCCCTTCGCACGACGCCGCCCAATGAACCCCCCCGAATTACCTGGATCCGTTTCTTTCCCCCACACTTCGCAACCAGCCACACCAGAGTCCGAGACGCGTTGCTTAACGGTTGGACTTGGCGACACGCTCGAGCTCGCTGTGAACCGGGGGCGAGAGTCGGTGAGCGAGAAAGCTGACAGAGACGAGGGTGAGGGGGGACGCACTCCTTCTTCTTGATGGCGTACGAGTTCGACGAGCCCTTGGCGGCGTTGATGAGCTCGTCAGCGACTGTGCGTCAAAGGCGCGCAACGAGTCAGCTCCCATCGCTCGGATCGACGCGACAGCGCAGAGGGAGGACGAGGCTTGGGACGCACGGCACTCGGAGATGCTCTTGACGTTGCGGAACGAACTCTCGCGAACACCGATGGTGATGAGCGCGATAGCCTGGTTGACGCGGCGGAGGGGCGAGACGTCGACAGCCTGGCGACGGACGGTTCCCTGCGATCCGATGCGGGTCGAGTCCTCGCGGGGACCGGTGTTGACGATCGCGTCGACGAGGACCTGGATCGGGTTCTGGTCGGTGAGGAGGTGGACGATCTCGAACGCGTGCGCGACGATGCGGACGGCCTAGAGCGGGACGAAAGGTCAGTCTCTCTCGCATCACGGGGGAGGAAGGGCAGGCCGCCCCCGAACGCACCATCTGCTTCTTGCCGTTGTTGCGGCCGTTCATCATGAGGCTGTCGCAGGCGGGTCGTGCGGAGGCGGGCAGAGACGGGAGTAGGAGAGCGACACGCGAGTTCGGTCAGCAAACGGGTCTCACTCGCTCGTGTCCGCCACTTGTCCGGGTTCGATCCACTCTCCCCGCTCCGCCGCGTCGCCGGCCTGCACCCCCGAAGCCGTGGCTCACCTGTTGACGAGGCGCTCGACGATGGGCATCTGAGCCTTGCGGAACTGCTTGGTCGCGTAGCGTCCGGCCGTGTGAGGGAGGAGGATCGAGTTGCGGACTTGGATGTAGTCCGTCAACGAGATGTCCTTGACCTCGACCTCGGAGGCATCCCACTTGTTGAAGAGGAGGATGCCGTTGGCGTTGGCCGCGAGAACGTCCTGTTTTCCCAGGAGCGAGAGTGTGCGAGTCAGCCTGCGAGCTGTCCTCTTGGATCACCGTGCGCGTCCCAGCTGTGCTGAGGGACCCCGTCGAAGGCGAGGTCGTGGCGAGCAGTCGCCCGCGACATGCCCCGCCTGCTCTGCCACCGGCACAAGCCCAGTCTGCTCTTGCAGCAGATCTGCACCAGCAGTTCCCTGCCCTGTGCTGGGCCGTGCCAGCACTAGCACTGTGCCTCGTGAGCCTGACCCTAGCTCCAAACCCCCCTCCCGCCCGCCCGCGCCTCGAGGATGCCCGCGACTGCCGCGATTGTATCCGTGTGGGGTCGCAGGATTGACCAGAGCACGACTGGCAGGACCGGCGAGGGGTGGTGAAGCGGGATGGCGGTGTCGGGGTCCGGGTTTTTCGACGGGGGCGTGAACTCGACGAGGGGTCGTGGGCGGGTCGGGGGTGGAGGGGTGTGTCGGTGCGAGAGAGGGTGGACTTGCCTGGGGCACAGGCGAGAAGTCGGTCGAGGCCATGGCTGACGAGGTGGGCGGGCGACAAAAGGCGAGCGAGCGTGCGCAGAGCTTTTCCCGAGCGAGTTTCGACTTGGGCACTCGCCGTCGCGCTCTTTCTCTCGTCACCACCTCGCCCACAATGGCACGTTTCCTTGTTCACTTCTCTCTCGACGCCACTCCCGGCCAACCCACCCACTGCCCCCCCATCCTCGGTCCTCATACCCCAACCCATACCCCCCCGGCTCGAGCTCGCACAAGCCAACACACCTCGTCGCGCACACACCAGCGCGGACTCGACAGTGCCACGTAGATGCATCCAGAGTGCCCGTGCATCAACGGCTGGTCGAGCGGGACTCGCCCAGCGCGCGAAGCGACCCAGCTCGCGAGACGGCGACCCGCTCTCTGATGGGACAGGCAACCCCCCTCGCACGCACAGGCAGCCGAGCTGACCCAACGCACCCCGTTTCCAAACGTACACAGGAGTCTGCCTCGAAGACCCAGGTCAAGCTCGCCAAGGTTGTCAAGGTTCTCGGCCGCACCGGCTCGCGCGGTGGTGTCACCCAGGTCCGCGTCGAGTTCGTCGACGACGCGACCCGCTCCATTGTCCGGTGAGTCGAAACGCACACCATGTGTCGGCTGCTCCGTGCCAGCCACGCGTCGGAAGCTCACGGAGCGTCGGGGTCGAGTGCGCAGGAACGTCAAGGGCCCGGTCCGTGAGAACGACATCCTCGCTCTCCTCGAGTCCGAGCGTGAGGCCCGGTGCGTACACACTCGTCCCGCTCCATTCTCGACCGTCGCTCACGTTTGCTCCATCGGAAACAGCCGCCTTCGCTGAGCGATACCCCCCCCCCTCGGCGTTCTCTCCTCCGCTTCCCCTCGTTCCTCTTTCCTCTCGACAATGATCCACGCAAAGACGCCTCCTCCTCCTCCTCCGCCCCTTCTCACTCGACCCTGGTTCTCTCGCTCGATGCCTGAAACGGCCCCATCCATCCACCGCCCGTCCGACTACCCCCTCCCGACTCGACTCCCCCTCGCTCTGCTCCTCTGTTCCGGCTCTGTTGTCTGCGGGGGACGGGATGGACGGTTTGGCTCGAGCGTGTGTAGGGTGGATGGGCGACGAGAGTAGGGATGTTTCGGCGTTCGGCGGTAGCGGATCGTCTGGATGGGACGGTGGAACGAGTTGGTCCTTTGCGTGATTCCTGCATGGGGAGCGCCAGTTCCAGAGAGGATCGCGAGGCTGTTTGTGCGACGATGCGAGTACCGTAGACCTCGACGATGCCGAGCGACTCCCTCGTCCCCCATTGCTCGCTTGTCCGGACAGCTAGATTCGTTGTCTAGTCTCCACAAGCTATCGCGACTGTTCACGAGCTCGCGCAAGTCCCACCGCCTCTTCTCCGACCCCTCCCCAATCCTCATCGCTCTTCCCCTCCCCGACGCTCTCCTCGCTCTCCAACACCCCCTGCAGATCCGTTCCACCATGCCCTTGCTCTCGACGACCTCTACACTAGCCTGGAAAGCCGGCGCCCTGCTCAGTGCGTTCGTCCTCCTCCCCCCTCCCTCATGCAACCCCCCTAATAGTTTCCCACTGACCTCTGCGCAAATGGGACAGCCTCGAGCGGGATCGTGGCTGGAGCGTTTGGAGCACATGCGTTGGGTCCTAGGTTGGGCGAGAAGGCGGCGACTTGGGTGCGGCTTCTCGTACCTTTGGTTGCTGTCTCCCAAGGAGAGCTTGGAGGAGGCGTTTGCTTGACCGGGACTGCTTGAGTGACCTTTTGAACCGGATGCGCGTACTCCCTCCCTTCTCACGAGGACAGACGATGGCGAGCCATTACGCAATCATGAACGGCAGTACGTTCACCCCCCCCCCCGGTCCCCTCCTCTCCTCCAGCGCTGAATGAACAAGTCGATCAGTCGGACTCCTCGCCATCTCGCAACACCCGACATACTCTAAACGTATCGCCGTACCGCTCATCATAGCCGGCACGACCTTGTTCAGCGGGTCGATCTTTGCTTTGTTGCTCTATCGCGAACGGTGCGTCTCTCTCTCCCATTCCTCCTTCTTTGGAAACGTGTGTCTTGGAAAAAGAAAGGGTTAGCTGATGCGGGTCGTGAACGACGCACCAGGATGGGCGGATGGACCAAGATTGTTGGGCCGACTACGCCGCTCGGCGGGTTATTGATGATTGGAGGATACCTCTCGCTTGTGAGTTTGTTACCTCGCTTTCCTCACACACACACACACACACACTCTCTCTCTCTCTCTCTCTCCTTCTCTCTACGCCAAAAAACTCTTGCGTGCACCCCCGCGCTTTGCGTGAAACCTAACTGGCTTCACAAAGGTCGAGATGGGCTTTTTTGTTTTTGGCTGACGCTTGTTTCGTCGGTTTGCAAGCTGTTCTAAACAAACCCCTTCCGCCTTCCCTTCGCTTCGCAACCCCCCGAGGTTCTTGTTGTACTCTTTATTCTCGCCACCCTTTCAAGTACTCTCTCTCCTTGCCGAAACGCAGGTCCTCATCAAACCCCCGACTTTTTTTTTTCTCTCAAAATGGCTCTCGCTCGTCCGTTCGGTTATACGAGGAGATTCGAATCGTTACAAAACGTGGAATGAGAAACCCCCCAAGCTGAGGTTTACGCCGACACGAGGAGGAGAGTACGAGTACGAGTACGAGGTTTTGGGAGAGTGGTGAGGAAAGGTGATTTGACCGAGAGAGAGAGCGCGATTTACTGGTTGGCAGATCTCGTCCTTCCCACTTCTGCGGCAATCCTCGTGCAGTGGGAACCATCAGCAGCTCTCCCTGGAACCCGAGGGGCTAAAGAAGAGGAAGAAGAAAAAAAAAACATCAATGCAAAAGCGAAAACGTACATAACCCTTGTATCAACTCGTTACTCGGACACCCTTCTTATCTTCTGCAACCGTCTTGCCCTTCATCGTCGGGTACTCGGCCTTGGTCTTTGGGGGCTTTGCACCGCTCGAAAAGGAAAACCCCCCGCCCCCTTGCGTCCCGAGATTTTCAGTTGCAATGGGAGAAGGGGAGGAGCGGAGAGGGGACGGACGGCGTAGAACTCGCGCCAGGCGGACAGGGAGGGGTTACTGAACGCGAGACATCGCCAGTGTGAGTCTGTCATCAACGGGGGACAGACGAAAGGAATGGACGGCGGGACGCACTCTCCTCCGGTCGACGAAGCCTTGGACGGCGACGACGATTGAGGTCCTGCGTGCGCAACCGGAGTGGGTTTAGCATGGACCCATCTCTCACCGTCCCAAAACCGGTTCTTTCTCGCACCCTTGGAGACCCTGTTGGGAGCCATGACTGACGAGTGCTGCGAGGAAATTGACGAGGTCGAGGGCGAGGAACTGCAGGAGGGTGATTCGAGCGCCGGTGAGTGCGTGCTGCGTCTCCGGAGGGTGTCTGTCGAGTCAAACGTACTTGGATCGACACGCACGAGCGAGAGTTGGTCGGAGCGAGTGAAGGGAAGGAGGGAAGGTGGGCGAGTGCGCGAGAGTTGCGAAGGTCGAGTCGCTCACACCGTCGTCTGGGCGAGTCTGTGGCTTAATGGCGGGTGCAGGAGTGCTTCAAAGTGCTCACTAAGCTGTCACCACACCTCGCAAGGTCGCTCGACGAGTCGTAGCTCGTTGACATCGAGGAATTGACGTCGCATGAGCCTCTTTGCCTCCGTCACGTCGTTCGCTCATAGCAGGACAAGCTGAGAGCAGACTACATGAGTAGATCAGGCGTAGAGCGCGCAGTCACCGGTTTCAAAGGCCTCGCACGGCTGCTAGCCCTCCAAGATCTGCTGCTCATCCTCGCTCACTTCCTTGCAGTCCGTCCTCGATCCAACCCGCCCAGCATGGCCTCGACAGATCTGTACGGCACGTCAAACTTTTTCTTTCGCCCTCTCCATGCCCACGCACCCGCTCACTGCCCCAGCAAACCACTCTCACTCGCCCTCGACCACCTTTGACCCCTCCACCTCGATCGTCAACGGCTACACCGGTCCCGACAAAGGCGTCTACTCCCCTACCTTTCAAGCTTTCTACGAGAGTGAAGCAGGCAAGATCAGGAAAGAGAAGCGCGGGATTTGGTGAACAAGAAGGTAGGTCCTCGAGGCCATCCAGGAGAAGTGGGATGCGGTGAGTCACTTTCTCCTGTGGATCTAGCCAACTCAGCCGCCGTTGTTTGGGTCAAGTGACATAGGTCTTTGGGCGATGCGTCAGGTGTACGAGCGGGAGGATCACAAACTGAATCGCGAGAAGGGCAAAGAGACGCAAGAAGCCGCCCAGTCGCTCGTCCAGCTCGACCGACACGAAGGGCCTCGCTCGACCCATCAGCCGAAGCAGGAATCTTTGACGAGTGAGAGCGCCAAGAAGCGCAATAGCACGACGAGTGCGAGAGAAGACAAGTCGTCGAAGGAGACGGCACGTCCCCTCTCGGTCGAGCGCTCCTGCTTCCCTGCGTCTTGCAGGGCGGGAAGCTGAGATCCTCGTCCACGCGGATGTACGGCCCTTCCGATACCCTAAGCCCATGCCCTCCCGCTGCCAAACCCGCAACACCTGCCCCAACCTGATCTACCCGACCTACACCTCCTCTTCCTTCCACACTCTGTGGCACTGCCACAGTGGCTACAACCACTCAACTAGGGTCTCGTACCCTGGCCCATTGACTCACCTCGCCAACTTTGCGCCCCGCTTTCCTCTCGTCTCGTCCGCGCCGCCTGTGTACTCATTCTTTTTGGGCGCTGGAAACGTACCGACTGGGCCGCGCAGTCAGAGGGTAAAGACTGAATTGGGTGGGCATGGCGATGGGGTGATGAGGAAGAGGTGAAGCGGGGCGAGGTGCAAGTGGAAGCGCTTGGAGAATAAAGGATGGACTTGAAGGGCGGAAGGTGCGCTTGATCCCAGGTAGCGGCTCAGCTGGTGCATTCAAGACTGCCATTCGTTTCAGCTATGTACATGCCGTGCATCTGGGGATGACGGGTGCTTGGGGAACGAGTACGAGAAGGAAGGACGAGATTGAGGCTCTTCGCTCCCTTGCTCTCTCTGCCGCGCCTCGGTGGGCGTCGAGTACCTGTGCCCTGACTCGATGACCGCGCGCAGGAAGGAGCGAGTCTACGTACCAGCGTTGCCAGCTGACCTCAACTTGAGAAGGCTCGGTCCCTTCGCGCTTTTTTCCTGCTTCCTCTCCTCTTGACGCACGCTCGTTGCCCACACGAAACCGCACTCGCACCGGCACTTGTGCAAGTTGAGCACGGGAAGGGACGAGCTGTTACCCTCGCCGGCCGAGGCGATAGATAGAAGAGATCCCAACGATGGAGTGAGCGAGATGGTGCGGGGCGAGGACGGCGGTGGCATCGTCGTATGCCAGGCGTGATGAATTCGCTGCACGTGCGGTCACATTCCGAACCCACTCGCCCCCACGACCCATCCAAAGGTCACGGGTTGAGGATTTACAGAGTGTGTAAGCACGTCGCTGTGAACGACGCCGCGTGAGCCCGCGTCAACTTCGGCCAGCTGCTCACCGGGTCTCTCCCACCCAGCAACTACGGCCCACCCATCTCCAAGTCGACCTCGACCCCGCACCGCGTTCCCCCAGCGACCGCTCCACTCGATCACACGCCCAGCAACAGCAGGGCTAGCGCACGCACCGAGGCGCGACCGGATGGCAAGGAGACATGCGCACAAGGGAAAGGGCAAACACGCAAAGACAAAGGTGCGCCGAGCCCGCCCTCTCCCACCCCCGCGACGGAGACTTTTCCATCCCGCACGTTGCAGCCGACGGGGCAAAGTCGGATAAAGTGCAGGGTACTGACGGACAGTGTGCGGACAGGCTGGCGCGAAGAGCAAGGCGAACGGCGCGCCTCGTCCCACGACGCAGCCCGCACCTCCTCCTCTCGCTCCGTCGACTGCGGCCGGCCTCACAGCTGTAGCCTCTCCCTCCGCCTCTCCGTCACCAGAAGCTCACTCGTACCCGTCGACTTTCTTCAACGACGACCTCAGCACCGCACCTTTGTTCCCGCCCGCGTTCAAGCGAACCGACAGCCGCCCCTTACCGCCCCTCGAAGCAGACCGGGATCTCGACCACCCTCTTCCACCGCCTTCGAACTCGCTTGGATCGTTGAGAGGTGTGCGTCGGGGGCGGGTGCACCCGGCGGACAGGGACGCGGACGAGAGGATGAATTGGATTGCATACCGTTCGGACGGAGAAGACGGGTACTCGTATTCGTCGACTCGGTCGAGCGAGTTGTCCTACTCGGACGACTATGACGAGGACGCGGATGAGGAAGACTCGGGTGGTGCACCGGACGAGGACGCCTCGGACGAGGACCAAGACGACTCGGACGAACGACGACCGTTCCCCGACCCTCGACTCGCGAAACAACAAAAGTACTTGCGTCACTCGTCGGACGACAAGGACGACGTCTCGCCACCTACGCACGTCGAGCACGCCAACCCTCCGCCGCGGATGTTGCCTCGACTTGACCCACACCTCGCAATCTCGCACATCACCGCCGTCCGATCCGCTTACTCGACCCCTCTCGACTCTCCACTCGTCAGTCCCTCACTCGTACCGCACAAGACATCCGTCATGCCCGTTCCTTCCAATCTTCCCTCACCGACTTACGAACACTCGCATCCGGAAGACCACTACACCTCGCTCCCCAACTCTGGCGTCGAGCGCCCTTACATCCCGCACTCGGCCTACGCGTCCGAAGCCTCACACTCCGAGTCAGAGTCGGACTACCGGGGACGGAACCGCCACCCGCGTCTTTTGTGGCGCTCGACGTTCGACGAGGAGTCGTTGCGCGTGTTGGATGCGCATCACCAGCGCGTTCGGGGTGGACCTTTGCCGCGATTGGAGATTGACGAAGAGGGAAAGGTGGTTCTCAGCGCGAGTGGTGTCGACAGGGAACGCGAGCACGCAGGTCAGGGAGTCGAGGAAGTGAAGGAGAAAGTCCGTCGACAACGGAGGCGGGACGTGCGTGCGTCGGGAGAGGGGAGGAGGAGTTGGAGTCATGTCGGGAGGAGGTGGAGTAGGGCGGTCGAGAAGTGTGGGTTGTGACGGGGGGAGTTTTTGCGTGCTTTCCTACCATCCTTGGCCTCCCCCCCCCCGCTCCCCCCCCCTTCTCCCAAAAGTACATACTCGCTCTTTCTTCATGGGCTCTTTCGGTGTGTGGTTGTGTTCCCGAGGACCCAGGTTTCCTCACCCACGCATCACGTTTCAGTCAGTTCTGTGCACGATTTCCCTTCCTCTGGTCCCTCTCTCCCTCTCTCTCTCTCGTAGCCTCGTCCGCAACTGCAAGCGCATATCCGTCGTTCTTCTCCCATACACAACGATCTACTCCTCTTCCTCCTCCTCTTCCTCCTCCTCTTCTTCCTCCTCACCTGCACTCGCCCGTCCACCCTCGTGAAGCGCAAACGTACTCACCGACCCTCCGAGCGCGAGCAGAATCATGACCACAAACACCAAGTTGCCTCCCGAGAGATGGTGGGAGACGGAAAAGGCAAAGAGTGAGGAGGCGGAGAAGGGTCCTAGGGCGCGCATCAATGACCTATTCCGCACGCGCGAGGAGGAGGTCTAAGTGGAGGTGGGAGAGGAGGGGAGAGAGAGGAGGAAGAAGGGAAGGGGAGACGCACGCGACCATTTGAGCGACACCGTTCAGGGTGCCGAGGAGGCGCTTGGAGGGTGACGAGTCGGTTATGTTGAGCATGTTGCAACCATAAGACATGTTGGCGCTGTTTCGAGCGCTCGCAGTGCGTCAGCTCGCGAAAGGAAAAGAGCGGGAGGAATTCGGCACCGACATGGATTTGAGCGTCAACATGACCACCATTACACTCCACACCTCACTCCTTCCCCTCTCTCTCGCGCACCACCCCATCACGGGAAAGAGCGCGAACACGACCGGCCAAAGAGCCATGAACGTCCGATAGAGAGGGACGGTGCCGAACCGCTTTTGGAGAGGTGGGAAGGCGAGGACCTGAAGCGCGACGGAGAGGATGCCGTTCAGTGAGAGAGCGGCGCCGATGTCGGATTCTTTGAAGCCTGCGAAGCGGCAACGGGGGAGGGTTAAAAAGATCGAGACGGTACGGAGGAAACGCAGCGCACCGAGGCCGCCGATCTTGACGGGCGAGTAGCAGAAGAGAATAAAGAGGGCCTGTGGGGACCGAGAGTGAGCAGCGCGACCGAGCCTAGGCAAAGGGGGTCCTCACGTCGAGGCCGACAGTCTCCAAAGCGAGCAGCGCCTGCGCAACGTCGTAGAGCGAGTCAGCCCGGCGAAAAGATGTCAGGTTGCGACGCACGAGCTCACATAGGTGACCAGTGATGCCCACACCCTCGGCGTGAACAATTCGCGGAAGCCAGGTGGCTTCTTCGCCTTGATCGCCACTCCCTCGTTCGCAACCTGCTCCGCACTCAGTTCCGCTTCACTCGGTCGAGACACACTCGTCTCCCGCGCAGGCGTGCTGTACCCGCTGTCCGTCCCGTCGTCTTCCTCGAGCCGTCGCAGTTGGCCCGGCGGGGCAGGCAGGGTAGTTGAGGTCGCCGTCGCGAACCGCTGACGTCTCGACATGCTCTTCCGTCGTTCTCGCTCGACAACGGCGTCGGCAGCGACAGGCTTAGTCGGCTTGAGCGATTCTTCGAGGAAGAAGAGGCCGACGAGCGCGCCGAGGAAAGGGAAGAGGGCGCCGACGAAGCAGGGGAGAGCGTAGGGATTGTTGCGGAAGAAGGTCGAGTTGCCGAAGAGGGAGGGGAAGTTTTCGGCGGGGTGGGAGAGGTAGCCGCCTAGCAAGGGCCTGCGAAGAACGCTCGACGTCAAGGTTGATCGTCCCTGGACCAGCGGGAGAGAGCAACTCACCCGATGATGGAGCCTATGGACCATGCTGGCGGAAGGAAGGAGAATGCTCGTCCTTGATTCGACTCGTCCGTGATTTCGCCGACGACAGACTTGATTACCCTGCGCGATCAGCAACATCAGCAGTCCGTCTCTGAAGTCAAACTAGGGTGGTGCAGACGCACGCCACGTTCCCGTTCAGCATGCCGCCGATGCAGCGAGAGACGACGAGCATCCAGAAGGACTTGCTCATGCCAAACGATACGATAGAGAGCGTCACGCCCGTCAAGCCGACGATGAGCACCGGTTTCCGGCCTGCGTGCGCGCTGCTGGTCAGACCAAGGCTCTTGGTACGAAGACAGCAAGCGGACGAACCTATCCGATCCGACAGCCTCCCCCAAGCCAACACGGTCGAGAACGTCGTGAACGCAAAGATGGATTCGATGATCCCGGCGTAGTAGCCGATCTTGGACGGGTCGTCGGTTACGTGCAAGTCTTCGATGAATTGAGAGATGAAGGGGAAGATTAGGGTGAAGGCAACGGGTTCGCCGAAGCGCATGAGGGAGAGGACGAGGAGTTGGGCTGCTTGCCGGGGCCGATGTCGTCAGTCTACAACTACCTCGTCAATGTGCGCTCAATGCTCAGAGCGATTTGCGCAAAGAGACGCTGAGAACGCCGACAACGCACTCAGAGGTAATGGAGTAGCCTTCCTCACGTCCCCCCGATCCTCCGTCCGATCAAGCAGCGGTTGCCGCTCATGACCCGTTCTTGTAGCATCTGTTCTCCGCCCTCCGCTGAAGGCGTGGCCCACAGTGCCCGCCATCAGCTTGTTCGCTTCGTTCGGCGATGAAGTCGCAGGACCGGGAGGACAGAAGGCGGGAGACGGAGGGTGGGCTAGACCGGTGCGATAGAGCACAGAAACACAGCTGCCAAGCTAGTGTGGTAGTCAAGCGGGTAGAGGTGAGAGGAAGAAGTCAACCGTCAACCCTCCTCGTCGTCGGCCGAAGCGACGGCAAGATGAGAAGTCTCGCCTCGTTCCGAGTGCTTGCTTTGCGGCAGATCCCGTTGCATAGAGCACTACCAGACGAGGCGGGGAAGCTCACGAAGAAGCCTAGCGAAAGAAGAGACGAGGCAGGCGCTCTCGTCCTCACGAAGGGAGAGGTGGATGGCACGGGCGTGACATGGCAGAAGCTGATCCGAGATCACCCCTACTTGGCCTTGTTGCCCCACCCGCTCGCGAGCTTGATGGCATTCGCGCCTGTCGACGCCTTGAGCGCCCACGCCTCCGCCTTCTTCTGCTTCGCCCCCTCGTCCTTCTGCGCACCCGGCTTCAATCGCCTGTCCCTGACCTTCTTGGCGCTCTTTGCCCCCTTTGCAACGCCGGCTGCCTCCATTGCTCCCTCCCCACCCTCCTTCGCCTGCTTCTCAGCAGCCAACTTCCACCGTCCCGCCTTATTCCCATCCTCACTCTCTCCCTCCTTCAACCTCTTATTCTTCGCCGCCTTCTCCCTCTCCGTGTTCAACTTCTTCCTTTGCTCCTCGATCTTTGCTCGGCGAGTAGCAGAGTTCCCGCCTCCGCCAGCAGTGAGCTCGACGTTGATTTTGCGAGAGGAGAGGGTCGAGTGGTGAAGGCGGAGAGCGGATTGGAGGGCGGTTGCGGAGGTGAATTCGAGGAAGGCGCATCCTTTCGAGGTGGGTTTGGGTTCGGAGGGAGAGGAGTCGGAGGCGTTCCTGGGCGTGAGGAGGCGGACAGTCGGGACTTCGCCTGCGGGCACAGGCGAGCGTCAGTTGTCATGCACCAGCTCGTCAAACGGGAGGAGGCACGCACCGCACGGCTCGAAGTGCTTCTTGATCTCGTCGACCGTGATTGTGTAGGGCATATTACCTGGAGCAGAATCCGTCTACGATCAGCGGTCGCGCCCAATCGAGAAGAGCGTCCGTCACGCGACGCAAAGGGAACCGCACTTACCCACGAATAGCAGCAGACGGTGATGGCCTTCCCCTCCCTCACCGTTCGCCGCCGCCTCCCTCGCCTCCCGCTCCCGCTGCGCCTTTGTCTTTCCGCGTTGCCGCTTCTTCTTCTTCTGCTCCACCTCGCCCTCGCCCGCAGCCGCCTCCTCTTTCGCCTCGCTCTCCTCGTCCCGTTTCCGCTTCTTCGACGCCTTGTCCCCCTTCTCCTTCGGCTGTTCCTCTTCCTCCGCATCTAATCCACCGTCCTCCTCCTGCCCGTCGATTACAGCAACCTCGTCCTCAAAGCTGGGCGCGACCGCTTTGCCCTTCTTCTTTGCGCGGAACTCAAGTGCCTTCTTCTCCCGCTTGGTAAGCTTGCGCGCGGATTGTTGCGCCGGTGCGTCGCTCATTGTGGGTCTGGCAGTAGCGTTTGCGAGTCTGAGCGTGCCTGGCTGAGCGTGAGCGTGTGTGCCGGTGATGAGGCGGAGACTGAGCTTGAGGAGGCGGGCGGGTCGACCTCGACCTCAGCGGAAGGGCTCGCGAGGTCAGTGTAGCTTTGATTGTAGTCTAGTAAAGCACGAAGATCCTCAGAGCCAGAAAAGAACGATTCGTTGTCGCTCTCGAGCTGGTCATTGTTCATCGAGGCGGTGCTTCCGTCTCGACAATTGCTCTCTCGTCGTTCTCACCGCTGCAAGGGCCTTGACTGCGCTGGAGACGGAATCAAGATGTTCACCTTCTGCATACAGAAGGTGCGCATCCACCAGATACTTGTCCCGCCTCGTCTCGTCCCGCTCATCGCTCGCTCGTCTCGCGGCCGTACCACACAGGACACGATCAAGGTCGAACCGCGCGACTTCGACAAGGAACCTGCAGAAGCGATCAGGGAGGAGATCCACAGGCGGTACGCCAATAAGGTGCGCAGGTTCTTCTCCCTGCTGGGCTTCCGGCCGTCGAGGCTCTTATGCTAGCAGCACCCGCTTGGGCGGGCGGGAGTGCGTGAGAGTCCCGAGATGAACAGAGCCGGAACCGCTGTCACAGGTCATCCCGAACGTTGGGTTGTGCATATCCCTCCTCGACATCCTCTCCTCGACAGAAGGCGCAGTCCTGTACGGCGACGGGTGCTTCTACTACAAGTGTGCGTGCTTCGACACTCTTTTGACTCGCTGAGCTCACATGCAGCGGTATCTCGCAGGCGAGTTTCGATTGATCGTCTTCCGACCATACATTGGCGAGGCGATCCTGGGAAAGGTCAAGTCGCAGAGTCCAGAAGGAATCGTCGGTGGGTCGCCTTTCGTTGCTCTGGAACTCGACGGAGGTGATGACAAGGTCTTGCGGGCGCCCGCAGTAACGGTCGGCTTCTTTGACGACATCCTTATCCCTCCAAACCTCCTTCCCGACTACTCTGCCTTGTGCGCCCCGCTCTCGCCCCTCTTTGAAGTAGTCGTGCTGACAGGCACGCGCACGCAGCGACCACGACCGACGAGCGTTCTTCTGGCTCCCCTCCGATGGCACCGAGCCGCACCGTCCAACAATCAAAGACCTTCTCTCCTCTCCCGAAGACTCGAAGCTCTTCATCGGTCGGAAAGACTGGATCCGGGTCCGGGTCGAGGAGGAGCACTGGGACGACACGAGCCCGACGAGCGGGAAGAGTCAGCCGCCTGCTGCGACGGGAGCACCAGGCGTCCAGGGCGAGCAGCAGCAGCCGAGTGTGATGGATACGGCGAGGACGAATGGGAAGCCGCCTTATTCGCTCATCGTGCGTCGCAAACCTCCTGCTCATATTCGGAGACGAGACTGGCTGACCTGGTGTGCCCGGCAGTGCTCGATGGCAGAAGACGGGACTGGCGTGCTCGACTGGTGGGATGAAGAGGCGGAAGAGTAGGTGCGCCCAGGTGATTGAGCATTCTCGCCTTGTTGTAAGAACAGTTCTGCGCGGAAAACTGGTTGTTGCGAGCGATTCAAGGATTTCTGGACAGACCAAAGGCGGACTACCGAAGACGGAAGGACGAAAGAACGAACAGACGAATATACAAAGAACACCCTTTCCGCTCACTCAATTCGACCACTTCTCCCTCCTTGCCGCAAACTCGCTCTTGACGGGACTAGTCGTCGGACTATCCCACCCGTCCCTAGAGTTCCCCACGACCTTCCCTTCCTTCAATTTCTGCAGATCACGCGCGATCGTCTCCCTCCGCGCTTTGCGTTCGCGCTCTCGCTCGCGTTGTTGATGGGGCGAGTAGGGCAGAGGAGGCGGGAGGGATTTCGTCCAGGGCGAAGAGGGGTTCTGAGAGGGGGAGACGAGAGAAGAGCGAGCGGAAGGTGCGGGAGACTGGGCGGTGGAGAGAGGACGGCGGGTGAGGGAGGTTGTGCGAGAGGGGTTGAGGTCGCTGGCAGGTGAAATCGACGGTCGGCGGTTCTCGTCGGCCGCGGACTGGGCGGCCATGAGCTGGTCGAGCATCCGCTGCACAGCGAGGTACTTCTGCGAGCGGGAAGATACGTCAGCGGAAGTTGGCGGACCAACACAGGCAAACAGACACACCTGCTTCCAGTCTTCCGCCCGAGCCTCGATTTCGTCCAGCTCCCGCGTCTTCAAGTCCAGCATCCCGCTCAGCTCGACCCTTTCACGCTGCGCAGCCGCCTCCGACACCTCGGCCTGCTTCTCGACTTCAAGTAGTCGGGAGGCGAGTTCAGCGTTGCGAATCTGCAACTCGACGTTGTTTTCGACGACACTCGACGGGATGTTCGAGTCCGAAGTCGTCGAGGCGGCAGAAGCGGAAGACGAGGAGCGAGCGAGAGGGGTCGCTGATGTAGATGAGCGAGCTTGCAGTTCGGCGAGTCGAGACTTGAGCAAGTCGGTGCCTGCGCGCTGGTTCTTCTCGTACGCCTGTCGCTGAGCCTCAAGCCGCTCGAAACGCTCGACTGCCCGCTGCAGCAAGTCCGCCTTCTGCGCCTTGGCCTGCAAGTCCAGCTTGAGGCGCTCGACCTCCGCCTGGACAGCCTGAAGCGCGAGCTCCTTCTCTCGCTCCAACTGCTGCTCTGTCGCTTTGTGCTGCTGCACGTTCAGCTCGCCCAGCTCCTCCACCTCCTTGACTCGCCGGTCCGCCTCCTCCACCGACTTGAGCGCGACGTCCCGCTCGAGCCGTACCGCAGCCGCTTCGTCTAGCGCAGCCTTGACGGCTTCTTCATGCGCCGCGAGGACGGTTGCAAGTTCCGCCTTGACCCTGTCGACTTGTCGCGAGTGTGAGGCAATCATTTCTTCCTTGGCGGCCGAAAGCGACTGGGCCTCGACGTCCTTCGCTGACAATCGCCTTTCGAGCGCAGAGACCGACGCCTCCAGTTCGCTGACCAGCGTGTCTCGCTGGCGAAGAGCGTCCTGCGCTTCTCGCAACGTGGACGCGTCCGCATCCTTCGAGCCGGCGTGGTCCTGCTCCATTCGCGCAACCCGCTCCTGCAGCTGCTTAATCTCCGCGTCCTTCTTCTCCCGCAGCGCATGCAGCTCGTCCTGCACAGACTGAAGCGCCGTCCGCAGCGAGTCCCGCTCTGCCTGTAGGCGATCCAGCTCCTCCTTCATCGCTGCGAGCTCGTTCTCGAGTGCCTCGATGCGGATTCGTCGTTCCTCGCTTAGCTGCGCGGAAGCATCGGCGTCGGCTCGTGCGCGGGCGGAGACGTCCTCGATGTCGGAGAGCTGCATTCGTAGCGATTCGAGCTCGGCATTGGCGGAAGAGAGGGAAGCGAGCTGAGCCTTCGCTGCTTCGAGTTGCTGTGCGAGCGCCGCATCCTGCAAGGTTTCAGTGCGTGAGCACGGATGCGGGCGAACGCAGCGGAAACGCACCTTTTCCCTCGACTCGTCCTCCTCCGCCAACCGTGCGCCGGCACTCGCACGTAGCGTCCCTCGCCCGTTCACCATCCCAGTGCGAGGGATACCCAGTCCTAGCCCGCTCACATCGCTGATCACCCGCTTGCTCGGCGTCCATCCCGTCCCCTTTACGCTTCGTGACCGAGACGGACTGAGCAACATCGGCAGCTCAGCGAACCCATCCGCCCCCGAGACCCGCCTCGCGCTCCTCTCGAGCTCTGGTCCCGTGAGGACAAACCGCTGCGTTTCGCTCAGCAGGTTCCGCAGCCGCTCGAGCTCCTTCTCCTTCGCTTCGAGCGCCGACTGCTGTTCGCGACCCAGTCGTTCGGCTTCGGTGAGGCGCGCGAAGGCGGCGTCGCGTTCCGATGCGAGAGTGTGGGATTCGAGCGAGGAGATTTGGGTTTCGAGGTGGGCGATCTGGGCGGCGTAGCGCTTGAGCATGACAGCATCGGTGACGAGCTGCAGCAAAAGACTGTGAGCGACACTTTGAAAGAGAGACTGAGACAAGGCGGTGAACAACTCACGACACCCCTTTCCGCGTTGGTGACTACCATCTTCGCGCGCTTCGCAAACTTGAGCGTGCTGAGGGTTTCGGTGGCCTGTTCGCCGTCAGGCGAGACGGTACAGACGACGGCGACGCGGGAGTTGCCGGACAAGGCGGGTTGAAGGAGTCGGGTGAGCTTCGAGTCGCGGTAGGGGATGTGGGCGGTCGAGGTAGTCGGGTCGGTGAGCTTGCCGATGACGGTACCGAGGGTGAGCAGTCTGTACGTAGGACGTTAGCTGAGTAGGGACTTGACCTTTCGGCTACTACGCACGACTTGTTGATGAAGGCGCCTTCCTTTCGTCGCTCCTCCTGCCCGGTCGCCGACTCGGATCCTGCCAAGTCGATCAGGTTCTGCAAGGAAGCACGAATGAGCATCGCGCGGTGAACATGACCGAATCAGAAGACCCACAAGCTTCGACGTCCGGGCCGACCCGTCCTTCTTGCTCATCGACTCGATCGTCTGCGTGCGCGCATGAAACGTCAGCGGGCATTCATATTGTAAGGTTTGCAACAAGAAGGAGACCCACGACGATGAAGACACAGTGACTCCTCGAACTCCGCTCGTTCCAGTCGGTCGCACCGACCCGCCTCCTCGTCTCTCCCTCCTTCAATACCTCCAGCACCTCTTCCGGCAACCCAACGGCCCGTTCCTCCAAGTTCTTCACCAGGCCGTTCTCGACAATCTCAGGACCTTTGCCGGCAGTCGACGAAGCAAGCAGGTCGCGTAGCTGCTCGTTGTAGATCTCGAGAAACGAGACGCGGAGCGAGTACGATCGACGTGAGTGTTGACTGTGGATGTGGGAAAAGAGCTCGTCGACGGCGAGAGGGATGATGCCGGGTTCGGAGGGCGAGCCGAGCATGGTGTGCGTTTTGCCGGACGCCGTTTGGCCGTACCTGCGATCGATCGTGCGTCAGCTAGATGCAGCGCAGTAGCGATGGTCACTAACTCACGCAAATACTGTGCCATTGAACCCGCCAAGTGCAGCCTTGACGACTGGCCGAATCTTCTTGTCGTAAAGCTCTTCCGTTGGGCTCGGGTGAATGTGCAGCAGGTCGAAGCGGAACTCGTACTCTTCTGACGCTTTCGGGACGGATGTCGAGGAACCGAAGCGCTTGAGGAGGGTCGGGTGGGAGGAAGTGAGCGAGAGGGTCGAGGCGGCAGGCGAGAAGGTGTAGATAGGCTGGGCGGGAAAGACGTTGTTCGACTTTGGTGGCCGTACTCTGCGAGCACGCAATCGTCAATGAGTCACCTAACCGCTGTTGGACGGACTCAACGCACCGAAGGCAGACGACCACATTCTGCTGCTTCCCATCCTTCTCCTCTTCCTCCGTCTCCGTCTCTTCCCCTTCGTTCCCGGTTGCATCCTCCTCCGTACGCTCGATGATCGAGCTTCTGCGCCCGTCCTCGGACTCGAACTCCTCCAAGAGGCGGGGCGAACTCTTCGGCGTCATCGGCGGACCGAATCCTGCTCGCCGCCGCGGCACGTCATCGAGCTCGTCTTCCGTAACGACATTGTCGTCTAAGTCTATCTGGTACGAGACGGACGAGGCGATGGTGGAGGCGACACTCGGTCGTGCTTGTGTCGTCCCAAAACTTCTTCCCCTTCCACCCGTGCTCCGTCCCGATACTACGCTCAGCGAGCTACCAGCCGCCGAAAGCATGTTGTTTGAGCCGATCGGGCGGATCTTCGTTCCTCCAGGCGTTGTCGGCGTCGAGCTCCTCCCTGCACTGCTCGATCGAGCGACCTCGCCCGTCACCGACAACCGCTTTGTTGGGCTCGCTGGACCACCATCAGCCGCTCCGGATAGCCTTGACACTGGCCGGGTAGCGCCAACGATTCCCGTTCGCGATGTTGGTCGAGGCAAAGGCTGGTTGAGTGATGAGGTGAGGGTGGATGGTTTCGAGGGAGAGGCCGGTCGCGAGGATGCGCGGGACTGTGCACGTGTTGCTGGTCGTTTTGCAGTAGCAGAAGGCGTTGAAGGACGAGCGAATGCCATGAGGCGGCGAGAGGAAGCCGATTAAGGGGCGAAGACGGCCGAGGAGGACGACGAGAAGAAAGGTCGCGACAGCGGTCTTCGTGGAGGGTTCTCAGGCGTAAATTGGGCTTCAGAAAACCTTCAAGCACGACTCCTATGCTCGCAAACTCCGCCAAAGCTGAGATGCTCCCCCCCTCCCCCCCCCCCCCCCCCCGACCTCCCGCAGCCTGCACGGGGTCTCCCGAGTACGCCATCAGACGAGGGGATCCGCTTGCGGTTGAAGGCCGAGCAGAGTCAAAAACAAATTCGAGTCAGCCTGTCGCATCAGCTCAAGGCGACGTTGTCGAGTCGGACGCGTCGCGAGAGGAGCTGGCTTGCAGTCACTTTTGCTCATAGCGTGGCACGAGCAGGACCGGTCTGACGAGTTTCTACGAAGCACAAGCCGCAACTCAGAAGCCAGTGTAGGCGCTACAGCTAGCCCCAACGGTCGTTGACGAGGCTTTGGACCCCTTTCGCTCCTCTTTCTCCTCTCCCTCACTCGCGCCGGCGCTTAACACCGCTAGACATGCTGCGCTACTTCCGTACTCCCGATCTGCGCGTCACCCACCAGCCCAAGCCGTTGCCTGGCCCAGTCAAGGCCGTCAAGACTCGCCTGCGCGACCCGGACGAGTGGGCATGCGCGTTGTCCCTTCTGCACGCTGGAGGAGCCCATGCTGACTCTTGCTGGTCAGACCCGAGAAATTACCCTCACGTCGGCCTCGCGCGCAGGTACATTCTCAATGCGTGTCTGCCTTTGCCAAATCGGTTACTCGAGGCTTCCGGTTCGTCCCCTTCGCCAGCTTCGCCTTTGCGCGGTAGCTGAGCTAGCTGAATCTCACGTCCTTCAGCTGAAGGTCACGACATAACCAAGGAGTATCAAGAAGCCATGCGCCTGCAGCAGGCGAGCAAAGCTGACGGAGCGTGCCCGCCCGATATCAAAGAGCTTCTCCGCCGCAATGAGATGTGCGCAAGCAGCGAGCTTCCAGCAGGTGACACTAGCAGATTACGATGCGCAGGATACGCTCTTCGAGCCGGAGTACCAGAAGCTGGCGAGATGGGCGGATCAGTGGGGGTCGAAGGTCGCTGGGAGGTGCATGACGCTCGAGTACGGCCAGCCGGTCCTGCCGTGGCTGCACGTCTGCCCCATTCTGCAGACGGTGTACAAGGACCGCAAGATGACCGACGAGGACTGGCAGAAGGAGGAGGAGTCCTTCAATCGCCTCACGCTCGCGCCACGACCAAGCACTACGTGTGGGAGGAGGACGGCCAGGAGAAGTCAGAGGGTAAAATGTCTACGATGAGGTGTCGCTTGTCGCTTGTCAGGTCGCATTGAAGCTTGTTCGGTCTGTCGGAGTCGGAGAGACCGGCGGCGACGGAGGAGCAGAGGGAGCAGAGCGTAAGCAAGTTGGCGAAGGCTTTGAGACCGTGTCAGCAGCCACAAGAGCATTCGTTGGAGCAGTCGCGAGTCCAGAAGAAGGCGGACGAGCGGATGGCGAGCGCGACACCCGCCGAGGAGGACCATCTCGCCAGAACCGCTCACTTCAGGCTCGCCTCGCGCTTATGCTGGGCTCATGGAGCGGCCATACAGTCACACAGACCCTTCCCCGCCACAGGCAGGCGAGTGGGACACACCCACGCCCCGCCGTTCGACTCGCTCGGACTGGACAGCGACTTCATCAGTTTCGACGAGGGGCGGAGCGCGGAGAGCGGGAGAGCTGGTCAGGGCGTCCGATATCAAGCCTGTATTGTCCAAGCTCAAGCAGGAGGTCTTGCCCGTGCGTCCCGGTCCGCTCACTTGACCGTGAAGACCTCGCTGACTTCGTCGATCTTGCAGGAAGACGAGTACATCGAGTACCTCTCGGCTATCATCAAGCGCGACTTCTTCCCGCATTTACAGACGCTCGAGACGCGGAATGAGGTGTTGGCGGCGCTGGAGAGCGAGGACTTGGAGCGGATCGAGGAGAGTGTGAGGCGGATGCGCGAGGAGCGGGCATATGGACGGACGCCGACGCCGAGACGGAGGGCGAGAGGTGCGTGAAGGTCTCCACTGTCGAAAAGACGTAAGCTGATCGAGGCTTCCTGGCAGACGCGACTCCTAGCCGAATACCCCTCTCTTCCGCGGACGGTTCCGCCACGCCCACCTTCTTCGACCAGACTCCCCTCACGACGTCATCCACACCTGCTGCACGACCCTCCTCTGCCCGCGCCGCTCCCGCGCCTCCTCGAATCGACCCCAACCTTTCCCTCGACGCCTTCCAGTCCCGCTACACCTCCGAAGACAACTCGTCTTTCCAAGACTTGCTTGTGGTAGACAACGAACAACGACGGGATAAGCACGCTTGGGCTTGGGAGGCGGAGAAGAAGGCGAATGTGAAGGCTGTGAGGGGAAGACAGGCGAGGGAACGGCTGGTCGATGTTACGAAGCGGATGATCGAGTCGAGTGGAGATGGAACGGTCAGGCTACTGGACGGACCGGCGGGCAAGCCGGGCGAGAAGCGGTTGCTGGTTGATGAGGGCGTTGAGGTTGGCGGCAGCGAGAGGTTGATGATCAAGGGAAGAGACGAAAAGGAGCGGCTGCTCATTACGGACGGGAAAGGTGGTATGGAGCTATCCATCAAAGACAAGGCGCGCGAGCTGGTGGACGAGCGGGCGAAGCAGTTCGTCGATTGGGACAAGCCGACGGTTGAGGAGGACGAGGCGAACAAGCCGATCCCGGAGGAAGAGCTGCAGGTGCAGACGTCTGCATGGCCGTTCAAGGTGTGTGCGCTCGTTCATTTCGCCTCAGGACGTTGAGCTGATGTTCCTGCGCTTGCAGAACCGCAACTCGCTCATGTTCCCGCCCGACGCCGACCGAAACAACCCCTCCTCACTCCCTCCCGACGCTTCTACCGCGTCTTCCACCGCCGCAGTGTCGCGGTCAGCCAATGCACAACCCGTACTCATCGGCGAGCCGAAGAGCATCCGGTATCACGCGACACGGATGGCTGAAATTGAGCGTGGCAGGAGGAGCGGCGCGAGTGATGCGAGTAGCGACATCAGTGCCAGTCCGAGCAGGAGTCGGATCGGTGCCGCAATCGCAGGGACGCCTTGTGAGCCCCTGTCGCCCAATTCGTTCGCCTTGGTCAGTCTGGAGCTAACGGCACACCTCCGCAGATCCCGCTCCTGCCGCCTCGCAGACCCCTCGCGTCTCGGGCTTCTCCTTCGTCGACGCTCTCCCCTCACACTCGTCCTCAACCCTCCCCGCCCAAGCCCTCCAAGAGCTCATGACTTGGGGCACGATCGAAGCGACGCCCATCACGCTCCGCACCTCGGGTGACGACATGAGTGTTGGCCCATTTCGGGTTCGAGAAACGGATAGGAGGGAGGAGTTGGCGCATAAGATGGCGAGGAAGGCGAAGAGGAGTTTGGCGGATAGCGGGAAGGATGGGGTTGCGGCTGGCGGTGCTGGGGGGTCGACGAGCCTGAGGAGATCGGCTATGGAAGCGTCTGTGAGAGGTGGAACAACACCAGGAGGAGGAGCGACACCGAGGAGGTCGACAACGGACCTCTCGCCTGCTGCGCGATCGTTGCTCGGGCGGACGAAGCCGGGCAAGGCACTCGAGGGTGGGCTCGCGAGGGAGAAGCAGTGGAGCGCGGAGGAAGATCGGAGGAGGCTCGAACGGGCGAGACAGCGTGCGAGGGAGGTCGAGAGTCGGGACCGGCTCAGGAGGGAGAGGTGGACGGTGAGCTGGGCGCTTGCTCGCTCCGGCTCCGTCTTTGCGTCGCGACGAGTGGATGCTAATATTTGGGCTCGCCCCATCCTCGCAGCCCTCGCCCGCCGTCAGTCTCGGCTTCGACCCCGACCACCCCGATCTGCCCTAGACTCGCCTTTCCGTTGTCTCTCGTCACCGCCGTCGAGGCCCTTTCAACCCACGACAACCTTCTTTCTCTTCACCACGACGCCTCGCCCATATCAGCATCGATCGACTGCATGCGCGGGGTCGAATGTGCGGAGAGCGGGACCTCGGGGACGAGGAAGGGGTTCGCGGGTCGAAGAAGGCTCGTTCGGGTGGGACCGGTTCCGTCAAGGCTGTCCATGCGACGATGTGCATCGTTCGAGCTATACAGGACTGCGAACGAGGCAAGAGAGAGACTTTTCACCTTTGACGCCTGCGAGTGCTTGACTTGGGTTCGCTCTCCGCTTCTCACGTCGACTCGCCGTTGCCCAAGTGAGCCGTGCACAGTCGCGTACAGCTCGACAGTGACCAGACTGAGCTGACTGCCGTGCCCGCTTGCCCGCTCGTCCCTTCCGGTCGTCCTCGCCGTTCCTCATCGCCCTCTCTCACTCGCGACCCTCGCACTCGCTCTGTGTGCGCGCAGGATGCTCTCCCGTACTCGTGTCGCAGCTCGCCAGCTCCGCGTTCAGGTCAACGCTTCGCGCGCCATCTCTGTCTGGGCCAACGTCCCCGCCGGTCCCCCCGACCCCATCCTGGGTGCGCTTCGGCTCTATCGCATTCGCTCCACGGCGCACTGGGAGGCATGGGTGGCCTTGAAGGCATCAAGCTTACTGTAATGGACGCACACAGGCATCACCGAGGCGTTCAAGCGCGACACGGACCCCAAGAAGATCAACTTGGGCGTTGGTGCCTACCGCGACGCCGATGGCAAGCCCTACGTCCTGCCTTCCGTCCTTGCCGTGCGTGAAGTCCGCCGTTCAGCCTATTTACTCCCAGCTAACCCTTGCCCACAGGCTGAGGACAAGGTCATTGGCGAGCGAAAGGACAAGGAGTACCTCCCCATCACGGGCTTGGGCGAGTTCACCAAGGCCGCTGCCGTTCTTGCTTATGGAGAGGACAGCAAGCCGTTGAAGGAGGGCCGCGTGCGTACCCGTCCAAGCCCTCTTCCGGACTTGCCGCCCACTCACCGTGACCTCTCGCTCGTTCGCAGGTTGCGATCACCCAGTCTCTCTCCGGTACCGGTGCCCTCCGCATCGCCGGCGCTTTCCTCGCCCGCCATTATCCCCACTCGAAGACGATCTACCTCCCCTCGCCGACTTGGGGAAACCACATCCCCATTTTCAAGGACTCGGGCCTCGAGGTCAAGACCTACTCGTACTACGACAAGAACACGGTCGGGCTCGACTTTGAGGGATTGAAGAAGGACTTGAAGGTGCGCACGAGCGATGTCGAAGGAGTATGGACGGAATTGACGGATTCGAGCTGGGGCAGGCCGCGCCGAACAAGTCGATTGTCCTCCTCCACGCGTGCGCGCACAACCCGACCGGCATCGACCCGACTCAGGAGCAATGGCGCGAGATCTCGCAGCTCATCAAGGAGAAGGAACACTTCCCCTTGATCGACAACGCCTACCTCGGATTCGCCTCGGGCTCGGTCGACAACGATGCGTTCATGCTCCGCCACTTTGTCGAGCAGGGACACCAGCTCGTCCTGTGCCAGTCGTTCGCGAAGAACATGGGTCTGTACGGAGAGCGTGTCGGCACATTCTCGGTTGTTTGCGCCGACCCGGAGGAGAAGGCTCGCGTCGACTCGCAGATCAAGATGTGCGTACGGTCCATACTGTCGTGCTTCGAGGAGCGCCCTGGCGCAAGCGAAAGCTGACGTGGACTTGACTCCGCTCGCAGTCTCGTCCGCCCCATGTACTCGAACCCTCCCGTCCACGGCGCACGCGTGGCCTCGACCCTCCTGACGGACCCGAAGCTCAACGCGCAGTGGCTTGCCGAGGTGAAGGGCATGGCTGACCGCATCATCGACATGCGCTCGACCTTGTACGACCTCCTCAAGGAACTTGGCAGCAAGCGCGAGTGGGGACACATCAAGAACCAGATCGGCATGTTCGCTTACCTCGTAAGTCGGCTCGCGTCCGCGATTGGCGCTCGTCTGTTTTGTGCCATCTTTGCTGATCGCGCTGTGGACTTCAGGGCATCTCGCCAGAGCAAGTTGACCGCCTCGCCAAGGAGCACCACGTCTACCTCACCCGCGACGGCCGCATCTCGGTCGCGGGTATCACTAAGCACAACGTGCGCCACCTCGCCGAGTCTCTCCACGAGGTCACCAAGAATGACGCCTAGAGCGCGCGTTAGAGCTGTGTTCGACTCTCGCAATGTATATCTCGGCAAATGTTCCGTGCACTTCTCGCAAGTTTGGCTGGCGAGCGATAGTGTTGCCGGGCTAGTCAGAAGTCTAGCAGGTCTGGACGCTCGTGCACCATTCGGGCTACCGACACCTTTTTATCCTTCTTGCCCTCGTCCCCGTCGCCCGCAAACTGCACGCCGCCCGTCCGCACGCCCTTCTTCCTCGACTTTTGCGCTACGTGCACCGTCTGCACCGCACTAAGCTGCACGCTTGGCGCCTCGCTCACCACAGCCCTCGTCTCGGTGCCAACCTCATCACCTATCCGCACCTGCGCGACCCGCTCGCCCAATCCTCCTAGCAGCACATCGCTCCCGCTCTTCCCCTCCGCCATCTCCCTCTCCTTCCGATTCGCCTCCTCAACCCTCTTCCTCCTCCTATCCCTATCACGCTCCTCCTTCCCCTCGCCCGCAACCGGATCATCGCTAACAACCTCCACTACAAACCTTCTCCGCTTGACACGAAATCCAACGAGATTCTCGCGTCCTTCGCCTCCCCCGCCCAATCCGCGCAAGACGGATAACTTCGAGCCGGGCGGGACGAGCGAGCCTGGTGGGAGTGTTGGGAGTTTTGGGAAGGAGATCAGGCCTGCGTGGCGGGGGAAGGTGGCGGAGTGGGTCGGGGAAGAGGCGAAAGAGGTGAGGCGGAGGACGCCGTCTGCTGCGTGCGAGAGACGGGTGAGGAGAGGAGACGACGGGACGGAGGAGAGCGGCGAGGTCGAATAGAGGTGTGCGGGGAATGTGAGGATGCAGGATGCATTTGACTGGCGAAGGAGGTGTCGCAGGCGGTGCACGAAGGCAAAGAGGGCCTGTGACAAGCACATCAGCGGGCGAAGCTCAATCGTGGGAGAGGGAATTCACTGCAGGTGTTGCAGGGCCCCATGCAGGGCTTCCGATGCCAGACAGTGCCATGCGTAGTGCCTTGCGAGGGGCGACCGCATCGCTTGATTGCCTGGAAGGTGAATTTTCGTCAGACAAGCTCGTAGAGAGCCTCTGTCAAGACTCACGAGAATCCTCTTTCGCGGATGATTTGCTTGATCTTCTCATACAGCAGCTCGTAGACGGCACCGCTGGATCGCGTTGGTCCACTGAAGTCGTCCACATTGACGAGCTGAAGAAGCGAGCGGTCGGTCGAACTGAGTTGGCGAGTCTGGGTCAAGTCGAAAACTGAGCAGTAGGTGCCGTTGTCGACGGCGTTGTTGCCTGCATAAGATACCCGTCATGAAATCCACAACAACGCGTAAGTAGAAAGGGCGCACCTTGCGAGTCGACGGTCGTCTGGTGCTGCTTCATGCCCTCGTACCGGAACGCAATCTTCATCTGCTCCTTCAGCGCCTCCTCCTGCCGCTTCTCTTCCTCGTCCTCGGCAGCGTCCGCCTGACTCTGACCGCTTGTCTCGGCCGGACGACCCCCCTCAACCTCCATGAGCGATTCGACAAGCCCTACTGGTCCTCCATCCGATCCGCTCGCAACTACGAGCACCTCCTGTTGGCACTCGAGACCCTGTGCGACCCAGTACTTCAGCAGGAGCTCGGCGTAGGACGTGGGCGTGTCGGATTCGACCAGGAGAGAGGTCGAGAGGGGAAGACCGCCGCCGAGGAGATCGTCTATGGAAGTCAGGCCGGTGCTGAGCAGCGGTGCAGCGTTGTAGGGCGAAGGGCGGGTTCCCAGTATCGGCTTGACCGCTATTCTACGCTTGAACGACGACATCACCTCCGTTCGCTGATGAGGAGGCGAAGGGGAGAGAACGCCGAGATGGCAGCTCGTATGCGGTTCAGACTTTTCGTAGGCGTCCTTGTAGGGGAACACAGAGCTTCAGCAACCAGCAGCAGGTCAGAAGAGCGGACGAATGTGAGCTGGAGGAGTCAGGACTTCTCCTCGCCTCTCTCGCTTCGACGATTCTCCGATGAAGGGCTCACCTGCCCGAGAAGGACGGCAGAAAACGCTAAGGACACCGCATGGCGGCACACGTCTCGTTCCGATGTCTCGTCCCGTCCACCGCTTTGACCTCGCGTATCCCGCTCCTCTTCCCGCTCATCTCATCTGTTTCCCCGCTCTCTCGCTACTACGACAAGGCTGGCACGGCGCTGTACAGTGGGATCTTGCTACTTTCCGGCTAGCTGAGCGCAGACGGCTTCGTTGGGCGAACGGAAGTCTCAATTCTCGAGGGGTGCGTTCGGATCGCGCGATCCTTTCTGCGGCAGTTCCCAGTGTTGACTCCGTCGTTCGCGCAGGTCTGAGGCTTGGTTTCACCCAAGGCGCCAGTCGCTCCGGCTGAGAAGGCGATGGCGCAGCAACGCCCCCTCTCACCTGTTCTTGACCAACTTCCCGCTGTCCGACCGCGATGGACATTCCTCGACCGCCCTACGCCAGATCTAAGCTTATCTCTGAGCACTAACGGCGGCGCGGGCTTCCGCGAGGCGCCCTACGGTCCCGCAAGTGGGCTTGTAGCCGACCGGAACCCCGATCTGCGAGGAGGAGAAGCCGGGCTGAACGCAGCGGGAGCATCGGTGGACGAGTTCGGACTGCTCAGCGCAGAGCTGGCATCGCGGTATGGCCAGAGCAGGATTGCGTCATACGGCTCCCGCTTTCTCGCCGTCGAGAACAGCTTCAACCGATCAGGATCTTCGGCACCCGACTCGTTCGTCGACCCATACATGGCACTGCCGCCCGCCTTCTCGACAAGTCATGAGCCCACCACGCTCGCGTATGACTCACATCCTCGCCGCCCTCCTCAGCTCGATCTTGCCGGCCGTCCCCTTCCTCCCGTCCCTCCAGCACTCGATCCGTTTTCCACCGCCGTTGCCCGACAGCCCAGTCTGACGGCGAAGCAGCCGAAATGGCGACTGAGCGCCACGTCGGCCCTCAGTCTGCCGTTCAAGCGTTCGCAGGAGGATCTGACATTGGGGTCGGCCGAGACTGGGCGCGGGTATTGGGATACGACGTTGGACCTGACTACCTCGACTCTGGCGTCTCAACCAGAGACCTCGGTAGATCCGTCGCCGGAAAGTCCAGGAACGCAACCTGTTCAGTTCCGCTCACACAACCTCGGCATGCCATCGTTGCCGCCAAGATGCTATTCTCCCGAACCTCTCTCCGTGCGTTCCTGCCCCGCGTTGACCTATTCATCCCTGACTTTTATCGCTTTGCAGGCCACTCGACGATTCAGCATTGCCAGCCGAACTTCGACCTCGCCCAGTGCGCAAGAACTCCCCGAACTGCTCACAGACGAAGAAGGATTCTGCCATTTGCCTATCTCACCCGCACGGCCTCGTCAGTCAACTACCTCACCCTTCCACTTCGCCGAGGGCAGGGCAGGAACCGACTTGTCCTTTCCCCTCCCTCCGACCGCGACTATCGCGCCTTCCTCGATCTTCGACCGGGCAGCCGGCAGCTCCTTCCACGACTCGCACATGCACGCCCTCACGCCTTCGCCCACGTTTAGTCTCCCCTCGTCAGTCCCGCCACCGACTCCTCCGCCGCCTCTTCCTGAATTCGTCTCCGTCCGCCTCGACCCGATCGCTTTGCCGCAAGGCGAGGTGCCTCCGTCAGACTGGCGCAAGTCGCACGTCCGCCAAGCCGACTCAATTTCGTCATCGATTGCCGCTGTGCCGCTACGGCAATCGCTGCGACATCGCGCTTCGGGTGCCTTCCTGCGAGAAAAGGAGGCGACGGCGCAGGACGAGAAGCAGGGACGGACGGCGGACTGGCTTGAAGGCGTCGCGGCGACGTCCGGCAGCTCGACAGGGTCAAGCAGGCTCCGCTGGGCGGATCGAGCCGGACCTGGATGGGCGCTCAAGTTCGAGAAGCGTCCTCGGGTCGATTCCTGCAGGAGTCGACGAGGCGTGAAGGGCTCGACGTTCCTCAAGTCACGACAAGTGCGCATCGCAGCCATCGTCCTGCTCGTCATCGCGCTCCTTCTTATTGTCGGGCTTGCGACGGGCTTGACCCGCAAGGCGGCTTCCGTGGCTCTCGTCAATACGTGTGACTGCCTTCACGGCGGCAAGGCAGAGCCGACGCCCGGAGGGTGTTCGTGCTTGTGCACGGCAGGATGGGGCGGGACGAGCTGCCACCTCAACGCGACGTGCTCGAACAGCATCGCGCAAGGCCTGCTCGACATCGCTGCACAGTCATCCAAGTTGTGGCAGCCTGTAATCAATGTTGCGCGCTTGGCGACTGTGCTCGACCGCTACATCCTGCCAACGTCATCCGCCGACTCGTGCGCCAGCCAACTCGCGCTCCTCGAAGTCCCGTCTTTCTCCGTCTCGACTTATCGGAATCGTCTCGCATGGACAGAAGCGGCTCTCGTCCATACGCTCGCCCTCACCGAATCGAACTCATCGCTTGCGCAGCTGCGCACCTTCGCCTCTGGCCTCGATTTCGCGCAGTATGGCGACGAGCCCGCTTCGAAGCCGAACAGCAATTATGAAGCCATCGTCGGCGGCTATACGTGGGATCTCGCGGCGATGCAGCGAACGGTGCAGAACGTCTCGTGGATTGTGGCGGTCAAGCCAGACACCGCGACAGCCGCGACAATAGCAGCAGCCCCTCAAGCCGCATCAGCGCTCGACACGATCACCAACAACGGCGTCGCTTCTAGCAAGCAGCGCAGTACTGCTCTCGTGCATTACTGGAACGATACGCTCGAAATATCGCCCGCTCAGCTCAAGTCGTTTCGACAAGCGATTCAGGCGGCCGACATTCTCATTCCCTTCGACGCAAGCTTGACGACGATGCAAGACCCTGCCCAGGAAAGCTTACCGCTTGCGATAACCTGCCGTCCAAATCTCGCCGACGATGTCGTCACGAGGGTGAACGAGGTGGAAGCGGGCGTGTTCGGGCTCGAGAACGTTACTTCGTTGGCGAATGCTACATGCAAGGTGCGCTTTGTCCTTTCTCAAGCAATAGATCACAGTCTGAAGAGCCCTTTGCACGCGCGGGACCGCCCCATCTACGGTCTTCTCAACCTCCTTCACCTCGCCCAGCCTTTCGCCTCCGCCGACACGCGTTTGAACCTTCCTCGGCAAGCGCTCGTCTTGTCAGGCTCCTCAGCCCTCTCAGCTCGCACGTCGATACATGCCGGCGAGACCCTCATTGCAAGTCCGTCTGCATCAGTTTCGACGACCGCCTCCTCGCCTGTTTCCATCGAGCACTTCGGAATCCTCTCATCTGCGACGTCCGCCATCGACCACGTCCTTTTCGACTACCTCACCTTGCTTCCTGCCTCGATTGCGCAAGCTCTCGTCGACAACTACGTCCTCTCCTCTTCTACCGCACCTCCTTCTTCCTCTTCGCCGCTCCTGTCTTCCGGTCTGCCACCTCTCGAAGTACAGGTCTGGGGCGGCGTTCAAGCGGGCGACGTCGTCAAAGTCGTCTCCGGCCTCACCTTTTCGTCTTCGAACGACACCCTCCTCTTCGGCTCAGCTGCCGGCGACGCTCTTCGCACCTGGGTGCTGGCAAACACGACAAACGGAAAGACGATTGAGTGGTCTCTAAATGCGGAGACGAGCGCGGTGGTGCGGGACTCGAGCATCGGAGGGTCGGCGACTTTCGAGCAGGTTTGGGCGGATGCGAAGAGGGGCAGGTGGACCACCGCTCAGCAGGTCTGGGTGGCATTGGGGAAGGCGGGCTCGATCGGTTAGTGTGTCATGATATCTGCAGCGCGGTCTCGTTCAACCTTGCACCGGCGCGAAGAAAGTTCGCAAGAGGAGCAAGAAGCTTCCGGCTGGCGCAAAAGGGCAAGCAAGGCCATCGAGGATGAGGTATCGAGTTCTTACAGTACAGCGCGAGCAGGCGAGTACAGACTTTGCGGCCGACTTCCTCCTCCGGCTCATCCCCGCTTCGCAAACGTAACCTTGATCTTCAATCCGTCGTCGCTCTGCGCCATAACGGCGCCCGTCGTGCCCGAGAACTTGGTGTTGTGCAGCGCGTCCCTCGCGACGCCCGAAGACTGCTCGTCGGCGAACTCGACGAAGGCGATGTTTTTGCGTCCGGGGATCGTGCGCACTTCGACGAGGTTGGGGAATCTGCGGGCGGACGGTTAAGTCGAATGTCAGCTCGGGGACGAGGGAGAGAAGGAGAAGCGAGCGTACGGTCGGAAGAGCGCCTCCAGACCCTCCTTCGTTGTGTCGTCCGGCAAGTTCTGAACGAAGAGAATCTTGTTCGGCGGGAGATACTCGTCCGGCATTTGAAGGATGCGGCGCTGAGTGGGCGCAGCGGCAACGGGAGCGGCACCGGTTTCGGCCGCTAGCGAAGTAATGCGAGTTAGCGGAAGTTGCGAAAGGAGGGAAAGACAGCACGCACCTTGCTTCGCCGCCGCCTTCGCTGCCAGCTTCTTCCTCCGCGCAGGGTCATCTCGTCGTGATTGCTCTGCGCGTGCCGAGAGGTGTTAGTTCTGCGGCCCGTTTCTCGGCGAACGAGACGAGCGACGCACTCTTCCTCTCCAACCGCGCCTTCTTGTGCGCTTCCATATCATCTGGATGCCGCTTCTGCACCAGTGCATCCGACTCTGTCCGCGCGAAAGTGAGTTGCTGTGCAGAAGAGCGGGTTCAGACCGGTCAGCATTCAGCGACGAGGACAGACATGGAACCAAGCGAGTGCACCATGGGTTTGCCATACAAAGGAAACTTTTGCACCTCCCTGACAGCCTTTGCAGCCGCCTCCTTCGAGTCGAGCGTCACAAACGCCTGGCCCCGCATGCGGACGTTGCGGTGTGCGGTGACACCCAGCACGCGCCCGTACTCGCGGAACAGTACTTTTAACGACTGCTTCATGACTGTGGGTCGCTCAAGAGCGTCAGTCAAGGCTCGCGAGCAGTTCTGGGAGAGAGGGGACGTACTGTCCAGCTTGATCTTCTCGTTGAGGTTGTTGATGTAGAGGACCTCGCTCGCACCCGTCGGCAACTGCACACCCTGGTCCGCGCCCCCGTCTGTCATCTCGACGTCCCCGTTCGCCTGTTGTGCGTCGCCGTTCGTTGCGGGAGGCGGAGCGGACGTCGACGGTCCCCCCGCAGGCGCTTCTGCGGGTGGCTGGGTCGAAATCTCGGTCATAGTAGCCGTGCAAGCAGCTCAGTAACCAGTCACAAGCAGCGAGAGGAGCTGAAGCGTTCTGCAGGTCGAAGGAGATGAAGCGTCTTACCAGGACGGCTCACTTCGCCGAACACAGCGTGTTGGGGCTCTACTGGGGACTGCCGAGACCTGCTTCACTGCTTCAGTGCCTCGCGAACCCGACAAAAACGGCGCGGAAGGGTCGGGTGCACCGCTCACACTCTTCCCTCTCTTTCGCATCGAGGCGGCGACACGGCGGCGACACACTCAGGGGACCGTGTGGAGCTTGCAAAGGCTGTGATTAAGGGACAGGACAGCGCTTGAATTGACCCGACCCTCCTCGATACGCCCGATCCCGACCAGTCCTTCGCCTCCAGTGAATGAGCTCGAGTGACCGGTGATCAGCGGTGGAGAGGTCATGCGCTTTCATTGTCTCGGTGGTGCGTTCCATTTCACTCACTCAGACCAGAGAAGCAAGTTGACAGCGGCTTTGCAGTCGGATCCATCGGTTCCCTCATCGCGACCAACCTCGCCCAGCTTCCCTCCTCTCAAGTCCGCCTCATTCTCCGTCGGAAAGATCTTGCAGCACAACTACTCAAAGCTTCTGGGGATGCGCCCCGCGATGCATCCGAAACCCCGTACGGAACGATCACAGTCGAGCGAAACGGACTCGCCCGACGAACCTCGAGTCTTGAGATGGAGCTCACCCGGTCACCGAATGACGCCTTCGAACAGTCGTCCGTCGTCGCTGGGTCGCGAAAAGAACCGCCGCGGATCGACCCGCGTGTGTGGAACCGCAACGACCCCATCTCGACTCTCATCGTCACGACAAAAGCGCCGGCGACTCTGCCGGCAATGCAGCATCTCCTGCCCCGCCTGTCGAGTCGAAGTACGGTTGTGCTGTGTCAGAACGGGATGGGAGTTCTCGAGACGCTGCTGGAGCGGTACTGGCCGGAAGATCGGTCGGACGAGTATGAGCGGGCGCTGGAGCAGGGAGACGCGAGCAAGGTGCGACAGACGGGCGGTCGGCCAAGCTTTGTCTGTGCGACGACGACGCATGGAGCGTGGCGGAAGAGCGGGACGCACTTCATCCATGCCGGCATGGGCGACCTCAAGTTTGGCGTCGTCCCGAATCGCGCCATCCTTTCCACACTCAACTCCTATTCGACTCCGCCTTGGCCCTCCGCTTCGGAAAACCCTCTTCGCAACCCTCGCTCCCTCGTTGACCCTACCCTCGCCCACCTGCCGTACTCGCCTGTCACTGCCTCCCTTCACACGACCGTCTCCTCCCTCCTCTCCCTGAACGAGCTCAACCCGACCTGGCTGCCTCTGCCGACTCTCCAGATTGCACAGCTGCAGAAACTCGCGGTCAACGCCTCGGTCAACTCGATCACGGCGCTGGTCGGCGTCAACAACGGCGCCCTCGTCGGCAGTCAGAAGGCGAAACGGATCGCTGCAGCCGTCTGCCGTGAGTGTTCCGACGTCTTCGCAGCCCACCTGGCGCGGGAAGACGGGCGATGGGAGCCTCCACCTGCGTTGCACTACGACCAGGAGCTGGAGTCGGACGGCATCCCTTCCTCCCTCCTCACCTCCATCTCGCCTTCTCATCCTACTCCTCCACCTCTACCCTCGTCGCATCCCCTTTCCGCCCACTCCCTCCTCGACTATACCCTCCGCGTCCTCTTCCGCACCTCGACCAACATTTCCTCAACTCTCGCCGATCTCGCCGCGCTCACCTCGAACACGACGCCCGACCGCACCTCTCTCGCCTTCATCCCGCCCAATGCGCCTTCTCGAACAGAGATCGAGTTCATCAACGGCTACGTTGCAGCGCTGGGGCGAAGATACGGGATCAGGACGGATACGGTGCGGACGCTGGGCGAGGTGGTGTTGCTGAAGGAGGAGATGGGACGGGTTGGCGCGATTGATCGGGTTTGGAAGGGAGGGGATACAGGTCGAATGTCGGTGCCGGTTCGGCCACCTTTCGGGAATACGCGACCGGCACGACCAGCTCGGGAAAAGGAGGAAGACGAGGAGGAGAAGGAGGAGAGCGAGGAGGACGTCGAAGATGAGCCACGATCGGCGACCGAGGACGACGGACCGACGAGCGTCTTCCCCAATCCGCGGCCACGGAGTCGAACGCACCCTTACGACCGTGCGGCGAAGCACATCCAGCGGACAAGGGAGGTTCAGGCGCGCGTGCAGTCGAGGCGGGTGGACCGGATGCGAGAAGGGAGCGAGAGTTTGTCGCGGTAGACTATTCCATTTGCACGCATCATCGTCGTAATCATCGCATGCGTCCCTGCCTCCGACTCGGCCCTCGCCTTCGTCTCCTCCCACCACAGGCTTCACGCACACCCCTAACCCCTTCCAACCGCTCGAACTACCACATTTGTGACACACTCCCCTCGCCATCCGCCGATCATGTTAAGGCGGTCGCCGCTCTTCAGTCCTCGGGGCTGGTCGACTTGATAAACACCTTCTCGCCAGATCCGCAAAACCTCGTCGAAGCGTCGGCGGAAGCGCGGAATGGGTTCAGTCCGTCACGCAGACCTTGTTAAACCACTCTCGCGCCGTCTCGAACCTTCAAACGCTGGAAGAAGAAGGCAGGACGCGATGGGAGGTCGCGAATCACGAGCTTTTTCTCGCGATGGTTGAAGGTGTGAGGGAGCACTCGGCGCACCTTGTGAGGGGGCACTCGGTGCACCTTGAGTAAAGGGTCTCGAGGAGCAGCTAAAGAGCGCTAGGATACGTCAAGCGAGTTACCGCGACTGGTGCAGCGAGTGACCGCGCAAGGTAAGTATCCGGAGAGGAGTCGGGAACGGAGAAGGTAAAGGGAGAGAAGGGGGAACGTACAGGCTGTCGGCGAGGTGGGTAGTCAGCGACGGCGTGAAGGATTCGAGACGAGAGAGAGAGGACGATAGCGAGGACCAGAACGAGCGCGGGCGAGCGGGGTGAGAGCACGTGAACGTAGCAAGGTTGCGGTAAAAGTGATCTGAGGAGAGGAAAGAGGAAGCGAGAGCGGAGGGCTTCTTGAGGCTACGAACCGACAAAGGAAGCGTGGAGAACAAAGCATTGAAGGCGAGAGAATGGGAATGGAGCCCTGAGCGGGAGTGTGAGGCGAGGAAGAAAGGGAAGAGGGCGTGCGTGCGCCAAGGACTCGCTTCTCAACAAATCCTGATGGCTTCTCTCTTTCTCTCTCTATCTGTGCCCGCTGTGTCGTTGTCATCCTTTGCATGTTCCCTTGTTCGCATTGAAGCGCGTGTATGTTTGAGCCATGCAAGCCCAGCTCCGAGTTCAGCTCTCTTCGGCTTGCATGTCCTCAAACCGCCTATTGAAAGAATCGGCTATTCCGTGCCACACATTGCACAACTTGTGCTACACTACAGCTGCAGGTAGCTGCAACACACGAGACAGTCAGCATCCGAGCAAGGGAGACCGAGCAAGCCAAACTCACTCCGCAACCTCCGCCTCTGTCAGCTTCCGGAACCCAGGCGCGCCGCTCAGACCCGTGCCGTGACCCGTCGTCGCGACGCCTTCCTCGGTCGGCGAGGTCGAGATGATGCCCAGCTCGATCGTCTTCTCGTCCATGACGCCCTCGAAGCCCTCCTTCAGCGTCAATAAAGCGGTGTGGATCGCGTCTTCGAGCGAGAGATCGTCGTTGTAGCTGTGCATCGAAACGAGACGTAAGTCGCTGCGCGGTGAGCAGAACAGGACCATTCCCGCGAGAGGAAGAGCCCTGGACGCACCGCTTCTCGAGAAAAGTCTTCGCATTCGTCTGGTTCTTGCCGATCGCGCTCGCCTTCCAAGCCCAGAAGGAACCGGACGGGTCGACTTGGTACAACGTGTGTCCTCGCGCGTTGTCGAAGCCGGCGACGAGAAGCGAGACGCCGAATGGTCGGACACCGCTGCGAGGTGAAGAAGCGCAGTCGAGCGTTAGTCTCATAGACGTGGATGACGAAGACGGAGACGATCAGGGAGCGGGGAGAGCGCAACGCACCCAGACTGAGTCGCATCCTGCATGACCGTCGCAATCTCGCCAACCATGACCCTCGTGCTCGGGTACTCTCCGTAGATCTTCCAGTACGCCTGCGCCGACTTTCGTGCCTTGGCGACGAGCACTCGGAAGTCGGGACCCATGCCCGAGTACACCATGCCGATGTTGGGGCAAATCAGCGCGACCTGGGGGGTGCGAGAGGATCAGCGGGCGGCTAATCAATCGACGAACGTTGCACGCGCACCTTCTCGAGCATCGAGTCATCGACAAGCGGAGAAGGCGCCTTCTTCGAGGTTGCAAGAACGATGCCGTTTGTCGCTACGGGAAACGAGCGAACCGTCAGCCCCGGCACGTTCATTTTGCCAAATCTTCTGCCTTCAGTTTCCCGTCTCCGCGTTCAGCAAGCCCTCCAAGGAGCTGCCGCCGCCATCAGACCCAGGCCGCGCCATCCTCGTGACATCCAGACAACCCAGACTCACCCTTGATGCCCAGACTCGTCGTTCCCTGCCCAACAGCTGCCAGCGCGTGCTCAATCTGTACAAGTTTGCCGGACGGCGAGAAGGTCGTGAGGGAGAAGCTGTCGGGCGAGGAGAGATGTGAGTGAGCGGTCGTCATCGGTCGAGTGAGGCAGAGCGAGTGCACCTGTAGCGTCCACCGGTCTCAGGTCCGCTCATCTTGGCTGATCCACGAGGTTAGCGGAGCGATTGAGGGTGTTGGAAGTCGAGGAAGGGGAGCGAGGCGGTGGAGCGATGAAGGGGTCGCGGGCGGTCTGGAAAGCTGTGGGAGTATGAGCTTGTACTGAACACTGCTAGCGTGTCAAGCTGGTCAAAGAGCCGCGCAGCGGGGTGTGGTGCAGGGCAACCGTCGCGTCGTCACCTCTTCGACAAGAACGAGTTCACCGCTACCAGCAGAATGGCTCGTGAGGCCGTGGAGCATAATAAGCAGACTTCTCCCGAGCTTGCAAAGCTATCTAGAAGCGCGCGAAGTGCCGTTTGCTTGTGCAGTCTCTCAGTCCTGTCTCGAGTGAGGCGGTCTCGACAGCACTGACAGCGAATGCAAGCTGTATGACACGTTCACAGCTCCGTCTAGTCGTCCTTGTACGGCTTGTACTCGGGCGGTTCTTCCTCCTCCTTCTTAGCCTGGTGCTGCCGCGTAATGTCGAATCCGTCCTCGCCCTCGCTCTGCCCATCCGTGCTGCTGCTGCTCCTCCGCCCGGCCCTCCGCTCGAAGCTCGACTTGCTGTTCCTGCCATGTCCGAGCGGCGTCGCCTCATCGTCCTCCTCGCCTTCCTCGTCGCTCCCGACGTCGAAGACAACGTGCTCCCGCCGTCCGTCGCCCGACACCCGCGTCAAAGGGTACGTCTCGCCCTTGAGCTCGCCGGCGTCTTCCCTGTCCTCCTCCGGCAACATTGCATCGACGTCGTATATGTCCGCCTCATTTTCGCTCACCGGCAACTCGTCGCTCAGTGCGAGTCGACGGTTCGTCCCGCTCGGTCGCCAGAGGAAGGCGATGGCGAGGAAGACGGCAGCGTAAAGGATCGAGAGCCAGCCGTCGATCAGCAGCCAGCGCCACTTCCACGTTTTGGCTGGGAAGCCTGGGTCGAGGCGGGAAGAGAAGGTGATGCTCGAGGCGATGTAGAACAGGGCGATCGAGATGCACGCGCCGAGGAGAATGGAGTAGAGTCGGCGGAACACTGCGGGCGGTGAAACGAGGTCAGTTCGAGAAGCTCGTATGCACAGTCAGTCGAACACACTCTTTCGCTTGTAAGTTTGTCGCCTTGCGCCAAGATCCGAGATGGTCGAGTTGAGGGAGTACATGATCCAGAGAAGGAAGCACGTGAGGGAGATGGAGAGGGGAATGACGAAGAAGAGGACGAAGAAACCGGCGGCTTCGAGGGGGATTGTGACGGTTCCGACCGAGTAGCTGCGATGTGACTGGTCAGCCCTGCGCCTCAGCCCTGTGCCGTCACATCGCAGAGGAAAACTCACAAGAGGCCGAAGATGAAGTGGAAGAGGGCGAGAAGGCGGATGCGAGCGAGGACTCCGCCGAGCGAAGGGCGGACGATCGACAGCCCCATGCTCGCAAGGCAAAGCAGGTACAGACTGACGCTGTTCCTCGCCGCGTTGAGCGCCGCAATGGTGAAGAGATAGGCTCCGGCGACGCCCGGATGACCCCAGTTGTTCAGGAAGCGATAGTACAGCCAGACGAACATCTGCTCGACGACGAGGAAGGCGACGGTTGCGGTGATGTACTTTTGAATCGGGAGGAGGTCCCGGCGGTTTGTCCAGCTGAAAACCGCCCAGAAGGCGCCGAAGCCGAGGTAGACGAGGAAAAGGACTCGGTAGAACTGCGGCAGAGAGCGTTTCAGACACGATCATGCTTGGCAAGTGTGAGTGGGTACTTACGGCGATCTTGGGATACTCGCTCGCTGGCAGATGCCCTTTGAAAACGTTCTCGAAGTCGACGACGCTCATGAACGTCGAGTTGTTCTTGGCGCCTTCGAGCGCAACAGGGACGATCCCAACGCAGTAGTATCCGGTATTCGACACATCGTAGCGGTAGGGTCCTCGCCCCGAGTTCGGCGTGGTGGTGCCACTGGCGTAGGAGTCGAAGCGGACTGAGGAGGTGAAGATGGAGGATTCGGCGGGTGTCGCGGCGGAGGAGATGAATTGTCCGAGCTGTTCGGTCGTACAGAACCCTTTCTGTTGTGCGTCGACTGTGCAGATGTATATGCGCTGCGAATGAGGAGTTACTTCGTCAGTTGCAGGACTCAAGGCAGTCGAGACAACGCACATCTTCGGCCCAGTCGTTATCGCCCTGCTGTCCGTTCGCCCCGACGCCCAAATACTTCGCATCTTGCCACTCGTACACCACGAGCGCCGCCTGTCCTCGGGATGAAGGCGAAAACAGGACTGCAGGAGGGAAGCGAACGTCTGTTAGACTTTCTGCGCGACTCCCACTCCACCGGAGAGCTGTACGCACCTTCAATGAACGGATCCTGCGCCCCCTTGCCCCACATTCCGCTGCACACCTGCCGAACCTGGTGGACGAGCGAGAATGAGCACCCGCGATACGAGCGCGAAGTGGGGAGCGGGAAGATGCGAGCGCACCTCATCCTGATCCGTCACGAGCACCTGGTAGCCCGCTATGCATCTCGCTAACAATCCCAGTAACAAGAGCGCCGACCGCATTGCGCTGCGGAGTAGACTTCGGGAGGAACAGACGGCGGGGACTCAGCTACAAGCTATAAGGGAGCTTGTCACGAGGGAAGAGTCTTCGGCAGAGTCGTGCTGCAGCGATTTGAAAAGCTTCACTGACAGCTGAGCGGAGGTTGTAGCGGGAGCAGCGAGAGGAAGCGCAGAGGCGAACTGCGACGGAGCGGGACCAAGATGATGGACAAGTCCGGTCTGATTGCTCGCTTGAATGCATGAAGAAGAGTAGATCGGCGACAACAAAGGTCTACAGGAATCGAGAAACCAGTTCAAGCGGACAAGGGAGGCGGAGGCGAGAAGCGCGAGTGGTATTGTCCTTTCTACGCCGCCGAGACCTCACCCTTCTCCCAGGCCTCGAAGAAGTTGCGCCGCTGGACGACGGGGACGCCGCGGCAGGAAGTAAGGTTGAGGACGAATAGGTGTCGGCAGGACGAGAGGACTGTCGCGAGGAACTTGGCTGTCGCGACGCAGAACTGTCAGCAGTGCCTCGCCATCACAGGAGGACCTGGCGATGTACTCGATATCCTCGTCTCCGCAACATGTAGCGCTCGGAGTTCTCGGCAAGCGCTGATTGCACCTGCTGAACCGTCGGTGATGCGGGACGAGTCGAGGACGAGGGTCTGCAGGCGAGGCGGCTCATAAGGCTGAGGAGCTGCACACCCGTCGGCATGGTCGCGATCGATAGGCGGAAGAAGCCCTTCGAGGTGGTAGTCTTCGACGGGAAGCGTGAGATCGAGATACTGTGCGTGGAGGAAGGTCAGCGAGGCGCAGAAGCGCGCAAGATGCAGGACGTACAGTACAACGCCTGCCGATCACCTCGATGAATCGGGAGAGAGGCTGCTCAAGCTTGCCAAGCGACCAATTCTGGAAGAGTGACACCGTATCGAGCCCGTCGAGCTTCTCGAGGTACGGCATGAGCTTGGCGAGGACTGCGTCGGTCAATCCGGGGACTTTTAGCGAAAGCGCGGGCATGGCGCCGAGCTTGAGGATGCGGAAGCGCAGCCGCTCGTCATTCGGTCGCTCCGAGAGAGGCCGGAAGAAGCCTTCGAGGGTTGCGACGGTCAAAGGGAGTCCGGAAGCGACGAGTTTGACGAGTCGCCATTCTGGCAACGTATGCAGGGCCGAAGAAACGAAGTCGAGCGTTTTGAGCGGGGTGTAGGAGATGTCGAGCCGTTCGAGAGAAGCGGCGCAGAGGGACAAGAGCCTACCGAGCGAGGCATCAGTGACCTCGGTGGAGCGGACTTTGAGCGTCCGGAGGCGGGAGAGGGGGACGTGTCGCCAGCCGAGAGCAGCGTCTGCAGGCGAAAACGTCAGCAAATACGGCGACGGCTTGTGACCTTCTTTGACCGCACCTGTCGCAACCGAAACGAGCTTCGCGACGCTTTTCTCGTTCTGCTCATCGAGACCTTGTCAGTCTGTAAAATTGCGGAATAGCGCGGCAACGCACAAGTCCAGCCACATTCGCCAGCTTCAGGACCTCGAGATTCCGACACCGCGCGAGGAGCGAAGTCAAGCCTTTGATCGTAACGGCGGTCAAGCTGAGATTGACGACCTTGAGCCTGTCCTCCGTCGCCTTCGAGA
The DNA here is from genome assembly GCA_009806315.1 of Rhodotorula sp. ZM1. NCBI lineage: Eukaryota > Fungi > Basidiomycota > Microbotryomycetes > Sporidiobolales > Sporidiobolaceae > Rhodotorula > Rhodotorula sp. ZM1. The sequence goes on along the minus strand of QYSD01000008.1, from coordinate 36,457 downwards.
GCGCAACCATCGAAGCGTCGCCGACTTTCGTACAGCCCTTCAGGTTGATTCGCTCAAGCGTTGGCAACTGAGCGAGCACTTTGGCGAGAGGCGCATCCCGTAACGCTATGTGGCCGCTCAAGTCGAGGTCGGTGAGGGAGGTGCACTGCGGGAGTCGGGAGATAAGGACGGTAGGAGCTGAGAGACTTGCGAGCGAGACTCGGGTCGTCGTCGGATGAAAGAAGAGGGTTGCGAGCGAGAGGACGGCGACGCCTGGATCTGACGGGCCGTCGAAGCTCGAGTCGGATGCGTGGTCGAGGACGAGTCGGAGGAGTCGGTTCGCGACGTCGACAGGGAGGGTTTGGATGAAATGCCGGAGCTGTCTGTTCTCCTCCGCGAGCGCAGGATCGCGATCCGGGTGCCATCCCACGTTCAGCGTCGCCACCGCTCTGTCCTCCCCGGCATCTTTCGACGGCAGCCGCACAGTCTGATACAATCCCTTCGCCGCGACCTGCAGGCTCGTCTCCCTCAGCGAACGCACACCCTGTCTCTCCGGCCTCGTCGCAAGGTACGACGCTCCTCCTCCAGCCCGCTCAGCGAGAGCTTGCGCCTGCACAAGGCGAGGCGAGTTGTCGGCATCCGAGGGGGCGCCGATGTCAAGTGCGCGGCGGTACCGCTTTGAAGGACGAGAAGGCCGTTTGCCACTTGTTGTGGTCTCGATGGACCGCTTGAGCGGCATTTCGAGGGGGCTCTGGCAGTTCGAGCAGTGAGCTGACTGACGGATGACGAAGACTGATGAGGACAAGCGGTCGGTAGCACACGCTCGCCAGCGGACTTTGAATTGGCAGAATGCTTTTGGACAATAATCGGTATGCGACGTTAGGTAGAACCTGGCGATGCGAGGGGGGGGATATGTGAGAGCGTGCACTAGAAGGCAGACTACCGCTGGAAAGAGATGCTGTGGCCACCGCCAGGCTGCTCCACGAACTTGAAGTTGTCTGTCGACAAGCCGAACTTGCCTGCGGACGTTGGGCAAGGTTCAACAGGAGCTTGGTCGAGAAGTCGGAACTTCAGCGGAAGGAAATGCACCCAAAAGCGTGTTCCCCAGGTCCTTCAGCTTGCCAATGGCCTCGTCTTTTTCCTTCTCCTGTTGCGCTCTGACCTTGTCGGGTAGACGATGCTGAGCCGCCCTGATCTGGTCAGCAAGGAGGGGAGAAATGTCGGGAAGCGTCGCAAGCTTGTCGTAGTCTGCATCGGTGGAAGCGGGGCGACGAGACTGTCAGCGTTGTGAGCAGGGGGAGGAAGCCAGCTGCCAGTTAGTAAGATTGGACGAGAAGCGCACCGGTGAGAGAGGCCTCGAGACTGGACCAGCTGCCGATCGCCTCGTTTGCTAGCGCCCGACGATGCAGCGCCTTCGCATACTCAGGCTTCTCCTCGAGGGCTGTCAAACGGCGAAAGTGAGCAAGGGTAGCTAAGAGCACGATCCGAAACGCGAGCGGGCGCACCAGAGTCGCAGGCCGTGACAGCATCTTCGTAGCGCACCTGTTCGCCATGAGAAGGTTCATCAAGCGATTCGGAAAGATTAAAGTGAGAGCGGAACGCACAAGTTTCAGCAGACAAGCGGCTACGTTTGCAGACAGCATCGCCCTCAACTCCCTTATCTCCTGCTCCGCGGCAGGTCCGGCAAGGTCCTCCTCCTTCTGCCCCACCTGCTCATCGTCTGTAACAGCCTTCTCCTTGCCCTTCAGGCTCCGTGAAGCAGGCTTCGGCGGCGCAGGTGGCAGTTCCGCCAAGCCCTCTCGGTACGTTTCGAGCGCCATCTGCCATCGACCCTGGCCAAAATCGGTATTGCCCTTGGCCTTTAGGGATGTCGCCCGTTCAATCAGATCTCGTATCTGCGCAATTGCAGCCAACGAAGGACGAAGGTCAGTCGGAAAGGTCCAGATTTTGAGAGGTTCGTCTGGGCTGCTCGCCTCCCGAGACTTCCGGTCATCGACTGTCCGCAAGCACCGTCGCAAGACCGCTTTATCCGATTAGCCGGAGCAATCAGAGAGGACCACGCGCGAGAAAAGCGGTGAAAACCCGACTCACTCTCCAGGACACGCTCTGGGGCTCGCCCTCCTGTGCCGCTCCACCAGTCTGCGCGAGCCCGCGAGAGACCGCTTCGCCTTTGTCCAGCTCCTCGAATCTGCTTCCAGTTATCGACATGGCGTCGGTTGTAAGAGCAAGTTGTCGGTGAACTGATGAGGCTCGAGGCCGCTGCGCGGATGGTATGGTTGGCGCTAGACGTAATGACAGCCGCTAGTAAAGCAGCGCTGGAGTCTGCACAGCCAGCTCAGCACAGCATCGGCAAGTGGTCGACCCTTCAGCCATCCTCAACACAACTTAGCCTGACCATTCGCAACCACCGACTACCGCTGGCTCACGGCTGAAGGGCTGGGGCGATCTGATCGCCGCTCGCGGATTAACAGAAGCCAGGCAGAAGGGCACTCGCTGGCCCCCGCCGCGCACGAGGGTCGCTGCGGAGCGTTTCCTCCTCGGTGTCCCAGTGCTCGCTTCTCCCGCGGCACACCATAGTTCGGCACTATTCCGCTTCTTGCGACCATGCAGGCCTCGCCGCGAAAGGGCACCGGCTCTGCAGAGCCGGACGGATCTGCCTTTGTCGAGTGCCGCTGCCACGTCCCGTTTTCGCTTTCCGCATCCGGAGGCGTCGCTCTGTCCATCAGTCCGCTCTTGGGACTGCTCTTGAAGGCAGCCCTTCCCTGGCAAGAGTCAATTTACGATCGAGACGCGCAATCAGCATGATTCGCAGGTCGTCAACCCGTGTTCGGCGCGAAGAGGGCCTTCCGTCAGGGTCGACGCAGCAGTTCCGCGAGCATCGCCCTGCAGATTCGGCGGGCGAATTGTGTCAGTGTGCCTGCGTCTCTCCTTGCGTCCATCCTGCTCGCCCTCTCTCTTCCTTCTACTCCCCACCCCTCGACCAGAGCAGCGCTCGCGAGTCCTCCGTCTTTTCCTTCTTCGCATACATACGACTGCTGGCAGTCGTCCTTCAAGCATCCTCTTCGCCTCGATCCCATCGCACTAGCCTCTTCGCTCCTCCAACCTTTTCGCCCCTCTTCCTTTCGACATGCCTTCCCTCGCCTCCGTCGTATCCGTCGCGGTCCTCGCTCTCTCGCCCTTCGCGGCAGCTCTCCCTCGTCCCTCGCCGGTCCAGGAGTACAAGCGCGCGGCCTCGACCCCGGCCGCCCAGCTTCCTCCGCCCGCATACCTCGAGGACAAGGCGATCGCCAACATGATCAGCCAGATGGCTGCCGCAGCCAAGGCTTCCGCCGCTGTCAAGGCTCGTCGTTCTCTTGACGATGTCGTCGACGTCGACTTCCAGAAACGCGACGACATGGGCGGCGATACCCTCGCCCGTCGTCAGGCGACCCTGACCTGCCTCGACTCGACCGCCAACGACACAGTTATCTCGTCCCTGTTCTACTACGGCGGTGCTGGCACCGTCGTCGAGCTCTGCCCTGGCGCCAACATCCAGCTGCAGAACGCCATCTTCTTCTCGGCTGCCAACCAGGTCTTGACCACCCAAGGTGCGTCCACGCGTCTCCCTCGCGCTCATCGGCGACGCTAACGACATCTTCACTCACAGGTAACCCCACCGACAACACCCGCGCGACCGTCACCGTCGCTGGACAGAATCAGTCGTGCGCCATCTGGTCTCAGTGCGCCGACTGCGACAACGTCTCGGTTCAGAACATCCAGGTCTACGGCGCGCGCGACACGATGGGCTACAACTCGGGTATCGCGCTGCTCGAGATGGGCGGCTCCAACTCTGGTCAGACCATCCAGAACTGCCACATCTGGGAGCCTCGCGGCTGGTCGGCGCTCCATGGCATTGGTACGTGTCGCTTCGTCCGTCTCATTCGTCGCAGTCGCTAACCGGCTCTCATCGTGCAGAGGGTGACAACCTGTCGTGCCGCGGAATGAAGATCGTCAATAACCAGGTTGGCCCCTCGGGCAACCCGCCCAACAACGGCGCTCAGTTCAAGCGCGACACCGTCATCCCGCCCGGTCAGTGGGCGGACGGCATCTCGCTCGCTTGCGCCGGCTCGACCGTCTCGGGCAACGTGATCACCGATGCTACCGACGGCAGTGAGTTTAACCGCGACAATTTCTGCGATGTGTCGTCCATCTCTGACCCTCCTCCTCGCCAGACATCGTCGTCTTTGGTGCTCCCGGCTCGACAATCTCGGGCAACACGATCAACATCGTCAGCCGCCAGGCCCTTGGCGGTATCAACGCCGTCGACTGGGCTCCCTGGTCGGGCTCGTTCGATGGTACCGTCGTCGAGAACAACGTCATCAACACCCAGGGCGCCATGCTCAAGACTGGTATCGCCCTCGGCTCGATGACCTGGGGTTCGGACAACCGCACGGCTGCGCGCACCTCGCTCGGCACGTTCCGCAACAACGTCCTCAAGTCGTCGGGCACCGGTTACTTTGGCTACGCGATCTCGGTTGCCGGCCATAACAACGCTACGGTGTACGGCAACGACGCCTCGGCCGCGCAGTTCGGCGGCTCCGTCTCCGGCTGGTGCATCCCCTCGGTCCCGCCTCCCTCTCCTCGCGCTTTCGTCTACGACCACGAGACGACGCCCGGCTCGATGCTCCAAAACAATTTCCAGGACTTCCAGCTCGTCTTTGACATCTGCAACGACCCCGATGCGATTCTCGGCACCGGCATCGGCGCGCAGCCTGCAACCGGCATGATCCTTTCGGGCGTAGGCGCCGTCGACTCAACGCTCAACGCGACGGCTTCGGCCAACGTCTCGTCTTCAGCCGTCTCGTCGACCGCCTCGTCGACCGTCCTCTCGACGACCTCGTCTACGACGACGTGAGTCGCATTTGGTTGTCATCCCGTCGGGGATACGGCGAGCTGACTCTCTTCCCGCTTTTCAGGACCACTCAAGCCCCGACCACGACGAGCAAGGCTACCACCTTGTCTACGAGGACCACTACGACCACGAAGTCCACGACGACGTGAGCCTTTCGTCCCGCTTCAGAGCCGAAGCCGGCGCTCACGTCCATCCTTTCGCAGTACCACGACCAGGCAGGCTCGTGTCATCTTCAAGGACCGCTACCCACATGCTGCCGCTGCCAAGACTACGACCACCACGTCGAAGGCTGCGCAGGCCACCAAGTTGACTGTGCATCCATCCTTGCCACCGGTTCCGGTACTACTCGTGCTGACGGCTTCCTCTGACTCACGCAGTGGTTCCTCGCGCCCAACTGGCACAAGCGCTCGATCATCCAGGATGGCGATGCCATCCTCGCTGAGCGCGACGGATCCGCCCAGGTCGGCGCGAGCAAAGCGACACCTCGACCGAACCTCATCAACCCATTCGCCGTCCTCGAGCAACACGCTCGGCTTCGATAGTTGCTCGGTTCTCCCTAGAAAAGGAGCTCGAGTTCACTTTGAGCAGCGTCGAGGCCGGGCAATCGAAGGCGTCGACGAGGCAAGCATAGCGCAGCGTTCTTAACTTGGTCTGGTCTTTCCCTCTTCTCTCCTTTGCATATCAATCTGTATCCCTCTCTCTCCTTCCTCGCATGTAGCACCTCACAGCCGACCCTTGTCGCTCGTTGTAGCTCAACCCCTTCTCTGCTTCCGAGTAGCTCTGGCTCTTAATCTCAGCCACGCGCTATCTCTGTAGCATACTTTATTTTCGCTTACTTCGCAGCGATTCATGAGAGTCGTTGAGAAGGACAATTTTGCGTCGAGCCAAGCAAGGTCGTCATGTGCTGGCAGAGCGGGCAAGCATTGTTGCGGCTCGCACTGTATTACTGTCATGCTCTTCCAAGATTGCGTCGGAAGTGTTCGAGGGCGAAGACGAGGATATTGCAGATGGACAGGGTATGAGGACGCGAGGGTATCGGATCGTGAAAAAGAGATGCGAGAGCGGAACGCTCGTCGCCTCAACCCCAAGCTTGTGTCGAGCTGTAATTGACGATGAGATGATTCTCTGTACCAAAGCACTGCGCGCGACAGAAGATGAGCTGGTGCGGGTGCAGGCGAAGCGGGAGAGGATGTCCACCTTGTAAAGATCGGCTACTGTGTCGTCTGGTGCGGGCGCGAAGGAAGAGTTTATATAAAGAAACTGTTTGTATTGATGTCAACGCAACCGCAAGCCAGAGTAACGCAAGAAAGGGTTTACGAGGGGATCACTCGGTTTCCAAGCCAATTCCTTCCGCAAGAAAGCAATGACCGCCCTGAACTGATTGCTCGCCGTGATCTTGTAAAAGTTCTGCTTCATGATCGGCGCATTACCGGTCGCCTTGAACCTCACAACGACTAGATGACAGCGAAGTGAAAGGGGGTTGGGGGGGGGGGGGGGAGCGGGTTCTGAGCGCAATTCGACGGGGAGGGACCGCACCTTTCGTTGCATCCTTTGCCTTAGATGCCTCGACTGCCTCGCGAGGCGTCAGCTCCGCCCCCCGCTGCGTAGCGGCAGCACTGCTCGTCCCGGAGTGTACGGCCGACGGGCGCGAGCTACCAGCTTGAGTGGCGAGGGTGGACATCCGTCCGCGAGAGCACGGTCGCAAAGCAGATGTCGCACGTCTGCGGGCCTCAAGAAGCCGGACAAGGGACTTGTGGGTGCCGAAGTCGGGAAACAGATGAGAACGGCGGGGAGGTTGGAGTCGACCGTTACCTCGCTCTCGCCTGAGAGGCGCCTGTCCGTGGCTGACTGAACGCTTAAGATTCTGTTCCTGGGTCACCTTGACTGTAACCGCCGTTCGAGGTCTCGCCTTTGTCGTGTCCCCCGCACCCGCACACGACGACGTTCGACGAGCAGGACGCTGGAAGGTTCGGGCGCAAGGGCGAGTGGAGTTTTCTCATAGCTCTGACTCTCGCAATGCGGGCACGTATACTCTGACTGGCGCGACAGTCTCGCTGACCTCCTTCGCCCCGCTTCTCATGCGAATAGGACACCATGCCGCGCTTGCCGGAGCAGCAGGTTACCGAGGCTGCGGCAGAGTATTCGGATGTCTCTGAGTCGGACGACTATGACGAGGAGGAAGAGCAGGCTTCGGCGCTGAGCAACTCGGGCTATGGGCAAGGATACGGCGAGTGGGATGAGGCGGTCGACATCGATTCGGTGCATACTCGTTGCCAGCGAAGTCCATACCTACGAGCTGACGATGGTCCCCGTCCGCAGAACATGCGACACGGGTTTGCCGAGGCGTACTCGTCGGAAGAGTACCTCCAGGTTTGCCTCGCTCTCACCGTTTACTCGTTCGTCCGGCTCACAGACGGTCTTTGCAGGCCCTCGAGAAGAATTACTTCCTTTACTGGACCGACACCCGACACGAGCGAGTCGGCCTGCCCAAACCTCCCTCTTCCGACCCTGCCGACCAGAAGATCGACTGGCGGAATCGCGACCGCATCCGCACGGCTTCAGCCGTCCTCGTCGTCTGTCTACGCATCGGCTACGACCCTCCCGATATCATCAAGACAGACCCATGCGCCAAGTTGGAATGCTGGGTGGACCCTTTCGCCATCGCCAAGGACAAGGCGATGGAGCGGATCGGTAAGAACCTCCAGCAGCAGTTCGAGAACCTCGCGGCAACGCCGAAGACTCGCTACAAGCAGTACCTCGATCCGCCTATCGAGGATGCCAAGAAGTTCTGCACAGGCGCCCGGAAGACGGCAAAGAACGAGCGAACACTGTTCTACTACAACGGCCACGGCGTGCCTAAACCGACGCCGTCCGGCGAGATCTGGATGTTCAATCGGCAGTACACGCAGTACATCCCGGTTTCGCTAGCCGAGATCATCGGGTGGATTGGAAGTCCGGCGATTTATGTCTGGGACTGCTCGGCGGCGGGCAACATCGTCTCGAAGGTGCAGGAGTTCAGTAAAAAGCGGGATGCGGACCTGGCGCGAGAAGCGGCAGCAGCAGCCGCGCAGGGGCTCGGTCCCGACGGCCAGCCCGTCAACGCCGGTCCGCAGATCCCAAATGCTCCCTTCCGCGACACGATCCAGCTCGCAGCATGTCTCTCGCACGAAACCCTTCCGATGAACCCCGACCTCCCTGCCGACCTCTTCACTTGCTGCCTCACCTCGCCCATCGAGATTGCCCTTCGCTTCTTCCTCCTCCGAAATCCGCTTAAAACCAACCTCGACCTCGACATGCTCCTCAAGATCCCCGGCAAGCTCAACGACCGACGAACACCGCTGGGAGAGCTCATGTGGATCTTTACCGCCGTCACCGACACGATCGCGTGGAATACCCTGCCCCGCGACCTTTTCCAGAAACTCTTCCGGCACGACCTCGTAGTTGCCGCCCTCTTCCGGGGCTTTCTCCTCGCTGAGCGTATCATGCGCTTCTACGAGTGCACGCCGATCTCCGTCCCCTCCCTGCCGCAGACGCACAACCATCCGCTCTGGGACAGCTGGGACCTTGCCGTCGACATGTGCCTCGCCCAGCTTCCGACTCTCCTTGAGCACGAGCAGCGATGGCTCGATTCGCTCCCGCCTCAGCCGCCAACCTTGCCCGAGCAGCCGCCACCCCAACTCCCGCCTCAACCGCCGTCCCCTTACACTCACTCCACCTTCTTCGCGGAGCAGCTCACCGCATTCGAGATCTGGCTCGAGCAAGGGACAGTGGCGAAGCTACGGCACCCCGAACAGCTCCCCGTTGTCCTTCAAGTCTTGCTCTCGCAGGCGCACCGGCTGAAGGCGCTCATCCTACTCTGCAAATTCCTCGACCTCGGTCCATGGGCGGTCAACGTCGCGCTCTCGATCGGCATCTTCGCCTACGTCCTCCGACTCCTGCAGGCACCAGCCATCGAGCTCAAGCCTGTCCTCATCTATATATGGGCGCGCATCCTCGCCGTCTACGAGGGGTGCAAGGAAGACCTCCTGAAGCAGGCGTACCCAGCGGCACGGTCCGTCGACCAGGCGCCGTTTACCTACTTCGTTTCGGTGCTCCACCCTTCCTCGACTCAACAGCTCCACCTCACGAACGTCTCGGAGCATCGCGCCATGTGCGCCTTCATCCTCGCCGTCTGCTGCCGCGACTTCAAGGTCGGCCAGGTCGCCTGCCTCCGCGTCAACGTTTTCGAGTCGTGCCTCGTCCACCTTCGCGACGAAGACCCTCTCTTGCGGCAATGGGCAATCCTCTGCATCGCGATGTTGTGGGACGACTTCGAGGAGGCCAAGGGGATGGGCGTCAAGTCGCGTGTGCATGAGGTCTTCTGCAACCTCTTGCACACAGATCCGGTGCCCGAGGTACGCGCCGCAGTCATGTACGCCCTCAGCACCCTCCTCGGCGCGACGGGATCGAGCAACCCGGCGAAGAAGTTCGGCCGCTCCATCGTTTGCAGCGGGCCTGCTTCGGGCTTGTCGGCCGGCGAGCAGACGGATGTCGAGCTCGGCGTGGCGATGGCGACATTGAAGTCCTCGTCCGACGGCTCGCCTCCCGTACGACGCGAACTGGTCGTCCTCCTCTCGTCGATCGTCAATGAGCATCAGGGCCAGTTCATCGTCGCTGCGTACCGAGCGATCGCCGACCGCGTCAACCGCGCCAGCTTCGGCGATGCCACGAGCAGCGGGATCGAGGAGCGGACAGCGTCCATAGCAGCGAGCCTCACGGCGGCGGCAGAGAGCAACGAGGGCCCATCAAATCCGGCGTTCCAGGCAACCATGTTTTCGTGCATGTACCAGACGCTCACGCAGCTCACCGCCGACCCGCAACTCGAGATCGCCGAACTCGCTCAGCAGGTCATGGACTACATCTTCGACATCCTGTTCTCCTCCCCTCTCGGCCCGCCTGCACGAGCACTCCTCAGCTCCGTTTCTCCGGACGTCTCGAAACCGCGCGTCCCGCCTCCACCAGCGCCGGGCTCGATCCAGCGCGAGCAGATCTACGCCAAAGACCCGCTGCCGAAGACGAATGGTCATGCGACGCCAACGGCGACGGGCCTCGGCGGTACAATCAAGCGGTCTGCTACCGCCTTGAAGAGTCTGGCGCACCTCGCTCTCGAAGGTGGCCCAACACCAGCTCACTCGGCCGCGCCAACTCCGCCTCCCGGTCACCCTCCCTCTTCCCTCCGCCTCTCCGGCAAGCCAAGCGCTCCCTCGACGCCCGCCAGCGGTGCCTCGAGCATTAGCTCGTCCGCTTCCACCGACTCGCTGCGCCACCTGCAAGCGAGAGTCGGCAAGCCTCCGATCAAGTCGCGGCCATCTTCCCAGCCCGACTCTTCGCAAGTCGACTCGATCGTCGCTCAGCTCATTGCTCAGGACGATGAGCGACTGAAGAAGCGAAGACAGGCGCCGAGCGTTGCGACGGCGGCCGAGGAGAGCCCTGACCAGGTCTTCCCGCTCAAGGGCACATTCTTCGACTTCGCGCTCGAATACTATAAAGAGCCTCAAATGCGTGCGACCGAGGCCGATGAGCCGGGAAGCGTTTTGCACAACGAGCGGGTGTGGCGGCGACAGCGGAACGAGGCGGTGATCATCAAAACTCAGCCAATGAAGGGGCCAGCCTGTGCGTGCTAGCCTATTCTCGAGTCCCCGTGCTGACGCTCCTCGCGCAGGCCGGACACGATGGGACGAGCAGATTGGCTACATCGCAGGCGACGCAGTTCCGACGCGCATCATGTTCCACCAGTTCGAGCCGCACCTGATCTCGTCCGACGACAAGGGCAACATCACGGTGTTCGACTGGGAGAAGAACTACCGCGTCAACTACTTTGCAAACGGCACGCCGCAGAACGTGCCGATCACGACCCTCCGGTTCGTCAACGAGGATGATGTTGCGCTGCTCCTGACCGCTTCCTGTGCGCCCAGTCCGCTCTCGTGCTCGCCTCTACTGCTGCTGACGATTGGGGGATGCACAGCCGACGGCGACGTCCGACTATTCCGCTCGTATGAGTCGCCCGACCAGGTCAAACTTATCTCGGCTTTCCAAGGGATTGCCGAAGAGCTGCCTCGGAGCTCGAGCGAGCAAGATGCTGGGCTCGTCGTAGAGTGGCAGCAAGGGCGAGGACAGCTACTGATGGGCGGAAGCGTTAAGTATATCCGAGTCTGGGACGCAACGAGGGAGACGGTTGTCCAGGTCCGTCCTGCTGACCCGCTTTTTTGCCGCCGCTTCTGACGCGCTCGCGTGCTGCAGGATTTGCCCACGCGAGCCAACTCGTGCCTCACCTCGATGACATGCGACCAGGTCGCTGGCAATATCGTCGTCGCTGGATTCGGCGATGGCGCATTGCGAGTCTACGACCGAAGGCTTCCGCCGCGTGACAACATGGTTCGGCGGTACACCGGCTTCCACACTGCCTGGGTGCAAAATGTGCACATGCAACGGGGCGGGAACCGCGAGTTGGCAACAGCAGAGTGCGTTTCGTCACCCTTTGCATGTTCACGTCCTAATCTCGATCCTACAGTCTCGGCGGCCAAGTTTGCTTGTGGGATATCCGTCTCACCGAGCCGATCGCGTCGCTGCAGGCGCACCAGGGCAACCTCACGCAGATGACGGTGCACGAGCATGCCCCGATCTTTGCGACGTGCGTCTTGCCCTTCGCGCTCAGGTCGCAGCCTTCGCTGACGCTTCCTCGTACAGCTCGTCCGCTTACAACGTCGTCAAGCTATGGAACATGGACGACTTGTCCGAACCGTTCAGCAAGTTCCGCAATACCTGTGAGTCCGCACCGGTCTTTGTACAACGCTGCGCTAACCCTCTGCCTCGCAGCCGGCGGCCTCACGTCCTCCAAGGGCTCTTCCATGACGTTCCTCGCCTTCCATCCGCACCACATGATGCTCGGCTGCGCTTCGAGCGACGGCCTGCGACCCGGATCGCCGACCGAGCACATCGGGCACATCAACCTCTTCCGCATGCAAGACTACACCAAGACGCTCAACTCGGTCTCGACGACGCTGTCATACTCGGCTTACTTCTAGCTTTTTCCTCACTCCCGCCTCGACCTGTTGCCCGTTCCCTCCTGGAAGTCATTGTAGAACCACACCTCGCCTCGCAGATGGCCTCTCTCGGCCGTCCTCTCTATACCTGCATAATCATCTCTCGCTGCGCTCACTCTCGTATAAGCGTCCCGAGGGAATTGTCCTGTCTATTCCACCTCGATCATGCTGCCGGTCGCTCCTCCGCCTTCGCCGCGTCCAACTTTCTGGGCTGGGGCGCCTTCCAGTCCGCATTCCACATCTTGCCCGCCGGCAAGTCGGTCGGGACTTTCCATTCCCTCGGCACGAGCCCGTTCAACCTCGCGTTCGTCGCATCCGCCTGCTCCAACGTCGTGAACGCCTTGCCACACGCCTTCCTGAAAAGCTCCTTGTCCGTCTGCTCGAGGAGGTCCATAGCGGCGCGCATCGAGGCGTACTTGCGGTGTATCTCGGCCTGGTGAGTTTCTCGCTTGTGCCGGAGGTGCAATTGCCAGGCGCGCTCAATCGTCTCATGTGCTTCGGGCGAAGGAATGACCTTGAGCAACGCCTCCAACCGTTCTTCCTCTGACGGATCCGACTCGAACAGCGCCTGTACAGCGCGGGAACAGCGAATTGACGAGACAGGCGATGAAGGGGAGATGAAGTCGAAGTCAGCTCGTCCTCCCCTCCTGGCGGTTCGTTCGCTGGCTAAAGAGACTGCACTCGCAACGCACCGACTTGATCAGCTGCGTTCGCGGGTCTCCCGCCATCGCGTCGATGGGTTGTCCCGGCTTGGCCTTTTTGGCGCTCGTCGACGTCTGGGCGGCGTACGAGCGGGCTGCGCGCGGCAATGCCGGTGTCCGCTGAAGCGTGCTGAGCAGTGCAGAGCTGGATGAGCGCAGCATGGCGGTCGTGCGTGGTGGGCGAGAGCCGACTATGCTTTGAGCGGATCCGACCACGACTTGTCGCGCTGTCCGCGGACTTGCGGTCGTTGACAAGGCGGTGATCCTCAAGAGAAAGTGCTGACGCTGGCTGTTCAAATCGGATTGTCTCCGAAGCTGTTGCCGCGGTTCTCCTCCTCCTCCTTGAGGGACCTCAACTCGCGCGGTGCTCTCCTCGACTCGCTCGGACCGTGCTTCAGACTTCGAGCTTACGTCCAGAGCCAACAAGCGCAACGGTCTGGTCCTCCTCGCCGAACCCGCTGGCCCTAGAACTGATGTCCCTCGAGGACTCCTTTTCGACCTGGCCATGAGACACGTCCTGCCTCTCTCTCGCTCCTAAACTTCGCTCTCGCGGCATCAACGTGCTCAAAGAGACCCACACGCCCGCCTGCACTCACGCCGAACGCTCTTGAGGCTGACCCAACTTTCACATCCCTCTCTCCTCACCGCCTCGGACCTTTCGCCTCGCACCTGCATCTTCAACATGGCCCGCGCGACCGGTGGCAAGAAGAGTGCGTCTATACGTGCCTCTCTACGACTCGCTGCACACGCCCGCCGCGCCTCCGCACGCCGCAAGCTGACGTCTTCCCCTCCTATCCGCTCGTTCACAGAGTCCTCTCCCAGCTCGACTAAGTCAAAGAGCTCGTCGTCCGCCTCGTTGAACGGCAAGAAGTCGGTTACTGGCAAGCCGAGCGGGAAGGAGACGTACCAGCAGGTGAGCGTCGCACGAGCTCTCGTTGTCACGAGTCGTCCGGCGGACGCTAACGGCGAATATTGCTTGCGGTGCGCCTTCACAGTTCAACTCTGTGTGCTGCGTAGTGCTTCGTGCAAAGGATCCGCCGATGAGGCCGCTGACTCGCTTGCATACTCCCTTCGCCTGTCCTGCTGTCCCTGTGCCTCTGTTTCCTCCACCACACACCTCCCTCGTTCGGCCCGCTCGTCACGTCCTTCCCTCGCACAGCGCGTCACCGCCGAGCTCAAGGAGGAATACCCAGACTGGACAGGGACTCAACGCCGCGAAGAAGTGCTCGCGCGCTGGGCAGCTTACGTGCGTCCCCCTTCTCTACTCTCACTCGGCGTTGGGCTTTCTCGAGTTCATTGCTGATGTTTGGTTCGCGTGGTGGACGTGCAGAAAGAAGAGTGACGAGGGTCAAAGGATGGTCGAGCGGTTCGACACGACACATCTTGCTTGCCTCCGCTCGCATACGCCTCTCAACTCTCGGTGGGTGCGTCACGTGAGCCAGAAGCTTCCCTCCATGTGCTCGCTGACCGTGTTGTGTCCGCAGTGGATGGTCCCTAGCCGCTTCCATACCTCCTCTCTCCGTTGTACCTCATACCCTCCTTCCTGCCACCGACTCTCGCGCATGTAACTCGCTTCTTTGCCCGGACCGGCATCTCGTGAGTGTTACGCAAGCGTTCCACTGCTTGCGTGGTCCCCGCTCGACGCGCGAGGAGGCACTGCGAGGTTGCATTCACAAGCGACAGATTGGGGTATTGTAAGCGAGGCTACGGTTACAAGCATGGACATGCACGAAGACACCACCAAAAACTTGTTGCTGGTCAAGCGACTCAGTCCGACCCCGACTCGTCCGAAGTCGCCTTCCTCGCGCCCTTCTTCCCCTGCGCCGACTTCTTCGACGAAGCGGTCTCCTGATTGGCAGGTACATGTTCTTTCTGCGCACGTCAGTAACGCGAGTCAGCTCAAGAAGGGGGGCGAGGGGAAGTGAGAATAAGAGGAGGACGTACGCGCCAGGCCCTTTGGATCACGCGACGGCGGTAGGCGCCCGTTGAGCCGGGGTGACTCTGTTTGAGCTTCTCATTCTGCTCCTGATACCAGCAACACGGAGCGAGAAAAGGCATCAACGATTTCCGAGAAAGAGAGAGACAGAGAGAAAGGTAGCGACGCACCGCGTAGTACTTGCGCCAATCGGGGTCGTTGCTGGTCACGCGCGAGGATAAGCAAGGTCAGCGCCTCGCATCGACCTCGTACCGCGACACAGCGAGTGACGAACGCAGCGGGAAGCTTGACGGCGACTGCGCGAGGTGGGAGAGGAGAGCGAGGGTCAACTTGTGCACGCCTTGAGAGTGTACACGAGACGCACCGTTCTTGCCCATGATGTGCGAGTGGTGCAAGTCTGTGCGAGACGCGGTTGGGTGGTGGTCAGCGCTGACGGGCCTATGAGGCGAGCGAGAGGCGCGGGAACAGCGGGACAAGCGCGAGCGTGCTGCAAAAGGTGAATGATGCGTTGCGAGCTACTCACCGGGTGCGTGCGCGGGAGTCGAGTGTAAGCGAGTGATGGGAAGGAGAGAGAGAGAGGTTGTCAATGCGCGAGAGGAGGTCGACCTCGAGATGTCAAAACAGCTGGGAGGCGTCCGAGCGTTGACGTTCGTCTCGATGAGCGTGCTGGGCATGATAAACCGCACGAGAGCGCCCCAACAAGCATGGAGGAGGCGCAGCGGGTCCTGCGATAGTTGACCTTCCCAGTCGAAGACCGGAGTCGAGGAGAGAGTTGGCAGGACGCGGTGAGGCAAGCCAGCCCGCCGTGCGTACATTACTTAGTGAGCTGTCAGCGAGACATTCGAGTGCAGCCGATGGAGCGGAAGTAGCGCAACGAGCCTCGAAAGTCGCGCTCGTTCGCCTCGTCTCCGGTGGTCCTCAGACCTCGTTTATACTGCATTGCCTCCCCGTCCCACCTAGCACCACTTGCTCCACCCGCCATCGCACTTGAGCGTCGTGCCGCTGCAATAGCTGCCCATCTCGCTCGAGAGGTACAAGATGGCGTTGGCGACTTCCTCCGGCTGACCCGCTCGCTTGATATTGCCCTTCGTTGTGTGGCCTTCGCTTGGGAAGCCGGCGAGCATGGGGGTGTCGATGGCTGCCGGAAAGAAGGGTTAGCGAGTGACGGATTGATTGAGGGAAGAGAGACGCACGACCGGGAGCGACGGCGTTGACGCGGATTCCTTGCGGGCCCACTTCTTGCGCGACCGAGGTCATCAGTCCTCGCAGAGCTGCTTTCGATGCCGAGTAGGGCGCTGAACCAGCGTAGCCTGCGCGGGAGCCTTTCGTCAGCTGGAGTGAGGGAATGCCGGAGGTGAAGGCGCGAACGAACCGTCAAAGGCAAGTTGCGAGCTAACGAGGACGACGGAGCACCCTTTCCCGCCCGAAGGAGACGCAAGCATCGCCTTCAAGCTCTCCTGCAGTCCGAGGAAGACTGTCCACTCGGAGCGAGGAAATGTCAACTCCGCTTTTCTGAAAGCCTCGTCGCGCGAATCAGACACACCTCCCCTTAAGTTGACACTTATAGTCTTGTCAAACTCGTCGACATCCATATCGACCACATTCTTGCTTGGCAACGAGATCCCCGCACACTGGACGCTCACATCCACCCGTCCCCACTTCTCCACCGTTTTGGCGACGTATGCTGGCGCGGTGGAGGCGGAGGAGACGTCCCCGGCGTACGTGAGGATGCGGGAATGGTCGGAAGAGGGAAGGAGGGAGACGGCATGCGAGAGAGCGGAGGAGGTGAGGTCGACGATGGTCACGCCGAGAGCGCCGGCTGCGAGGAACGCCTGCGCTCGAGTGAATTAGCTAGAAGCGAGAGGGCCAGCGCGCTGCAGGTGAACGCACCTTGACAGTCGCAAAGCCGATACCGGAAGCTCCACCCTGCTCAACATCGCGTGTGGGGTTCGACCGGCGCAAAGTCAGCGACGAGAGCCCCCGTGCAGGCCGCGTTCGAGCGTGTACGCACAGTTACGATAGCGACTTTGCCTTCCAGGGAGTGCGGGCTGGTCATGTAGCGAGTGAGCGGCGAGAGGGAGTGAAGCGGAGGAGGAACTGAAGTGCGAACTGAAGCCGGCGGACCGCGCGGAGGAGGCGAGTTCTCGAAAGGTGCAAAGGGGAATGAGAGGCCATGTTGCAGCGAGAGTAGTGACAAGAGACAAGGGGAACTCAAGGCAGGCGAGCTGGGCGAGTACAAGCAAGACGACGGGATGCGAAGGGTGAATGATACGAGAAGGGCGAAGCAAGACGGGGGCGTGAGCGAGTCGGTTAGTCTTACAAGAACAAGGCGGACATCTTCTCATGCGACGGCGAGACCTGGCCATTGAGCGTGGTCGACGCGGACAAGGCGGGCGAGGAAGAGGCGGCCGGCAGGAGCGAGCCATTCGTGTGGATGAAGGTGAGGTGTGAGGCGAGCCAGGACGCCGGTGCAAGAGTGCGAATGAGGGTGCTGCGATGGGCAAGTGAGCGAATCGGCGGAGCAGCACAAGCGAAAGAGACGAATGCGGACCCACCCTGCTGCCCATCCAGCGCCGAGCAAGACGCCGCAAATTCCGACAAGATGCCAAACCTTGACCTCGACCGTGCTTCCCAGCTTCCTTAGCCAAGGGAAGAATCCCCTCGACCGCTGCCGCTCGTCCTTGGCTCCCTCCGGCTTGACCGGGCGGCCTTTCTCGTCTTGTTCGGGCACGCCGGTTGGTGCAGGCGAGTGCTCGTCGCCTTCGCTTGAGAGGCCTTCGAGCGTCGGGACGGACTCGCTCGCCAGTGCAGGGTCGTCTTCCCCCGACGAGAGAGGCGGAGTCGTCGTGGCCGAGAGCGACTGGAAAAGAGGGTTCGAGGACCAGGCTGCTGAAGTCGCGAGTGGCCGTGCAGGGAGTGTCGTGTTGGCCGAGTCGTATGAACTTGGCTGGGAGAAGTAGGACGTGCCACGGGATGCGCGAGGCGAGAGGTCGGAGAAAAAGCGTGCCGTTTCGAGCAAGTCGTGGAACGCCTCATCTGGTGGAAGTCGCTGCGTTAGCGAGATTAGAAAGCGTAGAAGAGGACCGACGCACCTCGCTCAACCATCTTCCCCTCTCCCTCCGTCACCGCCCCTTCCTCGCTCTCTGCCGACTCACCACCCTCCTTGAGCTCCACCAACGACGCACTCGCACCCGCCGATCCGGCGGCCGCAGCAGCTCTCGCCCTCCTCCGCTCCTCAACACTCGCAGGTCCAGGACTCGTACTCCCCCCTCTTCCGCGGCCGCGTCGACGCATCACTCCCGTTCCGGCTGAGGTGCGGCGCCGACTCCAGACGGGGGGCGAGTCGGAAGTTGGGACGCCGAGAGGCTGGGAGGGCTGGAGGGGGGAGTAATCGGATGAAGAAGCGGGGAGGGAGTCGGAGTAGGAGCGGGAGGAGTCGCGCGCGCGGGAGATGGGGATCGCCCGGGTTCCGGTGAACCGCGTCGGTGCGAAACTTGTTGCGTCGCCCGATGAGGGAGCGGAGGAAAACGAGGAGTCGAGGACGTCTGCAAGGACTTGGCGAGCGGGAGATTCTTCGTCGTCTTCCTCGAGTGGGTCGGACAATGCGGATGCGAAAGGTGTCGGGCGATGCCCGCCGGTGTAGGAGGTGGCCTGAGGCGCAAAGCCAGCTGTTGATGAGGAAGAAGCCGATGTTGACGATGCAGTCGGCTGGAAGAGCGAGGCGAGCGAGGCGTAGGACATTGACGGTGTCTGCGAGAGGCCCGCCTGGACAGGCGCGAGCGAGAGCAACGTCGCCAGACTGAATGCATCGTCGTCAGTACCTGCGATGAAGGCATCAATCGCCGAAACGCACCTCGAACGCAACGCCTCTTCGAGCATCGACTTCTTCAGCTCGGGATCGCGCACCCTCCTCGTCCTCGCGCGCCCGCGCCCGTCCTCGACATCCTCAAACGCACTGCTGTCCTCGTCGTCGCCCTCGATCCCACGGCGGTGCTGCTCCTCGTCAAGAAGTCCGCCAAGTCCGCCCGCGCGGTCGGCGGTCTCACCAAGTCCTGCCCAGTCTGCGCTGCTGTCGTACGAGTCTTCGCGCATTCTGCGGTGCTGTGGGAGTGACCGAGCGAGGTTCGAAGGGACGTACGCGCCGCGGTGTGCGATCCCGGAAGGAGGGCGGTCGGGAACCTCGCTCTCGCTGATAGCCTCGAAATCGGACGACGACGGCGAGTTGCTGCCTGTCCAGGGAGACGTGTACACGGCTGCACGAGCACCGCTTCAACCTGATCAGCCTGTCGTCTTCGCCGCACCTTCTAATCCCCCGATCCGAGTTGCAGATAGACCCGTGTCGCACGACAGGCGGCGAGAGCGAGCGAGCCCACCTGCAGTCCCGCTATCCCGGTTCTGCGAGTCCACCGCGCCCGTTATCGCGCCTGCCGAGTCGCGTGAGGCTGTCGAAGTTGTGCCCAAGGAAGCGGCGTGGTGTGCGTGTTCGTCGTCGCGCCGAGGCGAGTGCGAGCCGCGTCCCGCGCGCTGTGTGCGCCTGCCAGGGTGTTGCGCGGCTTGCAGGCTCATCCCAACGCACAGCGAAGGCAGAGCGAGAGAAGCGAAGAGTCTCGAGGCCAGGTGGGGCAGCCGGCCTCGACTTTGTGCGAGCGATATGCCCCAACAGGGCAGGTCTCCACGAGACAGTACCGCGTACAAGAGTCTGCACGTCACCCGGACCGCCGCATCGACCCTATCCTCGAGCGACCCTCCCTGCGGAAAGCCGCCTGCTGACCTCTCGACCTGTTCTTGCCGGGTTGCTTCGATCGATGGCCCTTGTTGCTGCGAGTGCCGACCCTGCGAGCTGAATGCATCTCGTACTCGACATCGAGCGAGTCGGAGTGACGTTTGCAGTTCAAGGCGTCGCAAGGAATGCGGACGGCGTGATCTTGCGAGACGAGGACGAGGGACGCAATTGGAGTGGCGGGAATTTCACGCCGCAGGACGAGGATTGAGAAGCATGGCGTGACGGCGGTGTAACTCTGTAGGAGGCAGAAAGGTCAACGAGCATGAAGGTTGCGGACGCACGAGGCAGTCATCCCGCAGACACCGGCACAGTCCAACGAAGCGCCAGAACTAGCTAGTAGTATCGTGGATGATCGTACATGTAGCGCAAGCCGGTCGAGCGTCGCGAAGCGAAAGCACCGACAGAACCTCGACAAGCAAAAGCGGCGCAACCTCCCACGTCGCGAACCGTTCAGCGACCGAAATGCGTATGTACACTCTAGTTGCCCTGTATCCGCGAGCCGTGCCCTACTTCCACAGCCGCGCGACGTACTCCCAGGCAAATGGTGCTGTTCCGAGCGAGGGTCAGCTCGCAAACACCATCGGGATCTTGCAGCTCGAACGCACCGGCACGGAGGAGTCCAATGGTGACGAGGAACTGGCGAATCGAGAGGCGCGCCTGCTGCTTGGCGAGCGCCATCTGTGCGGGTGAAGGACCATTGTCTGAGAGGGAGCGAGAGGCGCGCAAAACAGCGGGGGAGGTCAGCGCGACGCTAGAAAGTCTCTGCGAGGTAGATTGCACTCACCGGCGAACATCTTGGTGCTGTGCGAGGTGTGCGGTTATGCGTGCAAGGTCAACGGTCAACCCCGAAGCTGATGAGGAGGTGACCTTAACCAACCCGCTCGCTCTACCTGACAAGCTCTCGATGGCTACTCTTGTGATTCCAGGACAGCCGCTCTCTACACAGACGACCGGGGCAACACACGCTGCGGGCCCAGGGACGTGGACTCGAGGCGGACAGGTCTATGCAGCGCTGGTGGGCGTACTGAGTCGGGAAGGCGGGGTCCGTACGGGTGCATGTGCTCAAAGAGGTCTTGCGTGGCTGACACAGCGAGTCTGGCAGAACATGAGCGTCAAGGGCAAGGATGAGACGCAGGCGATTCCCGAACCAAATGCTATCGTGCGTCCTGTCCTCTCCTGGGATTCGTCCTGCTTCACTGACAGCGAGCACGACGAATCAGGTCATTGGAACCGTCTCCCGCATTACCCGACAAGCCGCGACTCTCTCCCTACTCACCGTCGACGGACGACCATGTCGACCCGACTTTACGGGCATCATTCGAAGCCAGGATGTTCGGCAGACTGCGAAAGATTCTGTAAAGGTGCGTGGAGAAGCGGTGGAAGCGGCTTCGAGGGCGGAAGCAAACGGGTGTTGTACCCGCTCGCAGATTTGGTCTTGCTTCCGGCCAGGAGACGTTGTTCGCGCCAAAGTGGTGAGCACCTTGACTTCACACGCTCAATCTGTCCCTTGACTGACGTGACGTGTGTAATGCAGATCTCCCTCGGCGACTCTCGATCCTGTGCATACCGTGCTTCCACACCCAAGACCGCCTTCTGACCCGTCTCTCTCCGCAGACTTCCTCTCCACCGCCGCGAACTCGCTCGGCGTACTCTTCGCCGTCTCAACCTCAACAGGCGAAGCACTGGAAGCGGTCAGCTGGGAGGAGATGCGGGATCCCTCGACAGGGGAGGTCGAGTCGCGGAAAGTTGCAGGTCCCGAGTAGGTGTGCGGACTTCTGCGTACGCCTGCCTTGTTGTAACCATCCTTGTATTACCGTGCTCTCCAGCTGCATTCAAGTGGGAAAGGCCATCTTGCTCGCCTCCCCCACCTCCCTCCGCCTCCTCCATCCTCCTGCTCTCGCAGAACCACTCGATCCAGCCCGCTCCTTTCGCTCAAATACAAGCTACATACCTTAACAATGGATGAACACTACGATGTCGTACGCATGCACTCTCAGTCGCTCACAGTCTCGCTTCATCAGCTCCAGCTGACCCCGACTCGTCCTCGCGAACGCAGATCATCCTCGGCACGGGCTTGACGGAGTGTGTTCTCTCTGGGTTGCTGTCGGTCGAGGGGAAGAAGGTGCTGCACATGGACCGGTGTGTTAATCGGCGTCTTCGCGGCTCTTGCCGTTGACGAGGGTCCTGCACGATCAGCTGTGCAGAAGGCGGCTTGTCTAGCCGTCTAGCCGTCGACCTTGAGTGCTGATGATTCACATTTACAGCAACGACTACTATGGCGCCGAGTCGGCGAGTCTCAACCTCACCCAGGTGCGTCGAGTCGAAGGGCGTGATGACCGTAGGCCGATATGACTGACGCCCCGCTTGCTCGACTTTCGATATGACATGCACAGCTCTACAAGAAATTCAGGGGCATCGAGCCGCCGGCGGAGTTGGGACGTGACCGCGACTATGCTGTCGACCTGATTCCCAAGTTGTCCGTGTCGCCTCGCTCGCTCAACTCTTGCCATCCTGCTGACTTCGCTTTACGCACGCAGCATGATGGCGAACGGCGAGATGACCAAGATGCTCGTCCACACCGACGTGACGCGGTACCTCGAGTTCAAGCAGATCGCCGGCTCGTACGTCCTCCGCGACAACCGCATCGCCAAGGTGCCGTCGACCGAAATGGAGGCGATCAAGAGTCCGTTGCTGGGACTGTTCGAGAAGAGGCGCGCGAGGAACTTCTTCCTCTGGGTTCAGGGTTACAAGGAGGACGAGCCCAACACGCACCAGGGTGCGCTCGCGCCTTTCTCGCCGCTGATGCAGGCAATCCAAATTGATCTTGGTGTGTGTCATGGTGTGTGTCAGGCCTGAACCTTGACAAGAACACGATGAAAGAGGTGTACTACAAGTTCGGCCTTGAGGCGGGCACGCAGGACTTTATCGGCCACGCCATGGCGCTCTACCTTGACGATGAGTGCGCCAACTCGTTCATTATGAGCTGAAATGACTGTGCTGATGGACAGCACCAACAGCTACCTGAATCAGCCCGCCCGCGAGACGTACAACCGCATCATCCTCTACACCTCGTCTATGGCTCGCTACGGCAAGTCGCCCTACTTGTACCCTCTCTACGGTCTTGGCGAGCTTCCCCAAGGCTTTGCGCGTCTCTCGGCCATCTACGGCGGCACATACATGCTCGACAAGCCCATTGAGAAAATCGAGTACGACGACAAGGGCAAGTTTGTCGGTGTCACTTCGGGCGGCGAGACGGTCAAGGCCGACAAGGTCATCGGTGACCCGAGCTACTTTGTCGACCCGTCTGGCAAGGGCGGAGCAGACAAGGAGGACAAGGTCTTCCTCGAGGGTCACGTCGTTCGCGCCATCTGCATCCTTCGCCACCCGATCCCCAACACGGACGACTCGGATTCTGTGCAGATTATCATCCCTCAGAAGCAGGTCAACCGCAAGCATGGTGTGTCGCCTCATTCCGAGCTCTTGCCTTCTCCGCTCACAATCTTCTCGCACAGACATCTACATCGCGGAAGTCTCGTCGACGCACAACGTATGCGCGAAGGACGTTTACATCGCCATCGTCTCGACCGTTGTCGAGACTGGTAACCCTGAAGCGGAGCTTGAGCCCGGTCTCAAGCTCCTTGGCCCCATCTACGACAAGTCAGTCCCGCTCTGCCTGCTGCTCCGTCTGACGTTTTGACCCCTCCCACGTCAGGTTCATCTCCATCGCGCCCATCTACTCGCCCGCGTCATCCGGCTCGTACGACAACGTCTTCGTCACCCGTTCTTACGACGCAACCTCGCATTTCGAGACGATGTGCGACGACGTCAAGGATGTCTGGCGCCGAGCGATGGGCGCCGAGCTCGAGCTCAAGAAGAGGGACGAGGAGACCCTCGACGCCAAG
Source organism: Rhodotorula sp. ZM1 (assembly GCA_009806315.1). NCBI lineage: Eukaryota > Fungi > Basidiomycota > Microbotryomycetes > Sporidiobolales > Sporidiobolaceae > Rhodotorula > Rhodotorula sp. ZM1. Next base: position 13,183 of record QYSD01000008.1, on the reverse strand, counting down.
TAGAAGGCCCTCACCATGGACACTCTTGCCTCGACTCTCCCTATTCTGCCACTCCTCCAGCATAGTCCTCGAGCCTCATCACTTCTGCGGTGCGTTCCTATGACGCTTTCCGCCCCCGTGTCAGAGTGTATTTGTACATTCGCAGCATGTCTGGCGACGGAGGCGAGAGGGAAAGAACGAAGAGAAGATAGCAAGATCGACAACAAGGGTGCTGGAGGGGAGTCAAACTAGATGGAGTTCTACAGACGGGGCCGGAAGTGCGAGTCGTACGGTATCGCCGTCGCGCCCGTCGCTGCGCCAATTCCAAGCGAGTCGACCTCGGCGTCCGTCTCGAAGAGCTGCTGACCTGGGCCTGTTTCACGGCCTAGGCTGGAGAGGAGGGCGTCGAAGTCGGTGTGCGCTGTGAGCGTGTTGGGAGTTGACGGTGCGCCAATCGAGGAGCCGGATGAGAGAGGCGAGAAAGAGGAAAGGTCGGGCGAGGCGGAGCCGATCCGCGAGATGAACGAGTCGAAGTCGAAGCCATCCCCCGCATCTGTCGGAGTGGAGGGGTAGAAGAGGCTGCGGCGGGCTTCGAAGTTGGCGATCTCGCTGACGACCCACGGCAGGGTGGTCGTGAGCTCGGCGAAGCTCCAGCCGACTGAACGGATAGCTCGCGCCGTCCTGCGTGCCGCTCCCAAGTTAGTCAAGCTTTCGCGGTTGTCGCAAGGACAGACGCACCAGCGCAAATCGTGCAGCTTGGCGTCAATCGTGAACCCCTCGAGACCGTCTTCCTCCTGCGACGGCTGATCGAGGATCGACTTGACCCAGGTTGGCAGGCGCGTGAAGAGCAGCTGGACGCTGCGGAGGTCGAGCCATTCGTGCGAGCCGAGAGGAATGCCGGCTTGAAGGGTTTCCTGCAAGAACTCGTGGGCTGAGTCAGGCGAGTCGAGGACAAGAGCGTGTAGGCGCACTTTCAGAATTGAGACAATCTCCCGGGAAGCGAGGAAGACCTGGAAGTCCGCGTCGCGTTTTAGCACGGCGAGGCGGTCCCAATATGCCTGGTCTGGCACGTTCTGCGAGAAGGCAGACGATGCGGCGAATGTGCCGGGGTCGCTAGCAATGCCTGTCGGCCGAGCTGCGACACGGTCGTCGATCACCCGCTTGAGCAGGAAGCTCAAGTTGACGGCGGCCATCCGCAGACCGCGGACGAGCGTCGCAGCGTCTCGCAGGAACCGCTGCCCCCCTCTGAGCAGTCGCGTCCGCCTCTGCAACTCGGGCACTGTCTCAATCGCAACCCTATTCCGCCTGATAAAGTCGGCTGCGAACGCCTCGTTCAAGCGCGGCGCCTTCATCGCCCGCACGCTTGTTAAGCCGGCTGGCGACTCGCGGGCGAGATCGGTGACCCAGTGGACGAACGAGTTGAGTAGTCGCCAGTAGTTCTGTTCGTGCGAAGGTGAGAGAGGGCGGAGGAGTTCTTGGGGAAGGCCGGGAGGAGCGTCTTCTTCGCTGCGGAGGAGCCACAGCTCGTCCTCTGAAAACGTAGCCCTTTGGCCCAAGAAGGCGGACACGAGGGCGTCGCGAGTCTGCCGAACGTCATTGCTCGGTCGAAGCGCAGTGAAAGCGGGAAAGACTGGCAACGTACGTAGGCGTGCCACGAGAGGACCGTTCCTTGCACTTTCTGCCGAACTTCGGGGTCGTTCTGTGCCCGAGTGAGGAGCTCGCGAAGTTGGTGGTTGTAGATGTGCGAGAAGTACGTCCCCACAGAGGCAGAGTCGTCGGCAGGTACTGCGGGTGAACGTTTAGCTCGCGACTCGCTCAGGTAAAGAGGTAAGAAGGACGACATACGAGGGAGCAGGTTCTCGATAAGCAGGAGCGCCGCAACGCCTTCCGGACTCGCCTTCCTGAACAACCCTTTCTCGTCCGCCAAAGCCAGCGCCTTGACTGTCAACCCCTTGCACACCTCGGCTCTCGCCTGACCATAAAAGGACAAGTCTCGATCCGTCGAGCGGGCCAAATCGCGCAGGTCTGACAATCGTGGTGCATTCGGACCGAGTAAGCCGGGGTGATCTGTACATCGCGCGCCGATGGCGAGGTAGGCGGCGCAGAGGGCCTGGTTCGCATCGGAGAGCTGGTCGATGCGTCGGCCGGCGGCGTCAAAGGCTGTTCGGAAGTCGACATCGCCGTCGAAAACTGTGACAGAGCGGAAGGTGAAGCAAGCTGCGGCGGAACAAGCGTTAGTAGGAGGAGCAGAGGCAAGAACCGGAAGGCTTACAATCTAGCAGATTGCTCATCATGCCCTCCCTGAGCTCGGTAATGCCTAGTCGTGTATCTGACGAAGAGTACGAGATGGCGGGAATGTATGCAAGGCTGGACGGGGTGGATAACATTGAGGAGGGCGCGAAAGAAGCGGCTGAAATGCTGTAGGAGGGTCGGGCGTGAGTCACTTGTCCTGCCGAGCGAGAAGGGGGCGCATAGAATCACTTGGTAGCCTTGAAAGTGCCGTACAACTCCCTGGAAGTGCAGAATCTGGTCAGCGAGATCAGCGGGCAGGAATGACAGGGAAAGAACGCACTTCGCAGCCTTCACCCTCTTCCCGTTCCGATGCGTGGCCCGCTCCTTCGTCTCAGCTGCCACGCATCTGTCGTCCACAATAAGTCCAGCTCGGCAGAAAGGATAACGAGCGTATCGACCAGACTTACTGCAGCCCTCTGGTGCGACAAGAAACGCACCCGTCCGCGCCGTCCCTCCGCTCGCACTTAACCCGTCGTAACCTGCACGCAGCACAGCTCTTCTGTTGTCGAGGCGCTTTGGCGAGCGGTTGTTGTCGTGTGTTGGCTTCGAGAGGAGGCAGTGCTGATGAGGATGGTAGGATGGGGAACGAGGACGCGGTGGGCCAGGGGAGGTTCGAGGGTGGCGTGTAGACCGGGATGTCCATCGCCTGCCGAGCACTTCCGACAGCCACGAGCGAGGAGAAGGAAAGAGAGCGACGAACAGCTAAAGTTGGCGGAGCCGAAGAGGAAGCGGGCCAGGGTCCCGCAAGAGCAGACTTTCTTTCACAGTCGACGACCGAGCAGATTGAGGCGCTGACAAGATGTGGGCGGTCGGGAAGGAGGAGCGAGTCGAAAACGAGAAAGTCCTCCAGCAGTTTTCTGGGCGCATCCGCTGCGAGCCAAACCAGCACCAGTGGTCCTCCCATCTCCGAGAATACTTCCTGAGACGACACGCGAGAACGGTGACTCGTTGAGACAATCGAATGCCGTGAGATGCGCAGGTTACTGGTTGTTTCGCTTCTACTCCTACACTTCCACTCGACTAGACGCCCGCTTACTGCGCCTCGGGGGTCTTCGAGATGTATTCGATCGCTACAAGATGAACAAGGTCAGCACAATTGGGAGGAGCTGGGGCGAAAAGGAAGAGAACGGGACGAACCCTCGCCAACGGTGGTGATGCGGTCCGCCTCCTCGTCGGGGATCTCGATCGCAAATTCCTCTGCGGAGAGAGTATATGTCAGTTACGAAAGAAGCGGTACCGAGAGACTGGCAAGGAAGCGCACCCTCGATGGCCATGACAACCTCGACAGCGTCGAGCGAGTCGAGGCCAAGGTCGCGGGTGAAGGACGCAGTGGGGGTCAGCTACAAGCAATGTCAAGCGCGCGCGGAAGAGCACACGAGCAAGCGTCAGCCGACTTCATCTCCCGGTCCCTTCCAGGCAAACCGTCTGGCGGCGCAACTTGGCGCCCGCGCGGGCTTTTCAATCAACGCACCTGGGTCGAGTCGACCTTCTCAAACGACTTGAGGACGTCCTCGATGCGCGCCTTGATCGTGTCCTGCGAGAGCGACGACGAGGCGTAGAACCGCTGGGTGAGGAGCGACGGCGCGAGGCGGGGTGCGGGTGCGACGGTGACGCGGCGGGCGGCGGGTGCGACGAGGGAGCGGGCAGCAGCGCGGAACATCTTGGCTGGCAGATGCGTCGTGTGAGCGGGACGGGAACGAGGACGAGCGAGTCCCCTTTGCCATCGACGACATCCTCGCCAGCTCTCCCGCGGCTCCTGGTGGCTGGCAGAGGCTGAAGAAATCACTCTAACGCTCAGCATGTCACGGGCACAGACTCCAAAGGGCGCCTTTGACTCCGCAGCCGCCGCCTCGGTCCTCTCTCGCGGCGAGTCCACCCCTCGCTTTTGCCACTCTCCTGCTGACCTTGCGAACCTGCGCACAGCTTTCCAGTCCGAGCTTGACGCTGCGAACCGCGCGGGGGCCCCTGGATCGAAGCCTGAAATCTGGAAGTCGAAGCAGCCGGCCTCTGGAGGAGGTGCTTGGGGTCAGGGAGCGCCCAGTCAGCCCACCAAAGGTGCGTCGCAATTCTCTCATGTGGACAGCGAGACAGACTTTGCTGACGAGCAGCTGACCCCTAGCGGGAGCGATGGCCGACGGTCGCGACTTCCTCTCCGTCCTCGCTTCCGCCAAATCGAGTTCTTCAGCCGCCAAGTAGACTCCCGACGTTCCCAAGCAGTACCAGTCCCTGTTGTATCGCTAGCCGTCGTTCATATACCCGGAAGTTCGATACAAGCGCGCTTCTATTGCCCAGAAACTCGGGGAGGATATGCGAGAGGAAGAGACTACTGCTGGAACGACGACGAGACGAACAGAAATGATACCACCGCGTACTCATTGCCGCGACGCCTCGACCCACATGTTGAGGTTGCGCATCTCGCACCCTTCGCCTGCGACGGTCTCGCCGATGCGGAACACCTCGGCCTGCCCATTCGCCCGGAGCGACTGCCCGACCTCGTCCGCCTTGTCCTGCGCGACGACGACGACCATCCCGATACCACAGTTAAAGACGCGCGCCATCTCTTCGGGCGCGACACCGCCGAGACCCATCAACCACCGAAAGACGGGGAGGAAGGTAAACGATCCGGCATCGACGTAGCACCCGACGCCCTTGGGAAGGACGCGTGGAATGTTCTCCGTAAAGCCGCCGCCGGTGATGTGCGAGAGACCCTTGATGAGGCCTTTGCGTATGGCGGGCAGGAGCTGTTTGACGTAAAGGGTCGTGGGCGTCAAGAGCTCGTCGCCGAGCGTCCGGCTAGTGTCGTAGGGAAGCTTCGAGTGGTAGTCGTAGCCGTGTGCCGAGACAATCTTGCGAACGAGCGAAAAGCCGTTCGAGTGGACGCCCGAGGAGGCGATACCGAGGAGGACGTCGCCCGGAGCGATGGTTGCTTGAGGGAGGACCAGCTCCCGCTCTACGGCTCCGACGGCGAATCCAGCGACGTCGTAGTCCTCGCCCTCGTACAGCGACGGCATCTCGGCCGTCTCGCCACCGACCAGCGCACATCCCGACTGCAAGCAGCCCTCGGCAACACCCTTGACGACGGCCGCGGCGGTGTCGACATCGAGGTGTCCGCACGCGTAGTAGTCGAGGAAGAAGAGCGGCTCGGCGCCCTGGACGATGAGGTCGTTGACGCTCATCGCGACGAGGTCGATCCCGATCGTGTCGTGCTTGCCGTACGTCTGCGCAATCTTGAGCTTCGTACCGACGCCGTCCGTTCCGCCGACGAGGATTGGGTCCTTGAATCCCGCCGCCTTCAGGTCGAACAGGCCGCCAAAGCCGCCGATGACAGAGTCGGTTCCGGCGCGCTTGGTGGCCTTGACCATGGGCTTGATCCGCTCGACGAGGGCGTTGCCCGCGTCAATCGAGACACCCGCCGACGCGTAGGTCATGCCCTGAGGCTTCTGTTGCTCCTCCTGGAGGAACGCCCTGTCGAAGCGAGATCTCATCAGCTCGCATCCCCCACACCGACTCCGCCAGACTCACTTGTACGCAATGTCGCGACGGAACGTCTTGCCGTCAAAGTGAACGCAATCAACACCCTTGTACGCGAGCGCCTGTGCCTCCTTGAGTGTCGGGGCGGTAGCGGTGACAGCGAGGACACGGCCGCCGTTCGTGACAATCTTGCCTTCGGGAGTCGCCTTGGTGCCGGCGTGGAAGACGTAGACGTCTATCCGAGCAAACGCGTTAGCTACGAGTCGGAGAGCGGAGGAGAACCAGCGCACTGGGAGGCAAGGCGTCGATGGTGATCTCGTCGCCCTTGGGATACGACCCGGGGTACCCCTTCGCCGCCAGCACAACCGAAACCGCCGCTTCCTTCTTCATCTCAAATTTGACGCAGTCCAGTCGGCGCTCGACGCACGCGACCATGATCTCGGCCAGGTCGGTGTCGTCCGAGAGGAGCGTGAGGAGCGATTGAGTCTCGGGATCGCCAAAGCGGACGTTGTACTCGAGGACTTTAGGGCCGGAAGGGGTGAGCATGATGCCCGTAAAGAGCATGCCGACGAAGGGGATGCCTGCAAGAGCGAGCGTTTTTGGCGAAGAGTCAGCCCGAGGAGCACGACGGGGGGAAGCGAGGGAACGCACCGTCCTTGCGCATGCCGTCGATGGTAGGCTTAACAATCGTGCGCATGATTTCGGCCTCGACCTCCTTGGTCGCAACTGGCGCAGGCGAGTACGTGCCCATCCCCCCCGTGTTCAAGCCCGTGTCGCCCTCCCCAATCCGCTTGTGGTCCTGCGCCGCCGGTAGCGCCAACGCCGTGTACCCATCGGAGAATGCCAGGATCGAGAGCTCCTGACCCGTCATGAACTCCTCGACGACAACTTCCTCACCTGCCGCGCCAAACTCCTTGCTGACCATGATGTCGTTCAATCCCGCGATCGCCTCTTCCTTCGACGAGGGGATGATGACGCCCTTTCCAGCTGCGAGGCCCGAAGCCTTGAGGACGACGTCGTGCGAGACGGACTTGACGTACTCGACCGCGTCAGAGTGCGAGGTGAAGTTGCGGTACTCCGCTGTCGGGATCGCGTGGCGCGCCATGAAGTCCTTCGAGAAGGCCTTGGAACCTTCCATCGCGGCCGCGCGAACATTCGGGCCGAAGACGGGGATGCCAGCTGCGCAGAACGGGTTCAAGAAGCTATTTGAGGAGGTGCAAGGGCCTGCAACGTACCCTTGCGGAAGACACCCTCGATACCATCGACAAGAGGCTGCTCGGGACCGACAACGACGAAGTTGATCTGCCAGGTCGAACGAGATCAGCCCGAAAGCGCTTCGAGGAGGGAGTGGGTGCATGTACTGACCTCGTTCTTGACGGCGCAGTCTAGCAAGCCCTTGAAGTCCTCCGCCGCGACAGCCACAGAGACCGTCTTCTCGCCCGCCGTTGTTCCACCGTTACCTGCGCGCGCGCACGAAGGAGGATCAGCATCTCCTGTCGAAGGTCCGCTTGGCGAGCTGATACCGAAAGATGGAACGCACCAGGCGCGACAAAGATCTTCTCGACGCGAGTACTCTGGCTCAGCTTCCATGCCAGGGCATGCTCGCGGCCACCCCCGCCGACGAGGAGGATGCGGAGCTTCTGCGAGCGGTTGAGGCGATGAGGAGGTGAGAGGTGTCGCCCGGAGCGAGGAGCGGGCAGGACGCACCTCTGGCTCGGAGAGAGGGTCAGCCTGAGCCATCATGTGCACTCGAAAGCGTGACTGAGCGGGAGGATGCTGCGGTGGTGGATTGACCCCGCTTTCGAGCTTGGTGAAGCGGGTCGACTCCGTTCACGCATTCACTCGTTGATAGTATGGCTTGAACAGACACGCTGCTGCATCGCTGGACTGCCCGGCATCGCGCAAGGCCAACCTCGCTCGTCCCATCGTCCCCAATCTCCTCTCTTCTCCACACCCGTTGGGCTCCGTCCTGCTCGTCCGCAGGCTTATCGTCGCTCTCATCGACCTCGAGGCGGACGACGTGTAGCGCAGTGGGGTCATGCTCGGCCTTCGGGGCCGGATGACTCATTTCCGCTCGCGAAGTCGCCTCTTCGCTTGCACTCCGCTCGGCACTCTCACAAACTTTGACTCTCCCGTTCCGCGAAGGGCTGCTTCCAACGGGTCCTTTGTTCTGTTGCCACTGTGGCGAGACGGACGCCTGACGATGGGTGGGGACGGAGGCATGCTCGCTTGCCTCCTCACTCGCCGCCGTCCATCTCGCTCTGCAACCTGGTTTCTCTGCTTCAACGAGCGCTGCGCTCATCCAAGCTTAGGTACCTTGGTCATCCCCCCGCCAGACCTTGCCTCGACGCTCGTCCCATTTCGCTGTCTCCCAACTCGTCCTGCAAGTCTCTCTCTACACGATTTCGGCCTCCTCGCCCACTTTGCCGGCCGTCTCCCCGTTTTCCTCACGTTCTCGACGAGTCTGAGAGTCGCGACAGCTCCTCGAGTCCACCGACTGCTTCGTCGCCGAAAAGTCTTCGAGGGGAAAAGCTTCCCTCTCGCTCGGCTCGTCTTCCAGCCAGTCGTCGCCCCGGCGCCGCTCGAGAGACACTCTCCAGACCACAGTACGCCAGTCGGAGGCACAGCAAGATGCTCAGCAAAGTGAAGGAGAGTGACCTGGACAGGGGGCTGCAGCCGACGAGCTTTGCCCCGCCAGCGTGCCCTCGCTCTCTTTCCCTCTCCTTCACGCATTTCGTCAATCACTTGCCGAGTCAGTCTGGTCTCCACCCACCCACACACACCCGCTCTGCACCCACAAACAACTCCCAACCTACCCCGTCCCCCCTGCGCTGCGCACTCACCGCCCACCCTCAATTCTCGCCCGACCCTCCCTTCGACGTTTTTGCTCGTCGCCGACGCTCAGTGCTGACTTGTTCTCTCGCTTGGTGATGTTGTTGGAACTTGCAGTATGCGTGACAAGTGGCGCAAGAAGCGGTGAGTCGTCGTGCCGTCCTGCTCGTGGCCGACCGGTTCCCAGCACTCGTTTCGCTGCGGGTCCGGCTGCCCGCGTCCAGTTGACCGGAGACTGACGATCATTCCCCACCCTCTACAGCGTCCGTCGTCTCAAGCGCAAGCGCAGAAAGATGCGCGCTCGCTCGAAGGTGCGCCTCCTTCCTTCTCATCGCCTTGCCTTTCCACCACCCCATACTCCACCCGCCCGACTCGCATTCTCACACTGTTCTTCACGATCGCAGTAAACGATTCGCCCCGTAACATCGGCCGACTCGTCCCTACCTCTCGACGCACCCCAAACATCCGCATAACCCACCCTCTCTCTACTTTGACCCGAACAAAGGCGTCACAACTTTCTCTACCCTCTCGAATACTCGCTCTCGACTCTCAACAGCACTCCCCAAGACTCGTCGCTCGGCAATTCACCTTTTTTTCTCGACTCGGTTTTCGAGGTGATGAGATGGGGCGGTGGTAGGCGGTGGATCTGGGATTGCTTTCGGGTCTCCAGGGCTGGTTGACGGGGGCAAAGGAAGTTTGATTCGCCTGCGTATCTCTTGGCCGCGCGAGAGTCGACTGGTCGTGTGCTTGTTCTCGCTTCGGAGGTCGAGCTGGACCTTGCTCAGGTTGCGTGGTTGGCGCTGCGACGCTTGCCAGGGCTCGCGTGCCCGTTTCATCACCCTGGCGCCCATCTCTGCATTCTCGGGACATGCCTGCCACGCCTGCACCCTGCCTCCTCCGCCCATCAAGCGACTCGAAAGAGCAAGGACGAGAAACTGCCCTCGTCAGCACGCACCAGACCTCGTATGGGATGGAGCGGGCCTCGTGAGCCTATGTGACTGAGTCTGGTTGACCCGATCGCACCAGCGAAAGCGCTCCACGAGCGAGTTGTGTCCACCTCGTCTTCTGTCACGAGCACCTCGTCTATCGCCGTCACCTCGCTTGATCCCCGCCGTCGCTTGCGTGTGTTGGGTCAGCCGCTGAATGCTCGCTACCTGTCTTACAAGGACAGGAACCCGCGCATCACTTGCCCCGCTCACCAGCTCATCGCTCACCTCCCCGCGCTCGTACTCTCACTTCGCTGTCACCCCTCTCACGCGCACACACAAGTCCAGCATGACAGGCAGTGGCTTGCACAGTATTCTCGACAAAGTCATCCCGCACCACCACCACTCGCGCTCAGGCTCGACCGAGTCGAGCAGGGCGACTAGTCCAACTCCGACGGGAACTGGCGCAAAGACGCCTCTCTCGGCGGCGACCAGTCGCAAGAGCGTCGACTCGAAGCACAGTAGCTCGCATGATGAAGTTGTCCTTGGGTGCGTGCCGCGGTCCCTATCGAGCAGGGTGAGAGTGAGAGAGATGGAGCTGATGAGCGGGACTCCGGTGGGCGCAGCGAGAACGGCGAGCCGCTCTCGAAGAGCGAGTTGAAGAAGCGTCAGAAGGCCGAGGAGAAGGAGCGTCTCAAGCAGGAGAAGGCAAAGAAGATCGCTGAGAAGGAGGCGGCGGAGAAGTCGGCCAAGCAGCAGGCGGAGGAGGTGAGTCGTCGTCCTTGTCCTGTGAGATGAGCGAAGGTTGACAAGCGCGCACACAGGATTACTCGCCCAACAGCTACGGCAAGTTGCCGCTCAACAACTCGTCCGAGCGAACTGGTATGTCTCTTCGTCGATCCCTCGTCTGACTTTCGCCGCTGATCAGGCTCGATTCTTGCAGGCGTCAAGCGAGAGAAGTTCGAGGACATCTCGGCTGCGAGGGAAGGAGAGACGGTGCTCGTCCGCGCTCGTCTCCAGACCTCGCGTGCGCAGGGTGCGTCTCCGCCCCTACCCTCTTCAGTTGTCATCAGTCGAGCTGAACCGTACCCCCGGCCCCCACCTCCCTCCAGGCGCCAAGATGGTCTTCGTCGTCCTTCGCCAACAAGCCCACACGCTCCAGGGTCTCGTCGTCGTCGAGCCCGAACACGTCTCGAAGAAGATGGTCCGTTGGGTCGAGGGCGTCAACGACGAGTCGATCGTGCTCGTCGAGGGCGTCGTGCAGAAAGCTAAGGAGCCGATCAAGTCTTGCACGATTCACGATGTCGAACTCAAGATCCGCAAGGTGCGCATTTGTGCTTCTCCAGAGGCGTGAGGGCGGGGCTGACCTTGCGGCGACGCGACCGCAGATCTTTGTCGTCTCCGAGGCGCCCGCAATGCTTCCTTTCACCATCAACGACGCGCTGCGCCCCATGGACGCCGAGGAAGGTGTTCAAGTCGCCCTCGACACCCGCCTTGACAACCGAGTGCTCGATCTCCGCGTGCGTCCGCTCAGCTGCTGCCGCATCCTACCCGCAGATCGCTGACTCGGCTCTGTCGGCCGCCAGACTATCACGAACCAGGCCATCTTCCGCATCCAGTCGGGCGTCGGCAACCTCTTCCGCGAGTACCTCAACACCCAGGGCTTTACCGAGATCCACACGCCCAAGCTCCAGGGCGCCGCGACTGAGTCGGGCGCGTCGGTCTTCCGCGTTGCTTACTTCAAGAGTATGTCGAGTCCGTTTGCTTCGGTTGCCAAGTGTGTGCTGACGAAGGGTCGCCCGCGAAGCCATCGCCTTCCTCGCGCAGTCTCCGCAGCTGCACAAGCAGATGTGCATCGCCGCCGACATGGAGAAGGTCTACGAGATTGGACCCGTTTTCCGCGCGGAAGACTCGAACACGCACCGTCACTTGACCGAGTTCATGGGCCTCGATCTCGAGATGGCGTTCGAGGAGCACTACCATGAGGCGATGGAGACGATCGACGGGATGCTCAAGCACGTCTTTGCCGGGCTCAAACAGCGCTACGCCGAGGAGATTGGAGTCGTCCGCAAGCAGTTCCCGCACGACGAGTTTACCTGGTTGCCCGACACGCTCGTTCTCAAGCACACCGAGGCGATCAAGCTCTTGCAAGACGCGGGCGTCCAGCAGGGAACGCCGCCCAAGCCGATCGGCGACTACGAGGACATGAACACGGCGAGCGAGAAGGCGCTCGGCAAGATCATCAAGGAGAAGTATGGCACCGACTATTACATCATCGACAAGTTCCCGCTCGAGATCCGTCCCTTCTACACCATGCCCGACCCGGCCAACCCCGTGCGCTTTTGTCCCCGTGACTTCGTCCCCTTGTCACTTGCTGACCGAGTCTTCCGCCCGCGCGCAGAAACTCTCAAACTCGTACGACTTCTTCATGAGGGGCGAAGAGATCCTCTCGGGTGCGCAGCGTGTCCACGACGCCGCGCTGCTCGAGGAGCGCATCAAGTCGGTCGGCATCAACCCGGACGACATGAAGCCCTACGTCGACGCCTTCAGGCTCGGGTGCCCGCCTCACGCTGTGCGTACGCGCTTGCGTGCGTGAAGTACCGCAAGCTCGGCTCGCTAACCTTGAACGCTCGTTCGCAGGGCGGCGGTATCGGTCTCGAGCGTGTAGTCGTGCGTTTTCTTTCTCCCTACTTCATTTCGTTGGCCCGCTAACGACCTTCTTGCACCGCACAGATGCTCTTCCTGCAGATCAACAACATCCGCCGCGCCTCGCTCTTCCCCCGCGACCCCAAGCGAACGTCGCCCTGATCGTCCTCTTTTCGTTCCTTCCTGCCTCTCGGTAGATTATGCAACGCAGGCGGCAGGCGGCTCATATTGTGATCCGTAGGCTCACTGTGGCTCTCACGCGAGAGATGCAGACGAGCGGAGGGAGAGGGGACGCCGACGAAAGGTGGCCGAGCGTCACGTTGAGGCTGGAAGCGCGCAACAATGGAGGCGTTGGTCGCTGCCAGACTGTTGATCTCAGTCAGCGCAGAAGACTCGAGGAGGAGCGAAACCGAGCAACGAGGGTAGAGGACAGAGGGAGCGAGGACGGAAGGAGAGGGGAGGTGGGAGGCAGGCCAGGCGGCAAAGCGGAGCCGCAAAAAGCGGAAGATGGCGTTGTTGTAGCACTGTGCACGAGAAGGAGCAGTAGCCGCGGAACTCTTCGCAGTTTGCCGCGGAGGAGGACGGAAGAGAACGCAATTAAGGGAGGAGGCGAGGAGGAGGGAAGGAGAAAGCGTTTCAAGCGCTATAATCCGCATACGGCAACACCGCCGCTTTGGAAGACGTTCTTCGCGATCCCTACTACTCCTCGAAAGTGATCTAAGGCGGAGAAGCGAAGTTAGCGAGTAAAGCTGAGGAGAGGAGAAGGTCGACGACCAGCCCACCATGTTAACAAAGATCTACAGCCCTCCGCGGAGACGCAGCACGAGGTGGAGGGTCGACTCTTTCTGGATGTTGTAGTCAGAAAGAGTGCGACCGTCCTCGAGCTGCTTCCCCGCGAAGATGAGACGCTGCTGGTCGGGAGGGATGCCCTCCTTGTCCTGAATCTTGGCCTTGACGTTGTCGATCGTGTCAGACGACTCGACCTCGAGGGTGATCTGCGACGCCGGCGAAGCGAAGTTAGCGAGCAAAGTCGAGGA